>PYXC01000902.1:2512500-2602500 GCA_015244755.2 Tenualosa ilisha
TTCTTTGTATAAATATGGCACACAGCGATGCGCGTATTAGGGAAGTAGAGGCAAGTAATAATGTATGCATGTAGTCCTCCCTATGTGAGCCGTCCTGATAGATTAAATATTTTATTCCATGGAGATGTATCTGAGTGGAGGATGTGATGGGATATGTCCCTGTGGAGTTGATGTCATGGTTATGTGTGTGTGTGTGTGTGTGTGTGTGTGTGAGAGAGAGAGAGAGAGAGAGAAAGAGAGTGTGGACCCCCCAGACCACGGTGGCTGGCAAGGTCAGTCAGAGCTCATGTATACACAGTGAGGGGAAGCAAAGAGGCTTAGTAACATTTGCAATGGTAGCGGGGGACTACTATAGGTATTAATGTGGGGGGCCACAGAATTAAGATATCAGCCTTGAAAGCCTTCATCTCTGACGCTGCTGCAGCTGATGGTGAGCACTAGGAGATAAGCACCAAGACCAAGAGGAGAGAGAGAGGGGGGGGTTGGGAAGAGAAGAGAGAGAGCAGTGGAGGGGATAAGGGAGAGTAGGATGGATGAGGAGAGAGAGAGAGAGAGAGAGAGAGAGAGAGAATTAGGGGGAGAGAAAGACAAACAGAGAGAAAAGGAGAAGTGGAAAAAGAAGGAAGAGGAAGAGAGAGAGAGAGGTAGAATAAAGGTAAGAGAGAGTGAGAAGGAGAGAGCGACCAAGTGAGAGAATGAAAGGTTCAGAGCGAGGGATGAGGTAGAGGGCAGGTGTGTGTGCTGCTTGTTCTCTCTCGCTCTCTTTCTGGTCCTCTCTTAGTCTTTCCACTGGGGCTGTTTGCCTGCGGCCCGAGTACGTGTACAGGGAGTGTGTGTGTCACAACACATTCCAGTCAGACAGCCGCGTCTTTTAAAGCTACAAAATGGGTCATTGAGGAAATTGCTGAGGCATACATTCCCACTGTTGCACCATGCAAAAATATACCCTCACCCTCTTTATGTTGGATGAATGTTGTTTTGGGAAGGTTACACTGCATGCAGCGATAGTCAAGTAGGCATACGATAGTCAAGTAGGCATACGCTCTAGATACAATAATAAATTGAAAAATAAAACCCTACCTGAATCTTATCTGGAAGCCACAAAAGAGATCCAGGGATGTAATAATTCATTTGACAGGAGCATCCTTCATTACCTGCAGAATGCAATCAGAGTGCATATTTATAGGTACAGCTTGACAGAGCAACTGAAAAGGCATTAATTGTCTCCCCTTCATGTTAATTAAATCAGGTTCTATTCACAGCACTCCTGAAACATTCATGACTCCAAAAGGTAACTAATTTTATATATATATATACATATATAGTTTTATTATTATTCATTTTGAGTCATCATTGAAACTTTTATCACAAAAGCTGTTCAAAAGCTCAAAAATCATTGTGAATTGTGATCAGGGCTTGATGAGAGATGGGCAATGAAGTAATGAGGCCAGGTGAATTATTAAAGCCCTTGAACTAGTTGTTGTCTGCACGAGAACAATGGCATCAAAACCATTAGCACTCGAGGCTGTTTCTGTACGTCTGTAACACTCTATAGTCCCATATAGTCTCATACACATAATAAACAACATACAGGAGACTTGTGATGAGAGATGATAAACTGCTAATGTGAATCAGCAATAACAGGTGAAATAGCAATGCTAAACACTGTCACTGTCATAGTGAAATACTGTACAAAAAATATATAAACACAAAAAAATATTTCAGTTTTTGTGGTGAGAAATGTCATGCAATGAGTGAATCAGCGGCAATGTGAAGCACATATGTTGGAACTTGACTGCCGACAGACATATTCGTGAGGCATGAAGAGTGTGCTCTGACTCACACTCACACTTACACTCACACTCACATAAACTACCACCTGTGTTTCACAGTGACCCTTTCAGCTGGTTTGTATTGTTAATGTCAGGTTGTCACAGACCTAAACAACTGGCAAAGAGTTTAGCTGATGGCAATTTGGTTCTATCTACATTGCAAAATGCACAGCTTTACAGGCCTATAGATATGGTGCATCCTGCATGTTTTACTTACCTACAAACAAGATGCACAAATGATGTCATCCGAAAGTAGATGGATTTGCAGGGTCAGGAGGTTAGGCCAGTGCTATGTGTACTGTCTGGATGTGCTAGTCCGACTTTGAAATACTATTTAGTATTATTTCAGTCAGACAAACATATTCACATGTATTGAAAAGTCCGGTTTTAGAAGAACACAATTACAAAATTATGTTTTCTTTTTTTTTTCCTGAATGATCGTCATGAAAAATGATATGATATCCAGTATGTCACCCAGGCTAGTGAGATGCCATGCTTCGCTTCGCTTGTGTGTGAGTGATGAGAGGCCAGGCCAGAAAGGAAATGAGCAGATTCAATTACTTGTAGTAAAAGTGTCGCTTCACTTCCTATGGCAGGACTGCCCCATAAAATGAAACATTAAAACATAACACATCAGTGCTAGGAACAGATAGGTCCCATGTGACAGCTGCTGAAAAACTGCTGAAAAATGAATTATGAAATTGGACTTAAAGGAGAAATCTGGTGTGAATAACTCTATAGCCCTGTTGTTCTACCAAGTTCTACCAACAGGAAAGAGAACGAGAAAATTTTACACAACATAAAAGGAGTAGTGAATCAGCAGCTAGCATTAACTGAATGGGGCACAAAAACTCACTTTTAGATTCATTTTCCTATGCCCCATTCAGTTAATGCTATAATAATAATGTTGTATACAATGTTCTCGTACTTTTACCTACAGACAGCATTCAGTGACCTCAAACAACCGGGTTATGGTTTGAATCACAACAAATTTCTCTTTTAAATGGCTCATCAAAGGAACTGGTAAGGTTGTGACATCCTACACTGATATTTCTGAAGTTTCTGCACATGATGTATGTGGAGGGTCCGCAGCAATTGAGTGAATTAGTCATCATTCTTTAAAGACTAATTACTCCTTGATGGAGAGACAGGTGAACAGGGAACAGTTGGTGGGATGTACACTCCTTTAGTGCTGCTATGTTGTCACAGAAAAACTCATCCTTTTTAAACATTGTATTTCCAGTGCTTCTTCCTTGAATGTTTTGTGGTGCAAAACCAATGAACTGACTATCTTTCAGTGTTCCTAAATATCATGTCTGACCTCGATCTTGACTTGATAAAGATAGGCAGTGTTGATGAATAAGGATTTTGACCTTAGGGATGAGAGGACAAAGTGTTCAAAATGTCTAAACCTAATTAAAACCATATATTATACATGGTAGCTGACCCACACAGTCTTCCCAGATAGGAGGATCACTATTATACCTTCTCTCTACTCTCAAATTGTCATATTTCCATTGCGGTGGCGGCATTATGTTGGCCAAACAGCATCACACCAAAGCTACACACACACACACTCACACACACACACTTAACACACACCTTGGCGGGTGATAACCTTGCAGCCTTCCAAGTCCTTGCAGGTCATCTGGAGAGCCAAAATAGGAGCCCCTCTTCTGTGTGTGTGTGTGTGTGTGTGTGTGTGTGTGAGTGGTGTGTGTGTGTGTGTTTGTCCCTGGTGTCTGGCGTAAATAGAATGTGCTTAGTCATCTCTCTGTCAGTCTGATCTATACTGTCTACTATCAAGACCACAGATGTACAACAGACAAAACTGCAGCCAGACAGTGTGTTTGTCTGAGGAGCTCTTCTAGCTAACCTCTGCATCCTTCCTGGAACAATATGTGTTTCTATTTAAAGCCTGGCCAATTATTTCCACCCCGGTTGGCGCTAATAAGATCCGTTACTGCTTGTCTATCAATAGCTGTTGCTAACTCACACTTTCCCCTCCACTAAAGCAAGGGACAGAGAGGTCAGCGTAGACTTATTGGTTTGGTGAGCTAATTGGCTAACACTAGATTTATTTACAGACGTCAAGGCCTGCCAAGGAACACACTTAGTCCCTGCCAAAGGAAAGCTTCCTTTACAACCCGGAGTGTCAGTTTGATTCAGGGGTCAGAAGAGATACTGAGTGGCTTTACACAAAAAACATTAAGGAAGCTGATCAATTTCACAATGTCAGCTGCCTAGTCAGATACTGTTTTATTCATCGTTTAGAAACAAAAATACTTCGGCACTTTGCTTGTGGACACTAGTTATTTTTGTGATCTCTGTTATGAAAAACAGACTGTGTAAAGCACAATAAAATACCATCTTACATACTAAAATGCTGTAAGATACTGTCTAAAATACCAATTCTCCCCTCTACAGATCCTCGTGGCAGTTTCAAGCAGCACTGTCAGCTTGCTTCAACTGAGTGTGCAGCCCGCTCCCTCATGGCTTGAACTTGATTCAATGTGGCAAGCTTCCACTCATGTTCAGGCTGCTGTTTTTGCACTAGTACATAAACAAACAAACAAACAAACAAACTGTGGAAAATCATAACTCCACAGGCTGAAGCTGACCCATAAAATAGATTGTGCCAGAGACCATCAAAAATCACCACTGTATATTCAGATACAAGCTACACTCCATCCCATGGCATCCCCAGTTCACTCAATTTAATTTAATTCAATTCAGTTCAATTCACAAACAAACTACATTCCTTTCAATTCAATTCTGATACAAGCTACATTCCATTCCATCCCATTCAATTGCCTTCGATTTAATTCAGTTCAATTCAGTTCACTACAGTTCACTTCTGTTCACCCCATTTCAATTTGGTTCACTTCAGTTCAGTTTCATTTGTATAGCTGCATTAATTATGAATATGTCTCCAGGTACTCTGCTGAGCCCAGTTTGAGCTTGATCTGGCAAGAGCAAAGCACTAAGGCTTAAGAAAAAAAGACTCCCTTGCAGAAGTAGTTGTCTGTCACTCCTTCAGGAGGAGACGATCATGTCACTACTTTTTTAAATGTTGAGACTTTGTACTTGCAGTGTTCACAGGACAGACAGTGCATTTGTAATTGAATGAAAGTTGTCGGAAGATAAATAATTCAGTAAGCCAAGGGAAAATTTGTGGAAAAACATTTTCCTTTCAGACTGGTTACACACGGCACCCACATGAAATACATTCCCATGTTCGTTTCCTCCTTTTGTGAATAATGCATTTGTTAGATTTCGCTTGCATTTGATTTCTAAAAATAAGCCCTTTTCCAAGAGCCCTGATCCTTGCAACTTTGGAAATTATTAAAAGTTTTCATCCGTAGATGGGGAAGCAGCTCGGAAAGGAGATTATAACTCTGAGCTGGGAGCTCTCCGTAAGGCGATGAAGTTGAATTCTCGTCAGTCATCTCAGCCCAATCTGTCCGAGACCTGAGTTTGTGTGTGTGCGTGTGTCTGTGTGTGTGTGTGTGTGTATTTGTGTATTTGTGTATTTGTGTCTGTGTGTGTGTGTGTGTGAGAGAGAGAGAGAAAGAGAAAGAGTGTGTGTATGTGTGTTTGTGCATATGTGTGTGTGTTTGTGTGTGTGTGTGTGTGTGTGTGTGTGAAAACTAAGTATCTACAGAAGATTACTCTTCGGCCGGCTCAGAGGAATATGTTCTTTTGTTAGCCATAATAGAACCATCTGCATTGTGCAAGGAAAGGTCAGAGGGATGAAGACTAAAGTCAGATGTGCTGACTTGTCACGCCGATAAAGACTAAAGTCAGATGTGCGCCGAAGGGAAAGCTGTCTTTAACTTCCACCTCCTCTCTGTATCTAAAAAAACATGGAAGATAAGCTTTCTGTTTATCGAGGCTGTTGCACTATTTATTTATTTATTTATTTATTGACTTATTTACGTGGTTGTTTATTTATCTGTTAATCTCACAGATGCCATCCATTGTGAGCATTAGTGTTTGATTTTCAGCATCCACTGTGTTCTACAGAAATGGCTCCAAATTTGGGTATGTGGTTTCAGTACCAGGGGCTACATATGGAAATTGGTTTGACTGCTAAATGGCTCCTCTGCACTTCTATTTATCACTCTGACTTAAAGGAGACATAGAATGGAAAGGCATTTTTGCATTTGCTTTGATGAATTAGGAGAGGTTGTGCATGGCCAAAGAGCTATCATGTACCTGAGGCATGGTTGTGCCCTCCTTCATATGAAAATCTTTCAAATTAAAATAGCCATTGAAACAATGAACAAGAACCAGAACAAAGTCTACAAGCAATGTCAAATAGCCAAAGCCATTGTAGTTCAATTGTGACTGACAAACGGGCACCATTTAGCCAAAATGACCATTTTAATACACAGCCTAAATATAAGGCCATACTCTATTCATCCATTCCATGTACTCTTTAATGAATACATTTGTGAGATTCACTTCTGTCTTCTCTGTAGTGTAACCTACATTCTTGCAAGGCAGAACCACAGGGCTTGCATTATTCAACAGATATCAACCCCAAAACCCCTGAAATAAGCCCTACTCGTGGCCTTGTTAATATTGACAGCTGAGAGGCCTACCTCAAGCCTTTGTTTACTATAGAGATTGGGGTGCTTGAAATTTTTATGCCTTCATACTTCCTCCTCCACCACCACCACCACCATCTCTGCTCAACCGTCTCCCAAGTTGGAGGCTTGGCACTCGGGCTCACAGTGTGCATCAGCACCCCAGAGACTCATGAAATATTAAAGCTGTTGACGCAGAGTCTTAAAAAAAAAACAAAAAAAAAAAACGGTGAAGAAGGTGATTATTTTGTCCATTTAGGTCAGTCACTTGAGCCTTATGAGAGGCAGTAGCGGGGCAGCAACCAGAGACCGCCGCTGTGAAAACTGCTTAGCACATTTATTTGAACACAGCTGAGAAAAGAAACGCAGCATATTTAGACACAGGGGGCAGATGGGGTGAGGTATTGGAAATCAGAGGTCAGAGATGGAAGATAATTCTGTTCCATTTCACACTGCTATCCGTGCAAGCATTCTCTCGATGTGTGTATTTGGCAAACAGTGTGCTCGCTGCTTAGGAGTGCACCTGTATACAATAAGCATAATCAAGGTGTTGACAGTCATTATATAGTTTGATGTATACCTTCCAACTTATTCACCATGGCCAAAAAATAAGCCTTTCTCTGTGTGTAATCACATATGGAGGTTAATCACTTTTATGGCTAATGGCTAAATGCGCACACAACACACACACACACAGACACACACACAAAGCCCATTTATGGCAATTAGTGCCACCTCAAGTGAAATTCCCTTGGGAGACGACAAAGAAACTGCAGTAACCTCTGTGCTTTGACTTTGCCGTTTGTTCAGTGCAGACAAGAAACAGGACTGAACTTGCATTAGTCAGGAACTGTCTAATCAGAACCAAAAAGACCCCTCAGACCCATAATGTCACAGCAGACTGATAACAGCAAAGAAGTTGTGGTTGACTTTACATACCCATACATTACTATTACCTATACACAGTAATAAAATAATATTTTTTGTTGCCTTTTATTGACATTTTTCGTCCTATTGATATTCTCTCCGTCCACAATAACCACATCCACATTATCTAATTTTCTAGACAATAATCAGAGCATGATGTATTACCAGCTTGAGTTGAGCTTGATGTGTGTGGGGGTGTGCTTTAAGGATGTCTGGTGTTTGTAGAGATGTGGTGTTAGCCGTGTGTGTCTTCTGTTTGTGTGAGTGAGTGTGTGTGTGTGTGGTGTTTGTAAAGAGATTCACAGTGGCCTATAAACATCTGGCACAAGCCTGGCCCAGAGACCCTGCAGCGCATACGGGCATTGGTGAGGGCATAGCACTGACCCCCCACCACGCCGCCTCACTAACAGACACACACACACACACACACACACACACACACACACACACACTGCATAGACAGGCTCTCTGCTCCAGGCTCCCATAACACCAGCTGACAGAGGTGAGCTCCTGGCACAAGACAAGATGCGCAGGCTGCTACATCCCTCCAGGACTTTAGCTACATATTTGTGCCACTCTCTCTATCTCTCTCTGTCTCTCGATCACACTCTCTCTTCTCTTGTTCGTGTTCCCCTTCATTGCTGAATTGTTGATTCTTGTCCTCTCTTCTCGTTATTTTTTTTTTATTTTGATTTCTCCTGAACGTGTGTGTGTATGTGTTTATGTGTGTGTGTGTGTGTGTGTGTGTGTGTGGCCTAGTTCTTCAGGGCTGAGGCTACACAAGTAATCTAAAGTAGCAGCCATTTCACTTTCCCACGATCAAGCACCAGTCAACAGTAACATCTCCTGTGTAGATGACTTTCAGCACAACAATTTAGCAGGGATAACATTCCTTATATGTTGAGGATTCGCATTGTTGTCTTCATTACGTACTCTCAATTGACAGACAAACTGAATAAAAGCAGACAGACACACACATAAACACACCCTCTCAAACACACACACACACACACACACACACACACACACACACACACACACACACACACACACACACACGCGCGGACATACATGTGTATATATGGCCCATAGGCTTCTGTGGACCTGTCACATCTGAGCATCATGCGTGAACAGACTAGCTTGTGCATGCGTTCTCCGTCCCTGCCATCCCTGTGTCTCCTGCCTGCGGTGGGCAGGGGCCAAACCAGCTGTCCCTCAGTCGCACCCCACCCCCAGGTGCCCCCAGGCATCTCTGGTCACGCCAACAGGGGACCTGTTAATTAGTTACTATTTTCAAACCTGAGCAGTCAATCACACAGTGGTGCTGACGGCCATATTGGATCTTGGATGAGCAGTGGGAAAAGTGAGAAATAGAAATGTGCGTGCGTATGTGTGTGTGTGTGTGTGTGTGCATGTGTGTGTGTGCCTGCGTGTGTGCGTGTGTGTGTGTGTGTGTGTGTGTGTGTGTGTGTGTGTGTGTGTGCGTGTGAGAGAGAGAGAGAGAGAGATGAACAGTTGGCACTGAGTTATGAGTTATAAGCCTGTTATAAAATGACCTGATGGAAGCACCTGTGCCAAAAATGCAAGCAGGAGAACTTGGCCACAGTTTAACCTCTGTCTTGCCATAGCTGTGAAGAGACCAGAGACGATTGCTGATCTAGTGCTATACTATAATTTCCTGAACATTAACTGAGATTTATACTGTATGTTGAGTTTGCAGAATGTCTTCATCTGGGAGGTGACTACACAGGAATGGACTATAAATTAAAATGCATTTATTTTCTTTATTCTTATTTCTTTATTCTTTATTCTCGCTGATTAAAGTTTTGTTTTATTTTTGAAAGAGTGAAAAAAAATCTCACTGTGCTGTGGTTTACACATTTTGCAGTCAATGCTCTGGAAATGACTATAAGCTTATGACATAGCACATGAGCTCAAGGAAGAAGCATAGCTGTTAGACAACTCAGTCATGCACAACACAAAGCATAGATCAGGTCATGTGACTAAAAATGAGAATCACATGACTCAATTCCCATGGCATTGAAGTTGGCGATTAGTGGCGACTTTGGGGACAGCTGCTCAGGTCGAAGTTTTTATCTTCCACCTCCCCAAAGCAATTTCCAGTGCAAAGTAAACCAATTAGTGTCAGCTTAAAAACCACACACACACACACACACACACACAGCCTGCGCAAATAGTGGCAAGCTTCTCTTGAGACTCTGCCAAAACACTCATTTGTCTTTTTCCTGCATAATAGTTTCTTTTTTTTTTTTGCAAGATTTTAGCATCCTTGCGCACAAGCTCTTGCCAAATTAATCAAAACTGCGTCAGATGGAGGCCCCCCAAAATGAGCAACCGCTTCTAATAAGCAGCTGGACGCCATGTACCGACACTTCATTACGACAGTGGACATCCAAGGACCCCCCCCTCCACACACTCCCTGGGAGAGAATGCCAGGCGCAAGATTCTTTGTTCTGTACCAGTGATGGTAAAATCCAAAGGCACAGCTTGCCTCTTGTACAGTCTCATTACTGAGCCTTTAACTTTCCTCGAGCTCTGGGGCGTTCTGCTGCACGAGCCGACTGAAGGAGTGATCATAAGTGAGGTTTCCTGTATTCCCTTTCACAGAGTGTGCTTTATGTTTGGCAGCACTGAAGGTGCCTTAAAGGAAATGGACAGTGAAGATCAGCCGTGACCCTCTGTTGTTGTTCTACATTTCTCCAAAGCACCAAAGCTCCAAAGCCGGCACCTTATGCCTGTGTTAATAAGTACCAGCCATAGACGTTTCATTTAAATCCAGGCTTCTTCTCTCTCTCTCTCTCTCTCTCTCTCTCTCTCTCTCTCTCTCTCTCTCTCTCTGACAGTGTGTGTGTGTGTGTGTGTGTGTACATGTGTGAGAGGAGAGAATTTCCCTGGAAGTCCACCTTCAGCGTAGCTCTTACTGTCTTCTCTAAGCAGGAGAGCGTAATGTTTTGCTACCAGCTTGGGGACAGCTTTATTTCTCAGGCAGAGGGTCTAGGGAGGTAGGATGAATCACAGCACTGTGGCGTATTAAGAATGAGCGCTGGGTACTTTAACTCTGAGTGTCTCTCGGGGGAGAAAAAAAACCACCGCTGTGTTGAATATTTCAGTGAGCCACAGCCCTTTGACAGCGAGACCGAGAGCTGCGGTTGGTTTAATGAGTGGTGGCCTCGCCCTGCCACCAAACATCCACAGAGATGACAGAACGAGTGAACAGGCAAGCGAGCGGACAGGCAAGCGAGCAGGCAGGCGGGCAGGCGGGTGGGAAGGCGGGTATCTGACTGTTCATTTTCTCATCTCCTACCCAGCTTTTTTGCCTCAAAGCTCTATGCCTGCTGGCACATTGTGGCACACAAGCGATGGAGAGACCAGAGAACCTAAGCGGCCAGCGAATGGGATCTATACTCTCCATTGATCCCCGGTGTGTGTGTGTGTGTGTGTGTGGGGGGGGGGGGTGGTCAGTCGTGCAGTTCTGCTAGCAGATGCCTGCCTGGCTGCAGAGAGTCTGCTAGAAGCTTCCGTGTTGCTCATCCTTCGGTTTCCATGTCTGACAGGCTCCAGATTAAAGAGGAACCTGCGTGTTTTACTTCAAATGACTCCAGGATATTGAAGGTTACCAGAGTCTGGGAGGACAAAAGGGGAATGTCGCAAGCCAGAGCCAAATCTCATCAGTGATCCATACAAATTAGGCTGACCCTGTTTCGTGCCCTTGTCCAGCCTTTTTAATGAATCCATTTGAAAACAGAGCTGAGCACAGGTGGGCCATGTCATAATCTCCCTGGTTGAAAAAAATCAATGGTTGAATGTCATTTGGAAACTACCAACATCAAGGCACATTCTCAATCATTCAGTTTACCATTAAAAAAAAAAAAAAAAGAATCATTCAACAGTCAGGCCAACATTTAGAAATGATATTTATGGGTAATGTCCTTAGGCTCCTGAGCCTAATTTCTGTTATTATGCCCCCATTGATTTTGCCATTTAGAAATGCTTGGCTCTTTGTAAGGTATTTAAACTGCAGCAGTGAACATAATTGAATAAACTTTGGTATACAAAGAGCACGTATACTCGATAGACAAAAAATCCATATTGACCGTTTGCCGATGGTATCTTTCGACATGTCTATTTTGGCGCAGTGGTGTTTTTTTGTGTGTGTGTGTGTGCGTGTGTGTATAGTCTTGTGGGTATTTAGCAAATCCATTTGTGCTCTCACTTTGGTCTAAAAATAACCCCAGCCTTTTCCCTTAGGGGGGACTCACCAGAGGTGCTGTGCAGGAGTGCTATTGGTGGTGTGTATGGATGTGTGTGGGTGTGTGTGTGTGTGTGTGTGTGTAGGGGGGGGTGTCTTCGTCATCACCACACAACCCTCCAGCATATGCGCACTCACACCCACACACACACACGCATGTACACACACACAGATGCTGCCCCCAACTCACTCACTCCCACCCAAACAAGCTTGTGCCTGTGTGTCTGAGCATAGTGGGGGGTTAGGGGCTTGTTGCTTAGCCACAGATGAAAGAGATGCAGAGGTATATTTACCATCCGGGCTACGGGTAGAACCAGAGGCCTAGACAAGGTCAATATATATGACGAGACAGAGAGAGAGTGTGTGTGTGCGTCTGTGTATGTATGGCCGTGTGTGTATGTGTGTGTGTGTGTGTGTGTGTGTGTGAAAAAAGAAAGAGGGTGGAAAAGATGGAAATATAGACCATGAGACCAGAGAGACAGAGAAGAAAAGAGGAAATAAACAAGAAAGATAGAGGAGGGTCTGGCAGAGTGAGAGAGAAGTAAGGACATCCTGTCTGATTTGACTATACTTTCTGGGGCTCTGATTTGTTTTGGCTATCATGCTGTATTGGGTGCAAAAAGGCTGGGCTTTTAGGGAGGGCAAATTGAGTGGGCTATGTGGAACTCTGACTTTAATCTTGGATATTTGGGGTAGCAGTCTAGCGGACGCGCTCCGTTGTCTGGTTCATTAGTAAGTGGTTTGCTTTCATGTGGAGACCATTCACACTGTGCATGAGGACAAGGTCTCATCAGGACACCACACAAGAGGGAACAGTGGGAAAGTTTGGTGAATGGCCCTCTATACCTCAGCACCCCAGTGCAGAATGATTACGTCAGATGATGATGTGCAGAGTGTTGAAAAATTTGCTCACAATATTTGGCATCAACATTCTTATTACTCATGACACCAAAGTCATAATATCTGGGGGGTCTTATACAGTGACTCACATATATGTTGGTGCCTCGGTCCTACAAGGCTGCCTACTCTGAAGATTTTTCCAGTCTGTACCATCTGGTCTTTTTTTAAGGATGAAATAAGTAATCTTTCCAGTGTCTGGTGACGAGTTGAATGTCACAATAGGTGGCGTTTTTATACTCACATGAAATGACACCTCCATAGATTTATTGACATGTTGTGAAACTGGGCTTAAATGTCAGACTCTCCCACAGTGCCTTGACAAAATGGGGATTTCAGAGATGTCCGTGATCTGTTTCGATCTCTTACTTTTAGCCCTCTCCTTTCCAATCCCTTCCAGTTTTTGAGGGTGAAGTGTAGAATCAATCTGTCCATGTGTATAGTATAGGTGTATAGTGTGCCTGGATGAGGTAAAGTTAAAATGAAAGTAAAGATGGTGTTTAGCAGATGCTTTTATCTCATAGCAAAACTCATAGCGTGACTTTTGGGGTTTGCCCCCAATTTCTGTCTGATTTGATGGTGTTAGTGTGGCATGGTTTCCTCTGTGGCTCTAAGCTCCCTTGCTCTCAGTGATTTTGTGCTCAGTTAGTCTCTGGTCTTTAAGTATAAACCCCAATAACCCCTATTCACTTCTTACACACACACAAACACACACACACACACACACACATACACATACACACACACACACAGCCTGACTGAGCTCCAGGCTGGAGCTGCTCGGGTCCCAGGGCTTTCTGTTGCCGTTTTACCCCAGTTCCCCCTCTCTCTCCTGGGTACACTCCTGCACAGATGAATGCTGGAGGAGTCGCCTCATCACTCCCTGTTGACCAGTCTTGACTTCTGTGATTTGTGTGTTTATGCATGTGTGTGTGTGTGTGTCAGTGTGTGTGTGTGTGTGTCTATGTGTGTGTGTATGTGTTTGAGTGTTGTAGCATCTGTGTGGGTGAGATTGTGCTTAGTTGTATGAGTGCTTAACTTTCATTGCTTGTTTGTGTGTGTGTGTGTGTGTGTGTGTGTGTGTGTGTGTGTGTGTGTGTGTGTGTGTGTGTGTGTGTTTGTGTGAGTGTGTGTGTGCACACATGTGCGTGGGTGCACATGCCTTTTATGAGTGCCAGACAGGCAATCAGTTTCTTTGTAATGTTAAAATAGTCTTGGAGATGCTCTTGCAGAACTCGCATGATTCTGAGAAATAGCTCATAAATTAGACTTTATTGTTCAAGGTGCTTGGGGTCCATTTTAAATTAATTAGAAATCTTCTTATCTTGTGTTGCTCTAAATGAGAGGCTTTGTAATTATGAAGCTGACAACCATTATTGTCAAGTGCGCTTTAGCTTATAAACAATATTGGCTAAGGCAACTGCACTGTTCCTTTGTGGTTATGTTGTCAGTCAAAGTTAGCTACCCACTCAGAACTTGCATGAGGCCACTTTGTTCTTGAGATAAAACCTTCCCATGAGTCACTTTGTGGCTCTCAAAGTCTCTGTGTCTGCGTTAATGCCTGTTGCTTTCACCTGCATCTGGAACTTTCATTCTGCTCTGTTACCTGTTACCAAACAGAGTCCAAACCTCCTGCTCCACACTCACTCAATGTCTGTGAATGCAGCAGCATTTCTGTATGTGTCTGCTTCAGATTTCAACATCTTCTCATTCACATTCCTCAGAGAGGCCACAGTCGTTTAAAGCAGAGCTATGAGAGGCTACTTGAAATCGTCCTCAGTAGCAGTTAAATGCTGTGACATGGGCCATGGAATGGGCAGGGCTGAGTCCAATCCTCCCCATCCAATCATCCTGAACTCTCCGTAGCTGACAAGTGAGTAACAGGGCACTCAATCTGTTACACTCCGATATCTCTATCAAGATGTGCATGTCCAACAGCATTGTGCGTTCAGGCATGGGAGGTCAGAAGCAAAAGGATCACTCGTATTTGACTAGAAAAAAATTTGCTTATTTTTGGGAGGTTTTCATTTCCCTCTTTTGACTCACCTGTCACATTGACTCACCTGTTCGCCTCTGCGTCCTACAAGTGCAGAAGCACCTGTAGTGTATTTGCTCAGGCCAGCAGACAGGGCTTCAACAGCAGCAGGTGGTGCTCGGAGCAGAGCACCTGTCGGCCTCAGGAGAGATGCAAGAGTGCACGTTTATCACAGGTAGGGCAAACTCACCTGCCCCACAATGCAGGAGAGCAGAAAGAATGGCCCCATTTCACACAGCAGGGCTGGGGCTGGGGGTGCTACTGTCGCCAGGTACACACACACACACACACACACACACACACACTCACACACATACTTCTGCTGGCTAAGGCATCTGTAAGGAAGAAACACAGGTGCAAATACACTGGCAAGATATGGAAATAAAATCCTTTCTTATTCTTATTCTTATTCTCAAAAATATAAAAAATTGCCCTATAATATGGACTGTATGTGGTTTTTGAATGGGTGTTATAATCTGAAGTGTTATGCCAGATAGAAGATAGAGCTTCTCTGCTTGTGTTTTTAATAGGTTATCCAACTATAGCACACTATTTATGTAAAAGAGGTCATTCACCTGTTTCGCGGTTGCCAGACAGTGACCAACAACCCCCATCCCCACCTACCAACACATACACACACACACAAACACACACACACGTATTATAGTAATGCTCAGTGATGGAATGCAAACGTGCCGCAAGGTGTTTTTTGACCTAACAGCCAGTGAGCGGTTTGCTCTTGTAAGCCACCTCTATAGGACAGAGTAGCCAATCAAGTCATGCAGCCACACAAGGAAACTGCAGGGTTTGGTTGAAGAAGGCAGTTAATCCAATGCTTCAGATGGTGTGTGTGTGTGTGTGTGTGAGAGAGAGAGAGAAAGAGAGAGAGAGAACATGTGTGTGTGTGTGTTTGTGCATCTATATGTGCATGTAAATGCGGGCACACCTGGGTTACAGTGTCAGGAGTGATTTCAGAGGGCAGCTGGGAGGCTGTGCCACAGCTGTGCCCGTTGACTTGCAGTTGGCAGCATGGCACATAGCAACAAAGATGCCCATAGGGCCTTGGGGTGGGTCTGCCCCCCCCCCCCCCCCCACACACACACACACACACCCACCCCATGCCCACACCCACCACTATCCCCATGAAAACACCCCCTACCCTTCTGTCAGCAGAAGCATCTTGTGCTAATTGATGCGTTTTTAATTGCCTGTAATGCAGCCCTGGGGGAGGCTGACATTGATGGGTTGCAGCACTTTACTCCTCTTGATGTCTCATTCATATCTGGCCCTCGGGCCTCCACCACCCCACCACTGAGCCATGCAAACCCAGCCCGCCTGTGCTTGCCTTGTGTGTCACCGAACCGAGCTTTCTGACTAAATATATAGTACTGTTGGCTCTAGTTTTTATTGCGATGATCTGCTCTACTTGTGTAAAGCACATTGGGCCCTATTCAAAAAAATCTTCCCTAAGAATTTTCTTAAATTTGCTGTTAAGGTTCAGTTCACAAACCCGTAATGGTGAACATAAATGCTCTTGAAAACTGCGTAAGTGGGTTTTAAGAACAAATTTATTTGCAATAATGGTTGGCGAATGAGGCCCATTGATTCTACCTTCAGTATGAAATGAGTTATATAAAAAAATTGCCTTGCCTTGCCTTGCCTTGCCTTGCCTTGCCTTGCCTTGCCTCGCCTCAAAACTATCCAAAGCCAGAGAAGTCCTGGGCATCCTTAAGAAGAGGTTATTTTGTGTTCAAAGGCTTGGATAATGCCAAAGGCTTGTATGTCGGAAACTATGATTATCCTACAGTGCAGTAAATAAAGACTGAAGCTGAAAAATCGCCCTTTGGTTAATATCGCCAGGCTGCCGTTGGCAACCATTTGTTTACAGCATATTCTTTTATTTTGCTTGAGAAAAAGCATGGGGTATTTTTTAGTTCCTCTAATTTGTTCATTTTGCATTAATTAATTTAATTAATCTAGCGGAAAATTTGAATTGTGCATTCTGGTGATGTTTGTTTCCATGTCCTCATTATGCACAAAAAACAAAACAACATTTATTTGCTGATGTGACTTTTTGTGTAAGTCAGCATGAATTATTGCAGAAAAGGGCTTTTAAAGTCCTCTGTGTATGTGTGTGTGTGTGTGTGTGTGTGTGTATGTGTGTGTGTATGTGTGCATGCTTAACTTTCATGCCTATGCATGTTTATTTGCTGCTTTCTGCTTTGTGTGTGTGTGTGTGTGTGTGTGTGTGTGTGTGTATGTGTGTGTGTGTACATTTCTGCAGGCTATGCTTTGGTACAGATGGAGAAGAGTCCTCAGTCAATCTGTTGCCTGTATGGAACACTGGCCCCCAGCCTTAGAGCACAAATATGGCTCCTGTTGTTGCCTTTGTAGACTACTTAGAGCACAAACATGACTCCTGTCCTTGCCTGCACTGACTACTTAGAGCGCAAACATGACTCCTGTCCTTGCCTGCACTGACTACTTAGAGCACAAACATGACTCCTGTCCTTGCCTGCACTGACTACTTAGAGCGCAAACATGACTCCTGTCCTTGCCTGCACTGACTACTTAGAGCGCAAACATGACACATGACTCCTGTCTTGCTTTTATTGTTTACTTAGAGTACAACTATCACTACTGTCTCTGTCTACATAGACTATTTAGAGCACAAACATGACTCCTATCCTTGTCTTTGTAGACTACTTAGAACACAAACATGACCCAAACACTCCAAAGTCTTCATCAACTGCTGTATGCGTGTGGTCTTTATAGACACCTGTCTATAGGTGTGTAGTCTTGGTAGGCTACTGTGTACGGTCTTCACAGGAGATGACGTCTATTCTGTTCCCAGAGGATTAAGAGGGCTGGTTTAAGATAAGGACTCAGGAGAAACAATCAGTCAGACTGCCTGATGATCACGGTTTTCTTATTATCCTGGATTTAGCTGAAACCTAATTCTAGGAAAATGAGCAAAAACAGCAATCTAGTACAGGTCCCACATTATGGTCCCTTAATCCATAGACCTGTCTTTATTAATATGGCAAAGCTTTGTCAGCCCCATAAAAGTGTGTTGTGTCTATCAAAAGGACAGGAGTCATTACCTGTCAAGAGTCTAGCAGTTTAGTGTTGTGTAAGTCTGGTGATAAAAGGATTCTCAGTGTTACAGAAAATCTGAAAATATATTCATCACATCACACAATATAAATAAAAGAGCTTCACAGCTAACACCCCGTCCATGCACTGTGTCCCGTGTGATGTTGTTACCTCTACTTGTGGAGGTAGTGGTATTGCAAATATTGTAGTGATCTTATATTTTATTGTATTGTGATTTTGTAAGTATTGAAGTAGTTTCCTGATTCAGATGTCAGCAGCTTCCAGATTCCAGAGCATTTTATAGTAAATAATGGTGCATAGTGAACCGTAAATACAGCAAATATCAAACCAGCTGCAAATGGTAACTGAACAGGGCAAGAAAACTGAAAGTGAGTCACTGTGCCCCATTTAGTTAGCATTAGCATTAACTGGTCTATGTTGTATCGAATTTTCTGATTATTTTTCCTGATGACAGCACTCAGGCACTTCAAACAGCTGGGCTGTGGGTTGAAACACTCAACAATATCCCTTTACAGTAACACTATGCAGTTGTTTTGTGTGGATTCAAACTCATTCTGATGCTACGCCAACTTAGAATAAAGAGAATGAAGTTTCTGGCATTGATGGTGTGTGCTCGGCATTCTTGATGTTGCAAAGATGTAACAGTTGATCAGGTAGGATCTTTGCACATTAAATATTGATATCAAGGGGCATAGTCTACATATCTGTTCTTCTGCAGCGTTGCTTTAACTCCGTTGTTTCAAGGGTACTAGCACAGCAGTTTACAGCAGTTTATTGTGAACTACTTTGCTAAATCACCAATAGCAATGTAATAACATGCATAATTTTTTTATAATAACAATGTAATAAAGAAGCAACTGGACATGTCAGTCACTGAGAAGAATGAAGTTAAAAAACTATAGACACTTGTACCACACAATAAATTCGGTAAAATCAAAGCTAATCAGACTATTCTTTCTCTCTTCTTTCTCTTGTCCCTCTATTTCTGTGCCTCTGCAGGTGCTGTCGCTAGGTGCCGACGTGCTTCCGGAGTACAAGCTCCAGGCCCCCCGCATCCACAAGTGGACAGTCCTCCACTACAGTCCGTTCAAGGCTGTCTGGGATTGGTTGATCCTGCTGCTCGTCATCTACACAGCCATCGTCACGCCCTACTCGGCCGCCTTCCTGCTCAATGACCAGGAGGACCAGAAGAACCAATCGTGTGGCTACTCCTGCAGTCCACTCAACGTGGTGGACCTCATAGTGGACATTATGTTCATCATCGACATCCTCATTAACTTCCGCACCACCTACGTCAACGCCAATGACGAGGTGGTCAGCCACCCTGTCAAGATTGCCGTGCACTACTTCAAGGGCTGGTTCCTCATTGACATGGTGGCTGCCATCCCCTTTGACCTGCTTATTTACCGCAATGGAGAAGAGGTAAGACGTGGAGCTCAACAAGCTTCTCCATTTTTTTTAATGAAAAAATGGCAGATCTTTAAAGTATTCCCAGGTGTTGGGGGTGCCGTGGCATAGCTGGCTACAGGACCTGCACCATAAACAGGCACCCATCGAGTCCGACCTGCAGTTATTTTACTAATCCCACCCACCTCTCTACTCACTTTCTGTTTCTCTTTATTGTCTTATCACAAAAAGCCAAATGAATAGACCTTAAAGGCACACCAGGCTACTTGATAGGCATTTTGACACTGTTTTTAGGTTAATGTGCCAGCTTCATAGTCACTTTGATGGGTAAATTGCTCATTATAGGATGAGTGGAGGCTCTCTGTGGAGGCTAGGAATCACTAGAGGGGCCCAAGTTACACCACCATCGCTTGCTCCTGAATTTCTTTTGCAAACAAATCTGCATGTATTGGCGAGAATTTACGTGCTCCATAAGTTAAAAAAATCACAGGTTTGCCTGGTGCACCTTTAAGAAATACATTTTAAATAAAATCCCAGGTGTCCCAGGTTTATCTTCATTTTATTTATAAGATCTCAAAAAGGGCCTTTGTCAAAGTTACACATCAATCTTTCCTCTCCATAGGAGCAGATGAATGGAGCGGATGAGGACAAGAATAAATATTAAGCCAGTACGCACAGCTGTCTCTTCCTAGAAAATGTGAATTTGTGTAGCTGAGAACCTCAGAGAAACAGCACTGTGCAGTGTGCATCAGGAACCTCAGAGAAACAGCACTGTGCAGTGTGCATCAGGGGTGCAGTGGACGTTGTTTTTCTCACCATGTTAATATTGAATGTTTATTTAAAGCATTGCATTAACAAGCCGTTCCCCCACTACACCTCTGGTGTGCATGCTGTAAGCAGTTTGTAGGTGTCAAAAATGAGCCCTGATCAAGCTACACATTCTCCCCATGGACACAGACTTCTCAGAGAGGGAAGTACTTCAGCCGCTGAAGTATTTTAAGCTAAAGCTTGTCTTCTTGTCTTCACTTCAGTGTGAGTGTGAGTGTGTGTGTGTGTGTGTGTGTGTGTGTGTGTGTGTGTGTGTGACTCTCATTTGTCAGGTGGGCGGCTGTAGAGTTGGCTAAGGCTCTGAGCCAGTAGTATAATTGTCTTCTTATTTATTTGTTTTGTGGCGGTGCCAGGGATGCGGGGCATCCTGAGACAAGTGTAATCGCTAGGAATGAGCACGTTAATCTGACAGCCCTGAGACGAATGGAGAAACAGTTTACAGCCTGCAGTATATCACCCCCCTCCCCCCATCCACTCACACACACACACACACACACACACACACCAACTCTCTTTCACTTACACGCAAACACACATACACACACACACACACACACACACACACACACTGGAAAGCCCATACACAGAGGATCGACAAACACACTTACAAAGCAAAGAGCTGAAAACACTTCTTGTTAGTCTCTTGTTTCTCCCTCAAGTGAGTTGAATTCAGGTCAGTTTCAGATATTGACTTTGATGAAACAGCACTGCTGAACTGCCAAAGCAGACCAATATATAAGACAGACAGATCTACAGGATAACAAATCAAGCACTGTGTGTGTATCCATCTAATACATATCTATCTCCACATATCCATCTCTTTCACATTCACTGATTTTTTTTTTTTTATCATTCTCTATTTCGATGTATTTACTTCTTTTTTACGTGTGGTTTTTTTTTGGGTGGGGGGGAATTTTTTGTCTCCAATCAGACAGGATGACAAAAATCTGCAGGAAAAAGAGCAGGAGAATGAAAGATGAGT
Organism: Tenualosa ilisha; assembly: GCA_015244755.2. Classification (NCBI taxonomy): domain Eukaryota; kingdom Metazoa; phylum Chordata; class Actinopteri; order Clupeiformes; family Clupeidae; genus Tenualosa; species Tenualosa ilisha. The sequence goes on from PYXC01000902.1 coordinate 2,533,388, forward strand.
AAGGGATGGAAAACGATATAATCACACACAGGACTAGCGAACTGTACTTCTGTGACCCCCATCCCCCCAAGATTCACAGAATATTCCGGTCTTTACAGACCATCAATAACCCTTCACTCTCTCTGTCTGCAGACCACAACCCTGATTGGCCTGCTGAAGACAGCCCGCCTGCTGCGACTGGTGCGTGTGGCACGTAAGCTGGACCGCTACTCGGAGTACGGCGCCGCCGTGCTGTTCCTTCTCATGTGCACGTTTGCGCTGATCGCCCACTGGCTGGCCTGCATCTGGTACGCCATCGGCAGCGTGGAGCGCGGCGGCTCCATCGGCTGGCTGCATACCCTGGGAGACCAGCTGGGAAAGCCCTACAACAGCTCCATCATGGGCTCCGGTCCCTCCATCAAGGACAAGTACGTGACGGCACTCTACTTCACATTCAGCAGCCTCACCAGTGTGGGCTTCGGCAACGTCTCGCCCAACACCAACTCCGAGAAGATCTTCTCCATCTGCGTCATGCTCATTGGATGTAAGTTAGATACATGCACACACACACAAACACACACACACACACACACACACACACACACACACACTAAAGTCTTGTCCAGTACCAACTACCAAATAGATCTCCTCCATATGCCTTGATCACATTGGATAGTAGGTGGTGCGCACACCTACACACACACACACACACACACACACACACACACACACACACACACACACGTCTTGCCCAACAAAAACTCTGAGAAGATTTTCTTCATCTGTGTCATGCCCATCAAATTTGCTACATGCACACACCAAATTGGTACACGCACACACACACTCACACAAGCAAGTTTCACCCAATAGCAACTTTGAAAATATCTGTTCCATGCTAATCAGAGCAAGTTGGTGCACAAGTAAACTCTCACAACTGAACCGAAGTGAACACAAGTTTAGTCAGAAACTGACTTTTTTCAAACCAAATCGTTCATTTGAAAGAGGACAGAGGACCCTGAAGGCCTTATATTTTACTCAGCTATGTTACTCCTTATAAATTTAGGTTATTCCTCAGCATCAAAGTTTTCAACACTAGGCTCTATACTTGATTCTGGCCACACTGTAGAGAAAGATAATGATCTGCTCTTTTTTATCCTAATACACATAGATTCAGCTTATTCATCACCTTACTATCATTTACTTTAACTAATATGTATTCAGAATATTAATTTTTACTTTGGTAAGTTCTCTATTAGTAGACCTGTGCAATATCCTGTCAGGGGATTTGTGCTTATCAAACTTCTTGTGAGGCAAAGCAATTTCCTTTCTTCTCAGACTCATCTGTCAAAATGACTTGACCTGCGTAAGAACTGAGGGTCAGAGATAACGAAGCCAGTATCACATCTAAGTTCCAAGCTACCCAAATGAATCACAGACAGCTCTAAATTGCTTGGGAATAAGCAGAAAAGCTGTGTCAGTGTTTGTTTGTTTGTTTGTTTGTTTGTTTCATGTGCTAGTTATGGGTATCTCTTGTATCTGTATAAACCAAGGAGATGGATTTTAAGGGGGAAAAGTGAATGCACTTTTAGGGTAAATGCACAGACACGCATGCACGCACACACACACACACACACACACACACACACACACACACACACACACACACACGCACACACACAGACAGACAGAGAAGTAACTGACTTAGTTGTTCTCCATCCATCAAAAGTGGGCAGCAGTAGCTCTCTGAGAGACTAATCATGGAGTGACTCCAGCAGACCGCTAATGATGCACAGTGCTGCATGGCACCAAGCTGCCTCTTCATTGGCTGTCTGCTCCATCACTGATGAGGATAAATGGATCTGATTGGACAGACAGAGAAAGCCGTATCCATCATGCCTGTCAGCCATTGCTTCTCAGAGAGACAGCAGATGCATTTAACTTCACTAAGAAACTCAGGATGAAACTAAAAGTGAACTCCAATATGTTTCCTATATTTGAACAGCCATTAGTTTAGTGTGGCCCCTCGAGGCTCGAGTGGTAACCTGTTTATGATGCATTTGAGATGATAGCATTAGAAGAGTCTAGTATCTGTGTCTGTTCTCTTTCTCTCTCTCTCTCTCCCTTTCTCTCTCTCTCCAGACACTCCTCACGTTCTCCAGAAAGCTTTTAGAACTCAGCTGTCACTATTGATTTGGATGAAAAATGAAATTTCTGCCAATCTCGCCCACATCTGCTTTGAATGGACATCTTTGATGTAAACACCAAATATTGAAGATTGTGTCTAACTCTTTTTCTGAGACAGGAGAAACTCATTGATCTCCCTACGACTCCATTTTACTTTGAAATCAAGCTTTATATCTCTGTAACTTTTCTTTTCTGCTGCGTCATTTCTTTTTTTTTTCCTTTTACATAGTCATAAGAAACTCAAACAAACTCAATGCGTTTCTGCCTCACAGCTCTGATGTATGCCAGCATCTTTGGGAACGTCTCGGCCATCATCCAGAGGCTGTACTCAGGCACGGCACGCTACCACACCCAGATGCTGAGGGTCCGCGAGTTCATCCGCTTCCACCAGATCCCCAATCCGCTGCGCCAGAGGCTGGAGGAATACTTTCAGCATGCCTGGTCCTACACCAATGGCATTGACATGAATGCGGTGAGAAATACACACACACACACACACACACACACACACACACACACAAACACACACACACACACACACACAAACACACATACACACACATACACACACACACACATACACACACACACAAACAAACACACACACACACACACACATACACACACACACTTACACACACACACACGCGCACACACACTCACACACACACACACACACACACACACACACACACACACACACACACACACACACACACACATACAAACACACGAGTGAGGCTAGAGGAGTACTTCCAGTACGCCTAGTCATACACCAGTGGTATGAATGAGAAATATAAACACACACACACACACACACACACACACACACACACATACAAACACACGTGTGAGGCTGGAGGAGTACTTCCAGTACGCCTAGTCATATACCAGTGGTATGAATGAGAAATATAAACACACACACACACACACACACACACACACACACATACAAACACACGTGTGAGGCTGGAGGAGTACTTCCAGTACGCCTAGTCATATACCAGTGGTATGGATGAGAGATGTAAACACACACACACACACACACACACACGCGCACACAGATTCAGAGGCTTGAGGAATACGTCCAGCACGCCTCATATATACAGTATATCAGTATAGCAGTAATGCAATAAGTAGCACACACACACATAAGCTGTTAAAACTACTGTCGATACAACATGGATTAAAAAAAAAGAAAAGAAAAAATGAAAAGTGCCAATTCTAACAATATGCTTGGGCTGGCATAGAGTGTTTGTGTAGCATTGTGATACTGGGCCCATGTCAGTGAGTCTCTGCATAAAGATCTGAGATCCACTAAACAAGTGAGTCATCCACGTACCAACATCTCTCTTTTCTCTCAGCTCAAGCCTGGAGACACTGACATGACACATCTATTTACCCCATCTCTCTCTCATTCTCTCTCTCTCTCTCTCTCTCTCTCGTGCTCTTGTTCTCTCCCCCTGTTGTTCTCTCTCTCTCTCTCTCTCTCTCTCTCTCTCTCTCTCTCTCTCTCTCTCTCTCTCTCTGCCTCACTCGTCCTTCATTATGTGTTATGAAGCTTCAATACTGCTGTCAATGCAAACATGACTGCATGTGTGAGTGTGTGAGTGCACACGTTTGTATGTCTGTGTGTGTGTGTGTCTTTGTGTGTATGTGTGCGTGTGTGTGTCACATCATTGTCTCAGTACACTATGGTTTTAGGTGGATAGATGAAACTGAATGGAGGAAGAGGTGGAGGAGGAGGAGATGAATGTTGATGTGGTCAGCTGTTGCTCTGTGCTTTTCCTCATTATAGCCCTAGTTAGTTATTTTGCTCTGCTTAAAATTCACTGGAGCATGTGGAATTGGGAGGAGACACAGGCCCACCACTGCCAGACCAAATCAGAGCAGGGGACTATGATTGCAATGTTTTAAAAAAAAAAAAAAAAAAAAAAACATTCTGCCAGTACAATTTCTGTAATTTTTGCATCTTTTTACAGACAATTCTTTCACTCTTTTCAATGAAAGTTGCTTTTTAACCAAAAAAAAAGAAAGAAAAATAAAAAGGGAACATTGCGTTGAAGGAGTGAAGGAATTGTCTGAAAAATTACAGGAATTGAAATGGTAGAAAATTTCTGGTGCATTTTTCTTCTTCCTTAAGTTTTTTTTTTTTGGTGTTATTATTGTTGTTGTGGATGTTTGTTTCAGTGTGTGTGTGTGACATTCTGCGTTCTCCTGTCGTGTTTATTCAGAGGGTGGGGGAGAGGTTCAGATTGTCACTGAAGCATCAATTGTTAAGTTTATTTAGGCTGAGGGTTTACAATGACCTCCTTTCATGCAAGGTGCCAAAAGCATTTTCAGTGGCCATTGTTTTCAAGTAAATGTTGTATTATCACAGACTGTTAAAGAAAGAAGAAGGTAACTCTTCGCTGGAGCCCTCCATCATCAGGCTAATGTAACCATGAGGCATGTCATGTCAAGACAGGTGCCTGTCCATACACTAGTTATCATAGCAGAGTCCAGGAATTAAACATCATCATTACTAGCATTCATTGTTTGCAAACTTATTTACCGACAGTTTTGACAGGATGGCAACTGAGTAGCAAGTTGTTGAGGCCCATGAAGTTACACGGGTACAAGTCATCAGGAATTGTGCCACAGTCCAATAATGAAACAGGTTGTCTAATATCTGTAAATTGATAATTATATGCATCACCTTCAAAGACGAGGATTTCAGGCACAAAATCTTTCCTTGCTTTTAGCAATGCATGTCAGCTTACTGACATGTGAGAGAAACAGTTATTGCCTGTGAATTTAGAAGAGCTATCATGACTCAGATTAGGCTATTGACATGACTCATAGTACTGGGCTCAGACTGTTATGATGATAATATTGACAGAGTATGGATTTGTCATAACATGCTTTGGACATTGTTACACTCGCCTTACAATGGAGGAAAAATAGGAAGCACATCTTCACATGCAATCACATGAGTGCATGCCATCATTGTATTTCAGTGACCAAGCTAACCCGATATAGAGTCACTGCATGATAGCATTAGCGATAAGACGCTAGCCCTCGCTTGTTCCTTCAGTTTATCCTATCCTGTTGGCTAGCTTTCCAGGCTCATCCCCAAATCCCAAAACCCTTTTAATGATCAAAGTGCTGAAATTCATTATAGCCAGCAGTTTACATAGATTTCAAGGGTCCTTAATCTTTTTTCTTCCAAACCTATTGTATTTTTGGACAGATTGGTCCTCCCTAGTTTGAATGAACTACATAAATGTGAACATCCACATTGAAAAGACTTGGAGAGGATTATGCTAAGGCCAACATTTCACAATCATAAAAGCAGATTGAATTGTAAAGTAATTTTCAGATGCTTAAATAATAGTAAATATACTAATAAACTAAAAATCACAGTCCATATGAATATGAAAAAATTTAAATCCAAACTAAATGTAAACGTACAATCTGAATCGATCCAGGTGTCCTTTGGGGATCTTTCCACTGCTAATCTCCAGCTATCTGCTAACTGCTGTCCCCTATCTCTTCTGCTGCAAATAATGAAATAAACTGCACATAAATCAAGATGCAGCTAAATACTGTTTCAGTCCTGACTTACAGAGGCTATAATGCATCTTTGTTTACTGTTAATCTATGCTAATTTAAAAGGATCTAGCATTTCTAACTCGATCATAATTAGGCACATAACAAGCAGTTTGAGTGTGAAGTTCAAGACGTTTTTTCCAGATATATTTGACCCCAGGTCTCTTTCTGGTGGATGTTTACATTTGATGTTTTTAGGGATATTCCGATACCCTCGACAAGAACAAATGGAATACTGAGTCTGTGGTCCCAGACACAACAGTTGAGGCAAGAAGATTGAAGACTCTTGAGACATATTTGTTTTTTGTTTGTGAACGATTGCATTTATTTTTTTAAGAGGCATAAATATAGCCAACAAGTGTTCTCCAACTCACTCATAACCTGCATTTTCTTCCTCGGCTGCTCTCCGGTTCTCTGGTTCTGACTCTTCAGGTTCTAAAGGGGTTCCCTGAGTGTCTGCAGGCTGATATCTGTCTGCACTTGAACCGGACTCTGCTTCAGAACTGCAAGGCCTTTAAAGGCTCCACCAAAGGCTGCCTGCGTGCTCTGGCCATGAAGTTTAAGACCACCCATGCGCCCCCAGGGGACACGCTCGTCCATGCAGGAGACGTCCTGACTGCCATCTATTTCATCTCACGCGGCTCCATAGAGATACTGCGCGGCGACGTGGTGGTAGCCATCTTAGGTAGGGTATACATCTGCATGTGGATGTGCTTGTCTGGGTGTGTGTGTGTGTGTGTGTGTGTGTGTGTGTGTGTGTGTGTGTGTGTGTGTGTGCGCGCCAGCCTAAACTGTGTACACAGGCACTCCACACCAGAGAAGCATTTTAATTAATGTCCTGCTCCATGTTTTTTACATACACTTTTGTTCGTAATGTCATAAGGCTATTTACACATCTCTAGAAATCCCCCCAAGGTGGGGGTATAGTTCAGAGCCTGTTCAAATAATTCTCTGATTGGAAATTGGAAATGCAGAACCCAGATGGGTAGTGTGAGCTATTAATATTCTAAATAGATGTGCAATGAAAAGGCTCATTCAGAGAATTCATGACATGCCTGCCTGGAAATGTTGTGCAAAGCCAAACATGTTGTTCCTGGCACAACACTGCCACCTAGGGGCTTAATCTATGCAATGCACACTTATATGAGATATTTGGATCAGTCATAGCTACTCAGACCATACTTTAACCAATCACACTTTAGGCGTATTACAAAACTGTAGTAAATTTTGATATGTACATTTACGTGTAGCATTTTATACCTTTGCAATTATTCACAGTATCTTAACATCAAGTATTTGTTGTACAAACCCAGGTATATTGTCTGTTTTGTTAATGTCTATTTTGTTTTTCGCTGCTCTCAGGAAAGAATGACATCTTTGGGGAGCCCATAAACCTGTATGCACGTCCAGGTAAGTCTAATGCGGACGTGAGGGCACTGACCTACTGCGACCTGCACAAGATCCTAAGGGAGGACGTTCTGGAGGTGCTGGACATGTACCCCGAGTTCTCTGACCACTTCTGGAGCAACCTGGAGATCACCTTCAACCTCAGAGATGTGAGTCCGACACACCTGCATACTTGTGCATGCGCACGCACACACACACGCACGCACACACTCACAAACAGAGCACAATACATAATCACATACGCAATACATAGACACACACAAACACATACAGAATAAAACACAAATTCAGTACATAATTTACATACAGTACACACAGACGCACAGATACACACAAACAAACACCCATACTTGGAGATCACCTCACTGCTGTTGAGTGTGTAAACAAATGCTCACCATGTGGCATTTCCTGTCCCAGACCAACATGATCCCAGGCTCCCCCAGCAGTGATGACTCTGACTGTGTGGGATTCAACCGACTGCGCAGACGCAAGCTCTCCTTCCGCAGACGCACCGAAAAAGGTACAACTACCAGGCAGATGACTTCTGATACAATCATAATTATGAACTGTCTTTTTCATTCAACTCACTGTTAATTTAATACAGACCATAGAGTGCAAGGTAAAAACAAGAGTTGTTCAATTATCAAAACAACCTCAAACAGTATCTCCAACACTTGGTTTTAGAAGTTCTTTTAATGAATTGAATAATCAGTGGTATTAAAGTAAATCATTGGTGTGGATCTTTGCATCCCTCATCCTTAGTGGCACTTTTTGAGTGGTAGTTGACTGTCAGTGTGTAAATACCACCTTGTGACGCTGTGAATGCTAGGGTAAAAAAGTAGGAAATGATGATGATGATGATGATGATGATGATGATGATGATTATTATTGTTGTTGTTGTTGTTGTTGTTGTTGTATTATTTTATTTACACTTTGAGTATTCTTTAACATGTTTTGTGTTTGCTTAACATGCAAAATGTTTCAAGGTTGTTTACATTTACATTGCATTTAAGCATTTAGCAGACGCTTTTATCCAAAGCGACTTACAAAAGAGGATAACATTCAAGCTACAACACAATGAAAGAAGCTAACAAAGAGTGCATATTGCTAACATAAAACTGCACTATTTTAAGTTGAAAGTGCAATAGTGCAATAAAGTGCAGCATAAAAGAGAAGTTAAGTACAAGTTGTTAAGTGCATTCTCAAAATTCACGCCAGGAGATATTCTTGGAAGAGCTGAGTCTTCAAGAGTTTCTTGAAGGTGGAGAGGGTATCAGTTGATCTGGTTGCACTTGGGAGGTCATTCCACCAGCGTGGAACCAAACATGAGAAGAGTCTGGATTGACCTGCACAAGGTGTTGGTAACGTTCCTTAGAGGATCGAAGTGGTCAGCGAGTGACATAGGGCTTTAGGAGAGTATTCAGGTAGATGGGAGCAGAGCCATCCATCACCCTGTAGGCCACCATAAGTGCCTTGAATTTGATGCGAGCAGCCAAGGGTAGCCAGTGGAGTTCAATGAACAGAGGTGTGACATGTGCCCTTTTTTGGCTGTTTACTGTTTCAAGCGTGTTTGCCACTAATTGACCTAGACGAAAGCACAGCTGACAGAACGAAAACATCTTAGTTAATCCTGATTGGCTGATGTGTCATTCCACAGATGATGCTGATGCAGGAGAGATCAAGAAGAACCAAAAGCCAACTCGCAGGAATAGGCGGAAGGCTGCCAGCAGCCAGGGGGAGGGGCTTAAACCTGACTGGGAGGGGCATCAGAGCTCTGTCTCCTCCCACTCCAGTGGAGATGAGGGGGAGGAGTCTCTCCATCCTGGGCCAGAACCTCCTCTTCCCTTATTGGAACTCTCCCAGCCTCAGGCCACACCCAACAACTATGACACACCTGAAACGGATGGAGACCCAAAAACAGGAAACACCTGCAATGCACTCTCAGGTACACACTAACATACACACACACTCTCTCTTTCTCTCTCTCAGGTAAGACTGATCTGCCACTGAACACACAACTACACACACACGCACACACACACACTCACACACACACTCACTCAAGAAACACCTGCAGTGCACTCTGAAGGATTCTCAAGTACTCTCTCTCTATCTCTCTCTCTCTTAGGTTAGACTGATCTCTATCATCAACACACAACCACACACACATGCACACACACACACTTTTGTCTGTCCCTCAACACGCCACTACTTACTCTTAACACACACACACATGCACGCACACATCTAACACACACTGTGAACGACTGTCTCTGTCTTCCACTCTTTTAACCTCCTCTCTCTCCTCTTCCTTTAACCGGTTAACCCTTTAATAGATGATTGTAAACAGCTGGAAACGTTGCCAATACAATGTAGTTAACGCCCCTTTGCAGGGTAAAGAAAGTAGAAGCACACTGGATGAATGAGAGGTAGCAGCGGTCAGTATTCAAAGATCTTTGCTTTCACCGTCTTATGTCCTCTCTCTTCCTCCTGTCTTTCTCATTGTCCCTCAGGTGCCTTCTCAGGTGTGTCCAACATCTTCAGTTTCTGGGGGGAGAGTCGGGGGTCTCGTCAGTACCAGGAGGTTCCTCGGAGCAGCCTGCCGTCCCCCCCACCCCTCAACACCCCCATACACTGCATCAGCCGACGCCAGCGCTCAGAGGTGGAGAGCCGTCTGGACCTGCTGCAGAAACAGCTTAACAGGTTAGCACTGTGCACACACACACACACCACACACACAACACACACACACACACACACACAGTTACAAACACTCACACACACGCACGTACACACACTCAACACGCACATTCTGCTTGAAACAGACACCTGTAGCTTCAGCTTAATAGGTCAGCAATGCACACTCATGAAAGTACATTTAACCATGTAGGCTAGTTTTCATCTACATAACCTGGATAGGATGGTTAATGAACACTACAACATTTAAGTACAAACAAACAAACAAATAAACAAAATAAATGAATAAATAAATAAACAGTAATATATTGACACATGCACACAAAGGGTTAATGAAACAACCACAATATCTAATCTGAAATCAACGTGTGTGTGTTTGTGTGTGTGTGTGTGTGTGTGTATGTGTTTAGGTTAGAGACGCGCATGTCGACAGACATCGGTGCGATCATGCAGCTCCTCCAGAGGCAGATGGCCCTGGTGCCTCCGGCCTACAGCAGCATCACCTCCCCTCCCCAGGGCTCCAGTTACCCCAACAACACAGAGAGACTCATTCAGCCTGTCACCCCACTAGAGTCAGAGACACTAGCCTCACTCTCACAGGTGAGTACACACACACACACACACACACACACAGACAGACACACACACACTGCCCCAGCAACACAGAGAGACTCATTCAGCCTGTCACCCCACTAGAGTCAGAGACACTAGCCTCACTCTCACAGGTGAGTACACACACACACACACACACACACACACACACACACACACACACACACACACACACTGCCCCAGCAACACAGAGAGACTCATTCAGCCTGTCACACCACTAGAGTCAGAGACACTAGCCTCACTCTCACAGGTGAGTACACACACACACACACACACACACACACACACACACACACACACACACACTGCCCCAGCAACACAGAGAGACTCATTCAGCCTGTCACACCACTAGAGTCAGAGACACTAGCCTCACTCTCACAGGTGAGTACACACACACACACACACACACACAGACAGACACACACACACTGCCCCAGCAACACAGAGAGACACATTCAGCCTGTCACACCACTAGAGTCAGAGACACTAGCCTCACTCTCACAGGTGAGTACACACACACACACACACACACACACACACACACACACACACACACACACACACTGCCCCAGCAACACAGAGAGACTCATTCAGCCTGTCACCCCACTAGAGTCAGAGACACTAGCCTCACTCTCACAGGTGAGTACATACACACACACACAGACACATACACACACAGACAGACACACACACACTGCCCCAGCAACACAGAGAGACTCATTCAGCCTGTCACAACACTTGAGTCAGAGACACTAGCCTCACTCTCACAGGTGAGTACACACACACACACACACACACACACACACACACACACACACACGCTGCCCTAGCAACACAGAGAGACTCATTCAGCCTGTCACCCCACTAGAGTCAGAGACACTAGCCTCACTCTCACAGGTGAGTACGTACACACACACACAAACACAGACACACACACAGACACAAACGCACACAGGCAGACACACACACACTGCCCCAGCAACACAGAGAGACTCATTCAGCCTGTCACACCACTAGAGTCAGAGACACTAGCCTCACTCTCACAGGTGAGTACACACACACACACACACACACACACACACACACACACACACACATTGCCCCAGCAACACAGAGAGACTCCTTCAGCCCATCACACTACTAGAGTCAGAGACAATAACCTCACTCTCACAGGTGAGTACGCACATGCACACAAACACACAGTACACACACACACACACACACACACACTGCCACAGCAACACAAGGAAACTCATTCTGCCCATCACACAGCTAGAATCAGAGACAATAACCTCACTCTGCACACACACACACAGACACACACACACACAAACACACACACTCAAACACTAGCCCAGCCTGTCGTGCAAAAGCAAGAGATTCTAGAGACAAACTTACATGCACACGCACATGCACACACACACACACACACACACGCACACACACTGGCCCACCCAAGAAGAGATCTGTCCAGTCTGTCACACTGCCTAAGCCATCACAGGCACTGTCTCTAGAGTTTGATGTGTATTTCTGTGTCTGGTCGTTGGTGCAGATCTTGGACCCGCAGGACTTTGAGGAGTTCCCCGCTGCCGATGCCGCCACCACGGCCACCTCCACTGCCGCCACGGCCACCCCCGCCACCACTAAGTCCTCTGAGTCCCTGAGGAGCATGGCAGAGTTCCAGCCCTGCAGAAGCACCCTGCTGCTCACCCCCACCGAGCCCTCTCCTCCTCCTCTTCCTTCAGCCCCACTCGGAGGCTCTCTGGCTGGGCTCAACCTGCCCCGACCCATGGAGCTTCCCCTGGGCCTGGCGCTGGAGCTGAGGAACCCCCTCTCCCTGGCCCAGACCCAGGCCCAGGCCCAGGCACCCCTGCTTGACCCTGAGAGCCAGAGGAGGCTGTCCCTGCCTGAACCACAGACCCCCCTGGACTCACGGACACCGCAGAGGCACAGCTCAGACCCCGGGAGCTAGGGGGGCCAGGGAACGAGGGGAGAAAAAGGAAAGAGAGGAAAGCAGCGGATGAAGGGATAAAAGAAAGGAGTGAGAGGAGGAGAAAGAGGAGGAGGAGGAGGGGAGGGGGTTATTTGATAACGAGTCTCACTGCCTCTCGGTCTCTCTCTCTCTCTCTCTCTCTCACCCTCTCTCTTTCACTTTCTTCTTCTTCTCTGGCTTTCCTCCCCTCTCTCCCTTCCATCTTCTCTCCCTCTCTCTTTCACTATCTTTTATCTCTCTCTTTTTCCCCCGTGGCTCTCGTTCCTGTGACTTTATCAATGAGTGAAAAGTAGATGAAAAGTTGGAAAGAAAAAGAAAAAAAATTGTGGAGACAGACACACGATGCTCCCTCCTTCAACAGACGCTCGGTGAACACATCGCAGTCTCCCTCCAAAGGGTCAGAGACGGGGCTGCAGACAGTCCCCAGCTGCAGTTTCTGGGCTGCTGACTTGTATCTAACTGTGTTTAAAACGTCACTGAAGAAAAGAAAAAACAAAAACATCTCGAGAATAGAGAAGGAGAGACACACGGCTATACCACCCATACCTTTCAGAGAGAGAGAGAGAGAGAGAGAGAGAAGGAGGAGGGAAAAGAACGATATCTAGGCACAGAACTGCTTCTCTCTTCAAACGTCCCTTTACTGCTGTGTATCCAGTATTGGATTACCACAAGAAAATAATAATAATAATAATATGAGTAGCCATTTTTTTGTCTTGCACTTCAATTTTTCAAATTATTCTATATAGTTACTCTATATTAATGTCCGCAGCGCTTCCGAACCTGGTTGGGACTGTAGTGTTAGCTGGCCTAACAACAACAACACAACAAAAACAACTGGTGTCCTGTCCTAGTTTCGTTCTGTTTTGTCATTGGCTCAGTGGCCCTACACGTTTATGTGGAGGCGGAGCTCCATGCTTCAAGAGCACACTGGATTGGCTCACTTGCACCAGAGGGGGCAGGTCTTCTGATGTTTAAAAGCCATTCGACATATCAACGTCATGTGAGTTAACTTGTGTAGATAGGCAGAGAACAAAGTTAGTCAACAATATGCAAGACAGAAAGTGCTTGAGATCAAAGTTGTGTGTTTCTTTAGGTCTGCTTCTTGATCCAGCAATATTCAGAAGTGGAAAAAAACACACTGAGATTACACAGCCATGTGTTTCTAAACAAAGCCAATTTATTTTCAAAATTATGAAATGGATACATGATAACTTTGATTGAGAGAACTGTTCCCCACAAGGTCTCCCTTGTTTGTCCAGTTTGGCGGAAACAGGTTAAGGAACTATTCCATCAGCGAATCAGTCATTTTTAGTAGTCTTTCAGCATTGATTCCTTTACTGTCTATCATAATCCAGCCATGAAATCCATGCTTTCAATCACCGAAAAATAAGGAAAAGATCAACTAACATTTAGTTTGTGCTGGAACACCTCTAACAGTTGCCTACATGCCTGCAGTTAATTTGAAACCGACTACTGCAAGTGTACAAATATGTAAAGCATCCTACGTTTCAGTCCATTTCAGTTTGCTCCACTTTGTTTACCTCCATTTGCACAAAGACAGCAATGCAGTGATGGGGCCTGCACTAAAGGTTCAAAGACAACCAGTTTACTGTACTACAAACAAGCAAAGATTGTATCACACTGTTGGTTTGTTTGAGCCGAGAGATTATTTATTTATTAATTAGGAGTAGAGCGTTGTATGATTATTATTATTATTTTTTTGTAGGTTTCACAGAGTTGTATTTTTCATTTTGCAGAGATCTATCATTATTATCTGTAAATTAACTGGTTGACTGGTGGCGGCCACTTGTGTGCTAACATTGCATCCTCTTCTCATCCCATCTCTTCAGATTTTGTTTGTTTATTGTTGTTTATTTTGAATAGGTTTGGTACATTTTCATTATGTATGTACAGAACAGACTCCTCCAGTAACAGCAGGACTTGCACATCAAAATATATTATTATTATTATTATTATACACATTTGTTTGTTCATTATCATGCGTGTTTTGGTTACTGTACAGTATATCTTAGTCTGATTATTAGACTGTTTGAAATTTTAATATATGTATCTATTTTATGAAGACTCGTGCATGTAAACTGTAATTGCCTCACATGCAAAATGTCTCCTGTGTATCATCTTTAACTCATTAGGCCACAAGTCACCTATAATAGAACACAGCTTCAATTACAGAGGAACACTGGAGCCAGAGAATAGAACGTTCCACTGCTTAATCTACTTATACTGAGGCAGGAGGCGATCTTTTGTTTTTTGTTTTGTTTTGTTTTGTTTTGTTTTCTGATGTCTAAAAGTGTCAGAGTGCTGTGAGTGGTCATTAGTCATGTAATCTATGGTTTTGTTATGATTTATGTTTAAAAGCTGGTCTTGTTTTTAAAAGGCGCACTTTGAAGTCCAACAGCCCAAGCAGTGGCCGCCCAAACTGTGGCTGGTTCCTGTTTGACTCTGGCCGAACTTGACTCTTAGCTAGGTTTGGGTTGACGCTAGGATGATCCAGGTCCAGCCACTGTCATGGGAGGCTGAGTTGTTATCTCAACTCGACTATTTGGTTCTAGTACCATATGGTTCATCTGCAACTGTACGGTTCAGTTCCTGTGTGTGTGTGTGTGTGTGTGTGTGTCTGTGTGTGTGAAAAAGGATGGTGTGTTATATGGTGAAGATTTGAGTGTTTTGATTTAGAAATATGAAGAATGCAGCTCCTGAGGAGATTGAAAGGTCCGCTTGCTTATCTTGTGGGGACTCTCAATTCGGAGATGGTCTTCCATGGACACGGCTGCCATTCATATGTTTCATTTTTTTCCTTAAATAGACTTCTTAAGATTCTTCAGCCAGAACTTGGCCCTGTGAATTGTATTAAATTATACAACATTCACTGAAACTAATATAGACTGCATAGAACAGCATATCAAGTGATGCTTATCTCTTTTTTAAAAAAATAAATAAATAGATAAATAAATAACAGAAAGTTTAAAATAGCGATCTGACAGGTCTCATTAGCTTTACTTGATGTGACTGAATCCCAGTCATGGAAGTAATGTGCTTCGTTCATTAGGAATGACAAGATCTAGTGCATCTAATGCAGAATGCTTATTCACTGTTAGCTGATGTCGGACTACCTAGTCTGTATTTCTCTGTACTCACACGACCACTCAATGTTGTTATTGTGCTCTATGGGCAGGTAAAGTAGTGACCATCATTTTGGAAAGTCTGGAAATGTAGTCCCCACGCCCAGGCTTGTGCTGTGGTCCTCTTCAATCAGCCCTTCAAACAACACTATTGGTGTAAAACGAATGGTGTAAAAACATTTTGAACTGCATAGAGCATATCCTATATCATGGATCTACAACAGGTAGCTCAGGAGCTATCAGTAGCTCATCACCTGCTTGACAGTAACTCTTCACGGGGTCAAAGGAAATGTAAATAAATCTCATAACAGTTACAAAAGTTATTAAACGTCTTAAAATCTCTAGGAATGCAAATTCAAACATCCTGCACTGTCTGGTACAAAATGATCCTAGTTTTACTGCTTTCTGATGAGAGTTGATATTAGTTATGCAGACCAGATTTTACCAGCTATTACCGTGGAAAATAAACGAGCCAGTTAAGGTCAGACAATAATTTTCTTCCCACAAATTTAGAAGACATTTGATGAGTGTTTGCACTGTAAATGTGTAAGATGGTAAAAGATGTGTTTGTCCAGGACTGTCAATCATACCGACAGTAATAAAGTAGCTCTCTGACACATTGTTTTTGTTGAAGTAGTTTTCAGAGGAAAAAAAAAGTTGCTTTCGTATGAAAACAAGTGTTGCAGGCGTGGGGACACTTTCTCACTGATATTGAGCAGCTAGGCTTCTTCTGGAGAACCAGAGAAATCATCCGTGGGTGACTGACTGCCCAAAAAGTTGCTCTTTGTACCATCACCTTCGGGTGGGTTTAGTGGGATCAGAGTGGCCCATGGCAGCAGTAGGGATCTGGGTCAGCTGTAGTAGGGCTTGTAATATTGTTTTAGTGGACTTTCAGAACACAATGGCTGAATCTCAGTGTTACCTTAAACCCAAAGCACTGAACCCTCAAAGACATTAGTGACATGAATCTACTTCATGATTGTCTGATTAATGCCTATTAAGTCTGTAAGGGTTCAGGGTTTGGGATTATGGCAGACATTGGGATTCATCCTGTGATGCCAGGGGAAGCTCTGTGTCCGTCAGTGATAGCAGTGCCTATGAAGATGCCTTGACTTGCATGGTCGGGCACTGGAAAGCCCATGCAATCACTGTCATGTGTCCTTCATCTGGTCTGTTCCATCTGTGTTTGTGTTCTCATCACATCAAGTCTCATGTATGTACATACTGTTTAGCAGTGCTGATTTCCTTTCGTTTGTTTGTTTGTTTGTTTGTTTTCTCCACTTTTGTTTTTGTACATACCTTGTAAAGAAATCCAATTTTTGGCCCACTTATAGCCAGCACTATGCAGAAAATGTCATTTCTTTGGCATGCTTTGAAATGCAGAAAAAAAAATACTGTAGAAGAAAAGAGGTATGTTTTAATAAACTATAATAATCATGTGAATAGCTACTATGTTAATAACATTGTTAATAAATTATGAAGATGAAGATGAGGATGACGATAATGAAGATTGTGCACATTTTATTTGCATGCTGCACTGAGGTTCTTTGAGCAATGAAATGACAGACAAACCGAGGCAGCTCATTGGCTGCTGAACAGAGATGACAGACAAACCGAGGCAGCTCATTGGCTGCTGAACAGAGAATGTGTAGACTGATGCACTGTACTTTCAGGACACCTAGCAACAGCTTCCTGTGAGCCCTTCAGACAACAGGAAAAAAAACTGGCATAAGGTTTTGAGTCAAAAAACTACTGTTGTTAACACATATGTAGGCTGCTCAGACCACACTTTTTGGGGGGGAAGGGGGGTTGGTTTATTTATGGCCAGAAGATGAAATGTTGGCATGAATTCATGTTGTCACACCCTTCATATCAGACACTACCACAAGCTTGAGAAGAAAACCCCAGGTCTTGATTGTGTGATAGCATTCTAAATGACTGACTTTATAAAATTGAAAAATATTTCTTTCAATAAACCTCTTTGAAAACATTTTATGGTGTTTTTTCTGCTTATGTGGGTTGGGAGATGAGAGAAGATATCCTACTTATTTGGAGCTTCAAAACATAAGTGCTCTTTCTACAGACTAGCCAGATTACCTCATCTGTCAAAGCATAAGGAAACGATGGGAACTTTATATTAAGTGATAGTTTGGGGTAATTCCAGTCATAGCCCTGATGTTTGAGCTTGCCAAAGAAGAATGACAGAATTTCCTATTTATATTACATTATGCATTTAGCAGACGCCTTTATCCAAATAAACTTACATTTGTCAACTATCAATTGTTCAGGACTAGTCTCCCCTAGAAAAATGTAGGGTTTAGGGTAAGTGCCTTGCTCAAGGGCACAACGGTAGCAGCTGGGATTTGAACCCACATCTTTCCAGGCTCCTCCTCCCTTAATCACTACGCTACCACCGGCCCAGTTTTCTACACCATGGACCAATAGCGAACACGCAGCTTACATTAACTGAATGGCATCATAAGCTCACTTTCACTTTTAGTTACCCACTGTACCATACAGTTAGCATTAGCTGAGTGCTGTTTCACTATTTGGTCTATGTTGTTTTAAATTCTCTCATTCCCTTTCTTACCGACAGCACTCAGCAAGCTTGTAGAACAGGGCTACCAGTAGATCACCACCTGCTTGACAGTAGCTCTTCACAGTGTCAAAGGAAATGTAAATAAATCTCATAACATAGTCTCAAAAGTTATCAAACGTCTTAAACTCTCAAGGAATTCAAATTCAAAGCTCCTACACTGTCTGGTACAAAATCATCCTAGTTTTACTGCTTCACTTATATTTGTCAACTATCAATTGTTCAGGTCTGTGTTGTTTTAAATTCTCACTCTCCTTCCTACTGACAGCACTCGACAAGCTTGTAGAACAGGGCTATAGATGGAATTACTCTGAACTATTATTTTAAGTTGCTTACCTGAATATTGACCTTTATGGGGTCACCATCAGAAGCACATCTTACTATGCTTTTATCAAGGGTTTATTACAATAAGTTGGTTACACATCTGTGTCTACATAGCACACAGTCTGTGATGTTTATGGTTATGTTAATGGATCTTTGTAGACGCTTTTATCCAAAGTGACATTCAGTACAAATACTGCATTAAAAGAATCAAGGAAACTTGCCACCGCATCTGAAAATAGTCTCTCCATGTCTCCAGGTCAAGTAGTGCAATCCAAGTTCCTTTACCACGCCAGCATGAGAATATAGGTCCATGTCATATCCACCTAGAAAATTGTCATGTTTCATTTTCCTGTTGGTCTTAGTGCACTTTGTAACTACAGAAGTGTTTTAAAGAGGAAAAGAGAAAAAATACCAGAATTTCAAGTCACTTTAGAGCAAGATGGTTACGGTTGAAGCGCTAATGGTCTATTTATATATAGAGTTGATGATCTGTGCTAGGTTGGAGCTAAAAGGGCTACTGACAGACTGAGAGAATGGTTGGATGAACTGGAAAAAGGTAAATCTCAGTTGTTTAATTCAAGGTGAGGTGGCAAATGAGTAAATTGCCCTAAAAGGTGGCGTGTTCCTTTAACAAAGAATTGGTTAACACTGTAAAAGTCTAGTAGGCCTATAAGCCTAAACATTTAAGTAAGAGGTCCATTTGGCAAAAATACTATTAATGATGATACTATGATAATAAAACTAGATCAGTGACTGTCAAACTGGGGTACCAGTACCCCTGGCAGTACTTGGATCAGTTCTAGGGGGTACGCAAAATAAATCTGTGAATGGGTTCTCAGTTCTCACTGAGAAAGTGGGTATTAGGACAAAGAACAAATTATAAAATTTTAGTGGTGATCCGGAACACTGTCTGGAATTTGTATTGGGTCAGTGAACCTATATTGCCTTAGCGAAGGTCTGTGCTCTCTGAGTGCTTTTCTAGTTTATCTATTCATTATATTATGTTATTATTAATTATTTTATTTATTTTATGTTTTTTTTTTTTTGTTAAATGTAGGCTAAACATATCCTCACACAGGTGATGAAATCAATGGCATGGATGACCAATTCCATGTCCTAAGATAACCTAATGTCCTAGATTTGTCTGGACTCCGTCTATTGCTATGGCAAGGAATGCAATTATCATTATTGAAACTTAAGAGAAAAACAAGCTCATACAACACAGGAAAGGAAAAGATATTTGTGGTTGATATAACTTGCCTATAAATGCTTAACCTACCTCGACAGAAATGGCAAGGGGATGACGCAAACAGGCCTGACCTCGACGCAACAAATGGGCTGTGAGGAAGTCTCTATAAACCAGAACGGCAGCCAACCGTTAGATGGCGGCATTGCATCGTTGTAGTGTAACAGGCCAATAGACATCTAATTACGGAATTATGAAGTCATGCATTTGGGCTGGGCAATTTCAATGAGATAATCTTCCTTTCATATAACTTAACCACATCTCATATTGATGAAAAGAACGAGACGTTGGCTTGTTAATGAGTAATTATCAGGCCTATCATAAATAAAATTATAATTTCATGGGGAACTAAAGTAAGTCTGTAAGAAGAGATCCATTTTATGGACAGAGGACACAACAGTCATCGGCTGAGCTCCTGGCTGGTTAACCAATAGGTTTGCATAGCAAGTATCTGTTCACTTATCGACTATAATTCCTAGAATTAAACACAGCCAAATTCGTTCCTGTAAAGACATTCTGACGTTTTAGACAGGCAACGTGACATTCTTGCTCCTACTGTCAAGCGGTAGCTCATTGACTTCATATCCTCTCAACTGAAGGGTGGCCAGTTTCAACGAGTGAACTTCACAACGATTGGGTCGTAACTGTCCCGTAAAAGGAGTTAAACGTATTCATTGTACGTTACAGTTGTCTGTCAAAAGTGCACAAATTGTGCAGCCTGCGCCCGTCCCTACAAGCTGCCAGCAAGGCGTTTTTAAATCTGAAGAAGAGATAGGAGATAAGGGCTGTCAAGATCGTTTCTTCTTCATTGTGATTGGTCAAGATACCTGTCATATTTTATCTAAGAATTTTGATTGGATGAAAGCTGAAAGGCGGTAATGTTAGCCTGCGGTCACTGAGAAGTGCAGTCGGGAGGGCGGATCATCGCGAAGGCAACGACACTACAGTACGCCCGAGAAACTGTCAAAAAATAGTCAACAAAGGGTGAGTGTTGTCAAAATAAACATTGTCTGTCCATGGGAGAGTTATTAAACTAACTTGGAATCGGTTGCATCAAGTTTCTATAGCGAGCTGTTTGGGAAAACAGTGAGGTACGAGGATTTTGGATGAATCGTGTGCTCACTTAGCTCACATCAAAGCGATAGTGCTTCGTGAAGTCGCCGTCACACACCGCGACGCAGCGCAGGAGCCACCGCTGTTCGCAAAGTTATGCAGCGTTGTCATTTTGCGACCACATTGTGGATGAAGTGTCTCAAAAGACGTCATTTCGAAACGGCATTTTGTCTTGTTGGGGTGCAGCTGCAGGGATTTTTCTTTTTTGTCTGGCCATAATTGTTGTAGCTAGATATTTCTATCGTGCCGTGTAAGCGTAATTCTTCTGGCTGCAGGAGGACAAGAATTTCAGGCCCTCCTGAAATTATTAATAGAGCATAAACTATGTGAAACGTGTCAGTGATTTTATTTTCTGCTGTATTCATTCACTTGCAGCGGTTTGCATGGTGCTTAGCCATACTTTTCACTTTTTGAGTTTTTGCCATTGCATTCCAATGGCAGCTGACAACTGTGAAGGCCTTTTGGTGACAAGCAGAGTAGGAGACTGGGTAATTACCCTAGCTTGGCCTGCCATGTGTTTCAAAGTCCAGGCTTGCTGACGTGACCTACGACCTGGGCTGTTCCTGTGCTTGGAATGAATGCTTACACCCCCCTCCCCCTAGACCAGTTTCCTCACTGGTGTCTGTATCATGTGTTGTGCTTCCTGGGTTATTCCTGAATTTCCTGCCGAGGCTTCCAACATGTGTTGCTAGCTTCTATTCAGTGCCCCTCCTAGTTCCTCTTAGGAGTTAACAGAGCTTGTTGATTTATTGATGAGCAAATCGGTCTAGAACCGGGGAGGAGTGCAGAGCACAGTGTGGATTATGTGTCATATTGCTCTCTGTCCGCGGATCCAGCGGGATTACAGCGCAATCCTGCACAGATTACTGCACTCAGGAATCAGAGGTGGGTCTCATGGGGTAGTTGTGGAGGGGGGGGGGGTAAATTTGGGCAGGGTGTTTCGGTGCAGGAGGTACTTTTACAGAGTGTCTGGATCACGTCTAACCCTAACCATAACTCAACCCTATCTCTTACACCTAACCCTAGTTATGCCGAGATGCCTTTCACTAGTTCACCCATCATCAGATTGCTTGATATTGAGCACTGGGTATACGGATGTTTGGCCTGGTAGCTAGCCGTGGTCCTAGGATACCGACAGCGGAGATCACGTGTGCCTGGATAAGGGGGAATGACTTTAGTTCTACTAGTGAAATGGAGGAGATGGGGGGGGTGAGGAGGGAAGCTTTGAAACACCGGGATGTGTGATGTAGTGGGCAGGTAAGGAGGGTTAAGTCTCCTACAAAGGGAAGTAGACAATGACAATACAGTGAAGGCCGTACTTCTAGTCAGTGTGTTGCATCTGCACTCGGCATGTAACTTGTGCCAACATTTTTTTGCATTTCTTTAGTTTGAATATTGTCTGAGTCTTACACGTAGAGTGAGGTGAGTGAAGTGAAGAAGCCTTTCTGAGGTGTGTGTGTCTGTGTGTGGTAGGGTTCTGTTTATCTGGTTGGGCATTCAGCTTGAGAAAGAGGGGATACATATGACAAGAAAATCACAGAGGATGTTAGATATGAACAATATGCCCTGTGTCCATCATAAATGGCCCTCTGTGAGTGTTGCAGTGTGACCTTGGTTTGGTGAAATGCCCGGGCCTCCACCCTTTTCCTCTGGCTTTGGTCAGTCAGGTTTTAACACCGCATTTTACTAACCTTCAGCAGTAATGCTCACTTTTAGTCTAATGCCTATCTGGAACAGCCTCCTCTTTTTTTAACATTTCAGCCTTTTATATCCGTTTTAGTGTCTATTACATTTGTGAGTAATTGATTAAAGAATTTAGCGATGGAACAGGAGAGATATTTATTAACTAAATTGCTTTTGTCTCTGTCACATCCCCTCACAGTTTGGTGTTCCATAAACAAAGCAGTTTGTTTCTTTCACTAGATAGAGATAGAATCAGAAATTTCTTCATAGACTTGGCAGAACCTCACTATCAGTGACTTGTTTTCTGTCATTAGTTGTTTTTGCTGTTGTTGCTATTGTTTCTCTAAGAGGGATCTAGAAATAGCCCTACATAGTGAAGACTTACCAAGCAGGAAGTGAGTATCTGAGAGCTTCAAAAGCAACCATGTGAGGAAGACACAATAAAAATGTGCTTTATGAAGGAATGCTTTCCCGCATACTGGAGTCTGTCCTTTGGAATGCTGAGAGGAGGGGAGGACAGCCATATTCACTCAGCAATGGTGTGGCCACCTTTTGCGTCAAAGGCCAGACGTGTCATTTATGAGCCTTGTGGCTTTCCTATGGTCATTAATCACAGATCTTTCTCTCTCTCTCTCTCTCTCTCTCTCTCTCTCTCTGGGCTTGTTATAGAATTTTATAGAATGAAACTATACCTGTAGACAAGATTGCATTATAAGAGCAGGAAGTTTGAAAAGAAAGACTAGGCCTAGTTGTTCTTTATCACAGAACTATACTGGGCTGCAGGGACTCATAATACAGTTTACAGCTTCTAAAAGCAGGCTTGGATCATTACACAACCAGCGAGGCCTGTTTATGGAAAACATTATATCACAGATTATGCTGACTAACGCTGGCTAAAGTGCTTGAATGCGAATATGACAGAGCCATGCAGAGTGGTGAGACTGAGCAGGGCTGATGAATGAATGAAAGAAATGCATCATTGACCAGGCAGCGTGTGTCTGTTGTCATGGAGACAGACTGGTCTTTGGGATGAGGAGGAATCAGCAAATGGGACTGGGACTAAGCAGACTTTCCCCACTCTACCACACAAACACACACACGCACACACACACACACACACAATTTGACGGAAGCATCCATTCCTTTGGATGTGTGGGGTGGAGTGGTGTGGCGTTAATCTGGTCTGAGCTGCATCTCTTAGCGATGCCGACTGATGTTGCCGGGGGTTTCCTGGACACTGGCGTTGAGGGGACATCTGGAAGGCGGCGGAGAGAAGAGGATAATCCCCCATGATGCCTCCTCACTGGCCACGCCATGTCATGCCACGCCATGGCAACCGGCCCTGGGTCAGCTGTTGGCAGACAGATGCTGAGGACCAGGAGCCGTGTGTGGCAGGGATATCTTTTAGGCAGAGAACAGGAAATTGAAATCAATTGTCCTTCATTTTCAGTGTTTGTCTTTGTTTGTGTATGTGTGGGTGTCCCGTGTGTGTGTGTGTGAGAGAGAGAGAGAGCCTCTGGGTCTGTGTGGGTGTTAATATTTGTTTGCCCACATGTGAATGAGCCCACAGTATTTGTTTATGGTCACCACACCCTAGCTACCACCACCCCCCCACTCTCTCTTTGAAGGAGTCTATTTCTGTCCTTGACCCTAGACTCTGTGTGTGTGTGTGTGTGTGTGTGTGTGTGAGAGTGTGTGAGAGAGAGTGAGAGTGAGTGTGAGATGACCTGATGGAACATACAGCTTAGGGAGAACAAGAGGCAGCGTGCCAGGGAAGTGTGTGTATGTGTTGCTACAGTCGACAGACTGCAGAGTGCACAGGGAGGGAGGGGGAAGAGTGTGTGTGTATCTGTGTGTGTGTGTGTGTGTGTGTGTGTTTGTCTGAGTGTCACCGTGGATTCTGCTGAATCACTGCAGAGTCACCTCTGCAGGCAGGCGCTGTGACCTCATCAAATGGGGACCAGGTCAATCACTGATCTCCTCTGTCATGGATAGCATTGATTAGCCATAATGCAATTATGTGCGTCCAGAGCATGCTCCAATCTGTTGCCTCAGGATCTATGATCTAATGATTTGAAGTGATTGAAATTTCGAAGACAGAAACGCTCTAAACAGGAGCTTTATTATTTTAACTTAAATGTATTCAGTCATATATACATGCTATATATAGTATTAAATGTAATTCATAACTTTTGTTGTTTAAAAATAGGCCTGTATTTATAGTGGAAGTTCATACGTAAGTAAACATATTTTATATTTATATAAATATATAAATATAAACTCTGAGATAACTGTGCAATGGTGGAACTATAGCGTAACATAGTTTGACATTTTTAATCCTCTTGTAGGTGACTTGTGGGTGATGGTAGCGTAGTGGATAAGGAACCTGGCTAGCATGCTAGTAGCCTGGAAATTGTGGGTTTGAATCCTGGCTGCCACCGTTGTGCCCAGCTGTGCAAGGCACTTAACCCCAAGTTGCTTTAGGGAAGATTGGTGCTGATCTAATTGACAGTTGACAAATGTAAGTTGCTTTGGATAAAAGCGTCTGCTAAATGCACAAATGACTTTGCCAAAACAAATGGCATTAGTGGTTTTAGGATAATAATTAGCCATGATGGACTTGACTGAGGCCCAGGTAAGATCACTTTCTGATACAAAGTCCAGTTCATGGGTTCATATCTCCAGCTCTGTACGCAGAAACATTGTTTGAAATGTTATCATTTGCAGTAGTTGTCTTCTGTATGTCGGGACTGTGGAAGTGAGTGCTGGCAGAGGGACAGTATAAATAATGTACTCAGTCTGAAGGAATTATTCCAGTATCAAACTAAATGGAGCTGACCCAAAACTATTCCCATTCTCTGAGGTTCCTTATTCACTACACTATCCTTCGTGCTTTGTCTTAGTGACATGCAAAAATCTTGAAGAAAGCTAGCAGGTGAAAATCTGGAAGCATTCACTTTTGCATGAATTGCATCATAACTTTATAACAAAGATCCTTGATTACTTTCAGCTTCAGTGCTCTCTGCTACTAGCATCATCATAGCCTGCATTATGACATAATCGTCTGGATTGCCGCTGAATGAAAGTAAAAGTGAACGAAAGTGAGGCAAAGGTGCTCAGGTGCAAGGGTGCTTAACATGTTTGTGAACGGTTTCAGGAGGACAATTTGAAAATTATTTCCTAGTGTCTAAGTTAAGGTGTTTGAGAGCGTGGCAGAAGTGTGAAAAGCAGTTGCCATAGCAAAAGTTGGCTGCGGTGAAGTTCTTAAAATACATTTGGCTTTGTTTCCTCTGTTGTGTTTGCTCACCCAGTAACCTCAGAGGCATTATTCTTGTGGTTTCTTCAACAATGTAAAAATTTTGACGAAGAGGCCCGTGCATGAGAGGGGGGTCCCTAACTTTTGCACTGTAGTGACACATTTGACAAGTTTTTCACCATATCTGTATTCATATCATCCAGTAGGCTATCTGGTTAACATCTGTGATGTATGTGATGCAGTTGTGCCGTGAGTGGTATTAATATAAAGTCTTGTCCAGTACCAGTGAAAGTGTATTCATATCAAGCACAGCACACATTATAGGGACATCTTTAGAGTTTAGGCCTAAAACTTGTTCTGCCATTATTATCAGTCATTGTTGGTAAATGGGCTGCATTCTATATAGCACTTTTCTACTTCTAGAACAGGGCTATTTTCTACAGTGTATGCCTTACATTCACACAGCAGTACCAGAGGCTGCTATGCAAGGCGCCAGCCTGCTCACCAGGAGCAATTTGGGGTTCGGCATCTTGCTCAAAGACACTTTTAAGGGGTCAGGCGGGGCGGGGCTTGAATCTACGGTTCCCGAACAGCACCTCTACCATCTGCACCACCATTGCCCCGTTACTGTTATAAAAAAGTATCTTTTCTTCATCTTAATTTCACAAAGCACAATGGCCCTTAAGAGGAAACCTGTTAATTTGACATTAGTCTGACCTGCACTACAAAACACTGGTTGAGTTGAGTGTTTATATTTGTCCATGTTTCTCATTACAGCTTGTTGACGATGTAAACTCACGTCAGGCACATCTAATCTACACCCTACACAATATTTCAGGGCTTGACACTGAATCAGTAGCAAGTCATAAGTCTATCAATGTAAAGGTTGCGCAAGGAGAGGGACACAGGCGTAAATTAGAGTTTACATCAACACGCTGAAGGGAGTTGGCAAGCAGCACACAGCAGTAAATCTTTGTCTGAGCCTGAGCTCTCCTGAAAATATGCTTCTACTGTAGTTTCACGATATTAGCCTCGCCATACTGTATATAAACCACTGGACAGTGTTTTACGCATTTTTTATAAGTATATTAACCTCACCCAATATTAACTCTGGCCATGTGTTAACTATTTATTAAACATTATAATAAAGCAGAATCAAATCTGGATGCAATAAGAAAGTAGACCGAAGAGAAAAGAACTGCATACCCAATAGCTCTTCCTTATGTATAAGGCCTAATATTCATAGCTGAGGATAATTGGCAAAATCAATGTGCCCATCCAAAACCACCTGTCTTAAATGGGTACAGTTGTGAGCCAAGTCTGGTTATGAAGCAAAGTGTGTGCTTTCTTGTTGATTTGAATGTATTTCAGAGAACTTAGAGATCAGTCACCAGTTTAGCTTTTTCCCTCAAAGTCACTGAAAGACAATTAGCCTACATGCTAGTATTTCTGTCAGCAATAACAATACTTTGAAATGCCATGCAAAGGTGGATTGCTGGTCTGATGTTGGCCTACAGGGTGAATGATGGCTCTTCTCCCATCTACTTGAATTCTCTTCTGAAGCCCTATGTCACCCGACGACCACTACGCTCCTCTAAGGAACGTTTTCTAGCACGGCCTAGCACACCTTGTGCAGGTCAGTCCAGACTCTTCTCATATCTGGTTCCGCGCTGGTGGAATGACCTCCCAAGTGCTACCAGATCAACTGATACCCTCTCTACCTTCAAGAAACTCGTGAAGACTAAGCTCTTCCAAGAATATCTCCTGGCGTAAACTTTGAGAATGCACTTAATAATTTAAGTTCTCTACATTGTGTTACACTATTGCACTTTCAACTTAAAACAGTGCAGACTCTATGTTAGCAATACGCACTCCTTGTTAGTTCATTGTGTTGTAGCTTGAATGTTATCCTCTTTTGTAAGTCGCTTTGGATAAAAGCGTCTGCTAAATGCCTAAATGTAATGTAATGTAATGTATGCTGGGTGTTAATCAGACATGTTAACCGTAACTTCAGCGGCATGGCATGGCTCTGGGTTGAACTCAGAAGATTCAGTGCTCAGGTTTACCTGAGGCACAGCTCCTCTGGCTGTGCCGTAGCGGCTTGGAGATTTGCGTGACAAGAAGGGAAATCTGAAGGGGGGATCAGCATCAGAAGCCTGGCCAGCGACAAGGAACTATGTGTCTGTCCAGCCGCCGTAATCCCTCGTTTTCTCTCTCTCTCTCACTCTCCTCTCTCTGGACAGCAATGTGTGCTGTTAGAGTGTCTGTGTCTGAGGGCTTTTAAATGCCACTCCCCAGCCCCACAGCTCTCATCTGCTGGGATGGGCATTTGATGGCTGCTGGGCATCTCTCCTGTGAACGGATGAAGAGAGAGAGAGAAAGAAAGAGAGAGGAATAATACAGGTTCAATAGAGTCCTTAAATTAGAAACCAACCATGAAAATGTGTGGTGAAGATCATGAATGATTTACTGATGTGCGGCTGGTGAATTTGCCCATTTATATGTCAATGGCCCCACACAATGCTCTCATCTGCTGGCTGGGATGGGCACTGATGGGCAGAATTTAAGGCTGCCATCTCTCCTCCAGACAGACAAAGAGGGAAAGAGAATGGGTATGTTAGTGTGTGAGAGAGAGAGATATCAGATACACCTGAATGATTTTTTAGTGAGTGCCTTGTGTATTTGACCTGTCGGAAGCATTAGTCATATTCTCTGTTTCAGAGAAGAGCGATTTTTATTTCTTTTACTTGCCTTGTCTATTTTTGTGTGAGTTGTGTGTTTTGCAATTCATAAGAAATGCTATAGTACGATCAGTAAAGATGCCTAATCCATCTACCCATCCATCCTTCCACCTGTCTATTTATCCATCCATCTATCTCAGCATCTCCTCCGGTCTCCATTCAGAGTGAAGTGTGTGTGTGTGTGTGTGTGTAGTGGAGGAAGGAAGGAGAGATGGCTAGGAGAGAAACAATGGTGCCATTAGCGCTTTGAATGGATGGAGAGAGGAGAGAGGGAGAAGAGTGCAAAAGAGAGAGAGCACAGAGAAGGGTCAGCAGAGGAGAGAAGGAGCTGCAATGGTCTGGAGAACAATAGTGAAAGAAGAAGAAGAAGAAATGGTTTAGGTACTTGAGCTAATACTGTCGTGGTTAAGAGGAACTACTGAAAAGGCCCTCTGGCAGGAAGACTGAGAAGAAACAGTATGATAGAGAACAGTGAAAAGAGTTCTCTAGAGATTTGAGAACAGTAGAACAGCGAAAAAGATTCTCTGGCTAGATATCTGAGAACAGTAGAACAGCGTAAAGAGTTCTCTGGCTGGAGATCTGAGAACAGTAGAACCGTTAAAAAAGGGTTCTGTGGCTGAAGATCTGAGAGCAACGGCTGTGTGAAAAAAGGTTCCCTGGCAGAGAGTGCGATAGGAGGAGGGAGGCTGAGTGTTAAGAGTAGCCAGGCAGGGAGGGACTTTACGGTTGAGAAAAAAGGCAGCGGTTCCATAATTTCAATTGCAGGCCAGGCTGCTTGTTGCATAAGTGTCCCCCAGAGGGGCATTAGAGGCTGATATTCCATATTCCCCATGTAATAAAAGATGATCCGTTGATATCTACTCCTTCTCTCTCTCTCTCTCTCTCTTTCTCTCGCTCTCTCACTTACTCACTCACAAACTCCTTCAGTTAGCTACTGCGTCAGGCCCCAGTCTGTGCAGCTTTTATGGTGTTTGTGTTGGTTCCTCAAGCAGTCACAGTATGTGTGTGTGGTGTGTGTGTGTGTGTGTGTGTCTGCACACTGCAATCTGGTTAGCTTTGCTGCGCAACAAAGGGACACAGTTCAGTTTACTTCCCAGACCTGGCAAACCCAACAGAATGAACGACTGCTCTTGTCAGTGTGGCTGCTGATGAAATGCGTAGGGGTAAAAGGCAAGGAATGTGTGTGTGTGTGTGTGCGTGTGTGTGCGCCAGTTTGATGTGAGCTATAGAGAGTGTTCTATAGTTCCAGAGGTTCTCTGATGTCCTATAGTGTGCTCTCCAGTGTGGCTGTGTGTGTGTGTGTGTGTGTGTGAGGCAGATGACACTAAGAAGCCGCAGCGGGTTGGTTGCCCAGGCTCTTCGCCCCACTGCAGAGCAGACGGACCTGTCAGACGAGAGACAGGGAGAGACTCGATAGACGCAATCACTTGGGAATGGGAGTGTGTGTGTGAGTGTGTTTGTGTGCTTAAGAGAGTGTGTGTGTGTGTTTATGTGTGCTTGTGTGTATGTCTGTGTCGTTGAGAGTGGATGTGTGTGTGTGGGGGGGATTTTAGTGTGTGAGGGGATTTTAGAGTCCTGTGAATCTCATACAGGGATCTGTGTGTGTCTGTAATAGGACACAGCAAGAGCTGAATTACTTAGAAATGTTCCTGTAACTTCATTAGACTGACACACACACACACACACACACACACACACGCACACACAGATAGAGAGAGACTCTTCCACTATGCCTAAAACACAGTGTGTCTGTGTTCCTAATGCAGCGGGGTTAACTTGTAGACGGCCGTGAACATAAAGTTTTGGCGCTCTCCATGAAGCTAATGTGTGTGTGAGTGTTTGAGCCAACACTGTGAAACTATCAAAGACCTTCATTAGAACAGAGGAGCTATATCCTGTTTGTGCGTGTGTGTGTGTGTGTGGTGTGTGTGTGTGTGCGTGGTGCGTGCGTGTGCGTCTATGTCTTGTCTATGTGCCCCTTCAAACGCTGTATGCACAACTGCACACACACACACACACACACACACACACAGCACACACGTAGGAGAGTCAACACAAGACCAGAGAGAGCGAGAGCGCTTATAATCTGTTAGTCATATATCTGCAGTGTCAGCTCACAGGCTACCCCCACCCCCATCCCCACCCCTCCCCCTCTCTCACTATTACGCAGCAGTTGGATGTGTGTCAAGCTTTTCAGGCCCCCAGCGGATTTGGCGGCCCTGGTGACAGAGTGGAATTGATCAATGCAAGGAGAGGGAGAGCAAACACAGTGAAGCTTATTTCTCACACACACACACAAAGAGAAACTCATATTCTCTCTCTCTCTCGCTACTCTCTCACACACACAGACATACTCTGTATCATAAAAACACACTCAGTACACAGAGAGACCACACACACACACACACACACACACACACACACACACACACACATATAGGACAGGTTGTTCTGTAGCCCTGTGCATGGGTCTTAGCTGTGTTAGATAGAGGCTAGCCTCATATGCTAAGTGTAACATACTAGCCTTCTTGAGACACCCCTCACACCTGCAGGCCAAGAGCAGCACCTCTGTGAGAATTACATTTTGTCATGTGTTACACACACACACACACACACACACACAGAGCACACACCCATTATGACACCACACTAATCCAAGCTGTTCTATGTTCTAGCCCTAAATCTTTTCCATTCCCCTGTTCCAAAAAACGGTTACACCAGAGAGGATAAAAACTGAGCAAGAGGCACAAACGTCCGTTCAGTTCCGTGTTCTATTTTTGCAAGGGGGGGGGGGGTGCAGACCAGAGTCAAACCCTCATACACTGATACAGAAGATCATTGAAAAGTTTATATTGTGACATTATGTGACACTCCCACTAATGCAGACCAGAACTATTCACGTCTGTTCCCATTGTAACGTATTATGTTGCTCTATCTTGGTCACTATTCAATGATCTTTGATCAGCCACAGGCTGTCAGCTTGGGGAAGATTCACTTTTTAGATACAAATGACTGAATATATCATGACTTGTAAATCAGTTTAGGATGGACAACATGCGCATGAAGCATAAAGTTGAAACAGAATATTTTTGTGCTTTGTTCTCTGCTCCACACTCAGCTTTGGCTCTTGACTTTATAAGCAGGTTTTTGTGTTCAGTCAAGTGTGTGGTTGTGTTTTTCTGCTGTGGTTTCTGTTCCATGTTATTCAACTCTCTTAAAGACTCACTTTTCACAAGTTAAAGACAGAACATGATGTTTGTTTTAGCTTTGGATTGCTGTCTAAGGTTTGGTTGTTGTCTGTGGAAAACATTTCCCCCTTGCTTCATTCATTCATTCATTCATTCATTCATCCATCCATCCATTCATTCATTCATTCATTCAGTCATTCAGTCATTCATTCAGTCGTTCGTCCATTAATTTATACATTCTTGAGAAGTCATCAGGCTTAACTCTCATGTAAGTTACTCCATTTCCGAGTTTCCAACTTTCATGCATTCTCAGAGAGGGAACACAAAACCTTTGATTATGCAAACTGAAAAACCAGTTTGAGCCCCTCTCTCACAGCCAGAGTGTTACCCTAGTGTGTATCTGATAACATCAGTGAGGAAAAAATAGTCACTGAGAGAAAGACAGAAAGAAAGACAGGAGAGACAAGAAGAAAGAGGGAGAGAGAGAGAGAAAGAGAGAGCATGATGAACTGGATCTTCAGGCAAACCACCCATCTTCCTTCAGGAAAGAAAACAACACTTTTTTTCTCAGGTTATTGCTTGAAACCCGACCTGTGTGGGTGTTGTTGTGTTAGCGTAAGAGAATGTCAGGAGCACTGCCACCTCCTGGCTCTGAAATCCTGGATCCAGCTTTTCTGCCATCCATGTCCCTCTCGTTTCTTCTCCCAGAAAACTCCACTGGCTGTTGTGAGCACTGTGATCCCGTAACGATGGTGTGACAGTAAGTCTGTCCGCTCCGGTCTACCTGCATGAGACTGGTATTGAAAAGGAACCTCAGTTCCATTGCATTGCCAACGTTTGAGGAAGGTAGAACCACATACAGTTTGAAATGTTACTCTCTACGAAACAAATGAATGGGTGTATTTTGGTGTGTGGGTCACTTGTTGTTTTGTTTGTTTGTTTTTTTCTTTGATTCTACAAGGGACCACTACTCTGTTTATGGTGCCTTTAGGGATGGGTCTCTAATGTACAGTGCTTTGCAAACTGCTGGGCAGTTGTCTTGTCTTGTCAGTTGTCAAATGTCATCAGGTGTTATTAAATCTGATCAGATCAAAGTGTCAGAAACACACAGAGCACAGCACACAGCTCTGTCTCTCTGGTTAACTGTTACTAAACATGTTCCTCAAATGTGGCACTGTAATTGCATGTTATCAGTATACTGGTGGAAGCTGATAAAGTAGCACGTTGTCTCTGTGGACTCTTTTGCATATCATAGATGCTGAGTGACAATGAATGTCAGTGAAGCTGTTTTGTGTAGATGTGCTGCTCCCAGACAGAGGCTACCTTCAGAGGGAGAAAAACTCATGCTTCAGAAATTGAAAATGCTACCACATACAGTAGAATATGTATTCCTATGTAGACTTTGTATTCCTTGCTTCTTTAAACCAACTGAAATAAATTAGCAAAACTCATCAGTCAGAAAGAAGCTAATTCATGCAAACTCCTGTGTTAATTGATATACAAAAAGTGTTCTACTCTGTGAAGTTGGAGATCTCCACCTTTGCAGTTATTGTGTACCTGGTTCATATCAGGATTCCATTTGTGTGGGTCAGACACATGAATCAGTGCGATGAAGTTGATTCTCGCCGATAAGAGGCATGGCCTGTTCCTTAAGCTGGCATGAATCGACTTCATCATTGAGCCATGCCAATGCAGCCTTTGCGGCTCTAGGGCTTAGGGCTTGTAGAGGACATAGGGGTTCACTCTCTGACGATTTTCCTTACTCTCTGAAGTTGGCCTTCTCCACCTCTGGCTCTGCTTTGAACACAGGGCTCTCTACTGTGCGGGTCAAAAGCACCGCAGCAGGACAGAAACTTCATAAGTTCTGCCGTCCCCCGGGGCCCAGCCTGTACTATGGCTGCCAACACCTCTGCACCCTTTTTCCCGCCTTTTTGTCCCTCACAAGAGCACCAGTCACACAGGCTGGGCGCCCCTCCTCCACACACACACACACACACACACACACACACACAAACAGAGAGAGGAACACGCACACACACTCACACAAGCCACACCACACTACACACACACACACATACACACGAGCTGACAGCGGCTGCAGCTTACGTAAACTGTGGTTTCACATCAGGTGTGTTTGCCTTGGCCCGAGGCACAGGTATGACTTTCACATGTTGGTCTGTGTGATTTGGGAATGTCAACATGATGTCTTGTTTCAGCGTTTGCTTTGCCTAGTTTCGAGCAAAGGCGTTAGAGCTGGAGGACACACACAGGGAGTGTATGAGAAGAGTGTGTGAAACATTCCTCAGGCTGTGTGTGTGTGTATGTGTTTGCTGTTCGAATGTTTGCTTGTCTGTGTTTTACATTGGCCTCTGTGCATACCAGCGTAACTCAGGATGCCAGTATAATTGCACATAGACACGCTTTTGTAACTGTACGTGGGGTGAGCAGAGAGTGCAGGTGCTGTAGCAAAGCAAAGAAAGGCAGGATTTATTTATGTAGCAAATTTCATACACAGGGCAGCTCAACGTGCTTTACAAAGAAGTGTTAAAAACAAAGTCTGGAGCCAAGAGAACAAAGAGAGTATCATTAGATACGATCCTAGAGTAAAATAGCAATGAAATTGGGGAATAAAAAGATGAGAAAAGGTAAATAAAGTTTAGAGGAGAAAATAGATAGATAAATAAATAGTTACAAGGTCTTCCACAGTGTTGAAACTACTCAGTCAGAGCGCAGAGTAAAACTAAACACTCTTTTAGCTCACCGGACTTAAATTCTTTCACCTGATCCCCACATGTGCATTGGAGTTGTCTGTCCTGCTCGTTTTCATTACCAAGATGATAAATGGACCCTTTCTAACAGGAATGAGTCAAAGTAGAGAAAAAGGAGGCGTACTCAAAGGCCGATGCATATACGTTTTGGATCAAAAGCTGAAAAATGTACATAGAGAGTCTTGGGACAAAAGCTGGAATAGACAAATACACACACACAATGACAAATGAATTAGAAATGCCTAATACATGTATTAATATATATATAATAATATATATATTGTTTGCCACCCAGAAGTACAAAGTACAAAATGCTTTCAAAATACAGTATAGCCTAGTCATATTCATATTTTTATTCATTTTCTGTATGTATTCATTTCCTGGTAGTTCTATGTGTTTTGAGGGTACAGTGCAAAACATGGAGAACATTAAGACAGAACTCTCTCTCTCAAGAAGGCTACATCCAGGCAGAGTCCAGTGTCCCACGCTGAGGTCTGGGGTGGGAAGCTGGGGCCTTGAGGAGGCAGGAATGCCAGACCAGTTGGACTCCTCAATTACACAAGTACAGCTGCAGGTTAACCCCCCAGTCTGATGGTTAAGCCCACATTAACCAGGCCTATATGCTTACAAGCTCAACAAGTGGGGCAGTTTGAGTTGAGCCTGCGACTATTTTTGATGACTGACTTATGAAGTGCTGTATTAATGAAACATGCACAGTACATATTGTAAACAAACAGTTTCCTCAGTTATCCCGAGGTGCCATGTTTGTGTCATTTTCAAAACGAAACGGTAGATAAAACAAGAGTCAGAGTCTTAAGGGTCAGAAACTTTAGCCTTACTCTGATAGCTATCATCTGCTCAGAGGTCTCTAGAGTCCATTATTTCAGTGAATAAGCCTGGCAAGTTACGAAAACACAAAGAGCTTGAAAGTGAGCATTTGTCTGACCGGTAAGAGTAAGCTTTGTGTAAACTGATTGCCCCTTGTTCTGTGTGTATATTTGGCACCCAGCTATCACTGGGAGATGGGCCTAAATGCTTGTACTGATTTGGAGGCCATATAAAGGCCATTTTATTTGTTGCGATTCACACGAGCTGCCCTCTGGCACTATGTGGCCTAGTTCCCTGATCCTCGAATGACAACCCAACCAGAACAAAAAAGTTGCATTTACATTTACATTTATGCATTTAGCAGACGCTTTTATCCAAAGTTGAAAAGTTAAAAGTTGACTGGTATTTAGCAGAGGCTTTTTGTCAAAGAGACACAGATTTAGAATGAGGGGCTTGAGAATCACTCTATTTTTTATCCTTTATGTTTTTTTGTTTTTTTTTACTTTCTATAATTGACTTTTTATTGCTTTTGTTTTCATGTAGCACACCAAGCTAATGTTCCATGAAATGTGCTTCATAGACACATTTGCCCTGCCTTGCCTTGCTCCACCTCTCTCCACCCCAGAGCCCAGTTTAACTTGGTAACCATCATCACCAGAGCTGACCTCTGTTGGTCCTCAGTTTTCTAGGCATCTCCATGTGTGTGTGTGTGTGTGTAGAGCAGGCAGTGTGTGAGGGGACATAACGTAAGCCTCTTGAGCAGCGAGGAGTTTGTGTCTCTGAGTCACCTCTGAGTCAACACCCTAATCCTGTCCCACTGTCGCACCGCGGAATCCCCGGCATGCCTGCTATGGCATGGGCCTTTCCCCTCACAGGAACTAATACAAACTCACTCTCCAGGCTCGCCAAGGCAAGGCTAGGCTAATCAGGCCCAGGACTCTTTGCTTCTGAGACTAAAAACACTCCAGTCAGTCTTTCGCATTCATTTTTTATTATTATTATTATTTTCCTTTATTCAATGGACACATAGAGAGGCTCAAAACACATAACTTTGTTACTTTAGCTTTTCAGACACACTTTTCTGTCATCCCAGGCGACACAGAGTTACATGATTTCCTTATGATTTTTTTTCTGTCTTCTTGGCTTCGGGTGCCAGTCAGGAGCACCTGTTTGGATACGTCTCTGTGGCGTGGCGTCGTGTCGTGTGTGAACAGGCCTCAGCGGAGAAAAAAAAAAAAAAAAAAAAAAAAAAGCCGTTTGAAAAAGCTGGTCGTCAGCTGTCTGAGTGTATCATTGAAAAAGAAAACAGAACTAAGAGCCAGCAGGGAAGTTGAGCTCAAGTCGAGTGGAGTCGAGAGGAGTCGAGTGAGCTGCGTGCGGCTGGTCGAACTCTACCATGCCATTACAGAGGGGAACTGAGAGTGTGATACTCCAGCTGTGTAGAGACATGATTGTAGTGTAGCTTTGTACCGACTCCATGACTGGCACCACACACACACACACACACACACACATACACACACACACAATCCTAATAACTGGGCTTTTCACTGTTCTTCAGCAGACTTTAGACTAATGTTAAGCTGAAAAAATGAAGATGGGGGTGTCTGAAATTGAAAGCATACTTAGTGCACACTTAGTCATACTATGCAGAAAAGGCCCGGGACCAAAGGCTTTCTCTGGCAACTTTATTTGATTTTACTCAGTTAATGTCTGTTTTCCAACAATGACTACCACTTTACTGCTTTAACCACATTTCCTTAAGTACAGTGAAATTCTACAAATTGAGTTGAATTTTATTCATGTTTTGTGTGTTTACTGCTTTTGTTTTTATTTGTCTGCACAAATACGTAGCAGTTTATGGTCAGAGATTGTGTGTTTTCCAGCCAAGATGGGCACAGCGATACCAATGACCTCATCAAAGATGGACGGGTGGAGCAGGCCATGTGACCTGTCCAAATTACAGGGCTGACGTGTGTGTGTGTGTGTGTGTGTGTGTGTGTGTGTGCGCCAAATAAAGCGTGTGGAGCAGGGCACGAGCTGGTCTTTGACCACACGCTGGCAACGCTCTCTGGGCGGTTTGGGGCAGGCTGAAGGACCAAAAGTGCTGCTTTTGCCTTCGTTGAAGAAAAAAAAAAAAAAAAAAAAGGCAGATGGGTTTTGCAGAGAACGACATCAGTTCCCCAAAAAAGGTCTCCCTGGCACTCCAAGCATCCCTTCACACTAACCATAGGTTGTCATAGTTTCTGTGTTAAGCGCCTTTTTGGGCCTCTATGTTTTGTTCCATCCTGTTCAACACCTGCTAGTCTGCTTATACTTGTGGAGTTCACCACTCTGATTTCTGTGTGTGTGTGTGTGTGTGTGAGTGTGTCTGTGCGTGCGTGCATATACATTTGTGTGTTTGACACTAATTACAGCCCATTAATGCCATTCTTGATGCTTTTCCCTAGTCCGTTGTTTTCATTGCTTGGTCAGGAGTGGAAGAAATGATAGTCAAGACTGTGAGTGTAAGCTGAGTAGCACAAGGCGAGACATAAATACCCCTAAAACCTCCTGAAGCTCTCCTCCAACACAACTCTTAAGAGTCCTCCCTCTCTCTCTCTCTCTCTCTCTCTCTCTCTCTCTCTCTCTCTCTCCCTCTCTCTCCTTCTCCCACTCTCTCGCTCTCTCTCTCTATCACTCTCTCTTTATTCGTTCACTCTCTTGCTAGTTCTTGCTCTTTGTATCTGACGTGAGTGCAAGGAGATTAACCCACCACTATGTGGAGATTCTCCTTCAGCACACACACATGCATACACACACACACACACTCACACTCTGTCTCTTACACACACACACACTCTGACACACTCTCTGTTTTACACACACACACACGCGCACACCCAAAAACTTTCCCTCACTGACACTCCCCAGAGGATCAAATCTGGCCCGAGGATCGGGAGTTCTAGTTTTGGATTAAACATTGTTGTGCAACATTTGGGTTGCAAACGAGGTGGAGGATGTAGCCACGGCATGGCATGACATGATTTGGGCATGGCGCTAGGCACAGGCACACACATTGGCCCAGCCCAGACACTGGCATGACAAGGGCATGTGCTTGGGCATGAGCGTGCTACAAGCTCTCCAGCTCTCTTTGCACATCTGCTGGGCCTCTCTCTCACGGAGGGGTTGTACTTGTACCAATGTACACTGCACAGTGAGGCACAGATAGAAGAGACTAAAATCTAATTTGAATGGCATTGGGGGGAAAAAAAAGCCTCAGCCTTGATCAAACACACAGCAATGAAGGCTCAGGTGGCAGCCTAGACTTGACTGAAACTGCAAAAGCAAACCAGTTTAAACAAACCCCAGCTCTGGACATGATGAAGGCTTTTGATTGCTGCTGTCACTCTATGCAATGCATGGAGCCTGTCTGACCACAGTGCTACAGACTCCCTCCGGGTCAATCCTGAGTCTCTCCACCGTCTGTTCTGCTGTCACTATGGATCTCTCCCCATATCGGCGTCTGAGTCAGGGCTGCGCTGTAGACACATTTGACCTGTGGGTGGTGCGTGTTTGCTCTGCTGTCATCGCACCACTGTATTTTGGCACCTGTTGGCGGGCGCAGGTCGGAAGTTATGGCTCTTCCCCCTGGCATCCTGCCCAGCCCCAACCGTCTCCTCACCACAGCGTGGCAGACGCCCATAAGGAAGTGCAGTGACAGTGCAGAACAGTGCAGCCTCTGCTGTCCCCTGACACAACACTTGATTTAGTCCTACAGACACACACACACACACATACACACAAAACTTCTCTGTGTGGAATGGGTGGGCTCTTTCTAAACATGGGGTCCTGCAAACTAGTCTCTCTATCTCTCTCTATCTCTCTTTCTCTTTCTTTCTCTCCATCTATCTCTCTAACTCTCACTGTCTCTCCATCTATCTCTCTGTCTCTGTTTCTCTCTCTCTCTCTCTGCCTCTCCATCTATCTCTGTCTTTCCATCTCTCTCTCTGTCTTTCTGTCTATCTCTGTCTCTGTTTCTCCATCTATCTATCTCTGTCTTTCTCTCTGTCTTTCTCTCTCTCTCTCTCTCTCTCTCTCTCTCTGTGTGTCTCTCTCTTTCTCTTCTTTCTCTCTAGTATGAACGCCCTTCCTGAACTCTTGAACTTTCTTTGCCCTTTTGATAATGGTCTGCTTTAAAAAAAAAAGGTCAAAAACAATTTGCTGAGATAGAATCCTATTCCTTTTTTGGACACACAGTTGCAAAGAGATTTCATTTTTATGACCTAGAGATCAAATGGGCTTCCCTCTGTTGATGTTTGTACCCGAGTACAAGTACAAATGAATCAAAATGAAGCTTCTCCAGAGTTTAGTGCATGTGGTAGATGCGAGGTTTGGGTGTGTTACTCTTGTCAGAGAGCGTAGCTAGGATCCTGGATACTTTCAAAGGTAAGAGACACACCCACATGTTGTGTGCATGAGCGTGTGTGTGTGTGTGTGTGTGCCTGAGCGCGTGTGTATATGTGTGTGCTTGTGTGTGTGTGTGGTATTCAATCACTGTATGTATTTACACAGGATTACCCTGTGTACACTTCCAAGCTTCTGCACACAACCCACATTTTCTCTGGTGTTGGGAGCACCCGACGGCAGATTTGTGTGTATGTGTGCGTGTGTTTGTGTGTGTGTGTGTTGTATGTGTGTGTGCATGTATATGAGTTTGTTTGTACACACCAGAAGACTAGAGTTAAGAGGCTTACCTCAGTGAATGGCCTTGCCGCTGCCAGAGCATGGACACACACACACACACACACACACACACACACACACATACACACAATAACTAATAAGAACTTGGTGTCTCCCAGTAGTTAGGCTCCTCGATAGGTGGCCTTCACATCAGGCTGCATAAGTCACATGACGTCCAGCCAGTCCTGTGCTGTTGTCAGTCCTTCCTTTGTTCAAACCAGCGGCTACGCTAAAATATTTAAATACCTCAGCTATGTGTTTCCCCTCTATCTTTACATTTGTTTTATTTCTCATGTGTTCTGTCATGGAGTCTAGACGTCTGTGTCCGCAGAAGCTGCTAAAGTTGATTAACGCAGACGCTATAAATTGTTTACACAAATAAACAAACAAACAGCAATGATGTAAGCAGGTCATATCATTGACTCTGTGCCTTGTGTGTGTGTGGATGTTCCTCCACTGACACTGCTTGTACCTGTTGACCCTAAGAGGATCAGCTCCTCAATAGCGAGTGAAACAGCACACTGCGTGCATTGTGATGACCAGATTAGATCAGCTCAGCTGGACCATCTCCACATGTAGTTTGGCCTTTGACTCCGTGTCATGCAAGTCAAGCTTCTTTTAATCGGAGGGCATGCTGAGATAGGGCGCGCGTGTATGTGTTTGTGTGTGTGTATGTGTGTGTGTGTGCGCGTGTGTGTGTGTGCGCATGTGTTTATGTGTCAGGTAGTTTGACCACAACTTCATGTCTACTGCTTCTGCAGCAAAATAGGTCTGAATCGGCACAGATGAAGGAATTAAAGATAATGCATGAAATGAACGAGATGGAAACATCAGTACTATATCCACAAATCAGGTATGGCTACAATAGTTTTGATCCGTTTTTAGACTATAGTAGGAGAAATTAGATTATGGTGGGTCACTATAGTCCAGACAATGTATGCAAGCGCTGTGGAAGCAATATAGTATAATAAAGGACAGCTTTGTCCCTTGTTCAATCAGTCTAATGGCAGAATAGCACAGATATTTTAATATTAGTCAGGGCTTAACACTCTCACACACTTGCTGTTTGCAAAGTGGCTTACTGCTCAATGCTGCATATGACAACAACTGGAAGGTGTCATTTTGAATCAAGAGAATGTGTGCTCGTTTGACAATTGTGCACACACTTTAGGTCATTTATTGATAATATGATTGTTTTGTAAAATTAGCAAGTATTTGGTAAAAGGAGCACATATTTTCAAGACTTATATTTTATATTTTCAAGAACAACAGCAAAAGATGTAGCAATGGCACATTCCTGATCATATGCAGCATGCAGAACAGCAGGATGCCATTTTTGAATTGGCATCGGTGTCTGAGTCCTGGTGGTCCAGACTTGCTTCACTGGAGCAAAATACTGAGGAAAGGTACTACAGTGGCACTAGCATGGCCTCCTGAATAGACACATGTGCCAGACTCCTTAAAAGTGTCCTACGCTTTTTCGTCTTTCACCTTAATGTAATAGATTCACAGTCATGTTGATGGTAAGCTGACCTCTAGTAGAATAACACACTACTAGCACCTCTATCTCCATGAGACGTTTATGGAAGAAACAGCATTGCAACTTTACTGTTGTTTGCCAGCCTTTGAAGTAAGTTATTCAGTATATAAAATCAAAATCCTACACCTTTGGAGATCATCAACTGTCATTGGCAGTTCCTATCTTTTGGCTTGTAAACAAATCCACATAGCCTGCTATGAATTATACCGCAGTGATGGAATGCAGGGTTAGGGGTGGGAATAAGATTTTATCAATGTCAATGCCATTGTCAGCACTGCTTATCAGTCCAATTATTTATTATTATTTCAACTCAATACTGTTTAGAGGGTGGTCTACACAGGTTTTCCGTATCAACACATAGGCCTATAATATAGCCCCTACTACAAGGGTGACCACAGTAGCTTATTAGAATGAGGTGAACTGTGTAGAACTGCGTTATCTATTTCAATTTTGTATTCAGAGAGACCCATTGTCCATGGTCTGAAAAACATGCAGGTACTGATAAGAGGAACTGATCATGTCAGAGGGATACAATCCCAGTGAATTAAAGCATTGGATTCTTTTATACTCAATTCCCGCTTTTTGATTCCCAACCCTACACAGGGTGTGTCTGTATTATTACAGCGTATCATTTGGTATTGTGGGTCCGTCTGTGTAGTTAGTCCTGTGGAACTCTGGTGTCTCTAGGGTCCATCCTCTGTTTGTGCCTGTTTTCACTTTAGTTTGTCTCCCTTGGTTCCCAGGTTTCTTCCCAGGTGTGTGTGTGTGTATGTGTGTGTGCGTGTCCATGTGTCTGTATTTGTGTGAGTGTGTGTGTATGTGGATGTGTGTGTGTGTGTGTGTGTGTGTTATGAATCATTAGTAATGTGAAGTGCACCATGTTAAGTGTTGTGCCACGTCTGCTCTCCTCTCAGAGGCCTCTCTCCCACACAGCCAGGGGGGCACACACACACACACACACACACACACACCCACCCCTTCTCTTTGCACTTGTAAGCACTACAGCTTTCTGGTTCAGGCTATGCCTGTGTCATGGGTTTGTAGGGGGGGCTTATGGATAGTGTAGTCCCCCCCACACACACACACCCCCACACCCCTTCTCTTTGTACTTGTAAGCTTCACTGCAGCTTACTCCATCAAAACCACTATTGCCCCAGTCGCAG
The DNA here is from genome assembly GCA_015244755.2 of Tenualosa ilisha. Classification (NCBI taxonomy): domain Eukaryota; kingdom Metazoa; phylum Chordata; class Actinopteri; order Clupeiformes; family Clupeidae; genus Tenualosa; species Tenualosa ilisha. Next base: position 2,576,165 of record PYXC01000902.1, read on the forward strand.
TATCATGGGTTTGTAGGGGTGGCTTATGGGTAGTGTAGTTCCTCTTCCCACCTCCTGTCTCACAGGCACCATTCTCTTTGCACTGCAGACAGGCAGGAAAGGAGGCGGTGAATTGGTGTGCTGCTTCAGAGGTGACTGAAAGGTTTCTCTGACAGAGAGCGAGAGAGAGAGAGAGAGAGAGAAGAGCGCTCCTGTTGCATGTGTGGGAACTTGTTCTCCAGCTGGAATGCCTCAGCCCTCCCTCTTACCACAAATGGTTGATCATTGATCAGGTGCTCCAGCTGCTTTGTCCAAAGGCTGGTTAGACAGGCGGCTGCTTTGAGGGACTGTGTTCAAAGTTACAGCTTTTTATTATGAAATATTTTTGTTGTCAGAAATGAGTATGCAAATATGTGATTATTTGTGATGAGATGATGATTATAGATGATTACATGTTGTTGAATATGATGCTCAGTAGTATTAAGATGTGAAACAATATGTTGTAGAGTAGTGTTGTTTGTGTTTATTCAGAGGTTAAAATGTGTCAACTGAATCGAGAGACTGCAAGTGCACACAAGTTTTCATTCAGCCATACTCAGCCACGCTTTATGCTTCATGCATATGACATAAGGGCATGAAGCTCAGACAGGCTGGGCTGTACTGGGACATTTCTCCATGACCACCCTTGTCCTTTGCCTCCCCCTCCGCATGTCTCACTCTCTCTCTCTCTCACTCTGTCTCTCTCTCTCTTTCTCTCCCTCTGTCTCCTGCTTACTCAGAACATTCTGTCCTGTACCCGGGTCTCTTCAGCACCTTTCTCCTGTCGTACACCCGTCTGGCCACCAGAGGGAGCTCTTCTGTTTCATTCAGATTCAAACCCGCCAGCACAGCAGAGCACAGAGAAAACTGTGTAAACCCAGACAACCACAGCAGGAGAGAGGAAGAGAGGGGGAATGCCAGGGCTGCTCTTTGGCCTCTTAATCGATGGTGAAATGACGGGCCAAATGTCTGCTGTGGCTGTCTGGCATTGGTGGCTGTGCCCAAGACTTAGCTTGGCATGAGGCTCATTCGCACTAAGCTTCTGTCTGCCGATGGGCAAAGATGGCACAGACACAGACACAGTGAGAGAGAGACGCAGTGCACTAGTGATGGGCAGACTGGCAGGGGAGACCTCACCTGTGTCTATGTGTCTGTGTCTATGTGTCTGTGTGTATGTGTCTGTGTGTGTGTGTGCGTGTTTGTGTGTGTGTGTGTGTGTGTGTGCGTGTGTGTGTGGGACACAGACACTCTTAGACACAAACACACTGTCACAGACACACAATCTGTGACAGTGTCTCTGTGTGTCTGAGAGTGTCTGTATGTGAGAGACTGTAAGCTTAAAATGGGTGAGCTTGCAAGTAAGCATACATGCATCTGTTTGAAATATGTGTGTGTGTGTGTGTGTCTGTCTGTCTGTCTGTGTGCGTGAGAGAGACTGTTAGCTTAAATATGATAAGCATACAAATCAGTAGCATACAAGCATGAAAGGTGTGTGTGTGTGTGTGTGTGTGTGTGTGTGCGCGCGTGCGTCAGGACATCCCTGTGTACGCATGCCCCTGTGTGCCCATCCCTAATCCCAGTTGATGCCCGATTGGCACATGCAATCCTAATCTCTCAGATTGTGGAAGTCCTTGGGGGGAGGGAGGGAGCGAGGGAGGCACAGAGGAAGGAAGGAAAGAAAGAGGGAAGCAGGGATGGCAGATTAGAAATTGGAGAAGAGAGGGAGAGTGAGAGAGAGAGAGAGAGAGTTAGCAGGCAGCAGGAATACATAAATTAACAAATAAATCTGTTTATCAAACTGCATGGTTCCCATCCGGCGTGAGTGACTCACAAGGTGATATCAGTGATGCATTTGTTGGTTATCATGGTTATTGATCAGAAGCTCGTGGTGTTGGCCAGTCTGTAAGGAATGAGCAGCATTTATGATCAGGGGGTTATGACTTCAGCTGTGTGCTGCGTGCCGTTTTGGAAATGGTTTAGCTTTCAATTTCTGTTTGCTGATTGAATGATTGGAAGCAATGTCATTGGGGAAACTGAAACCTTGGGAGAGTCCCCTCAATATGCAATATTGAGCACTAGGCCGGCTACATGAAAGGAAATTCTGTGTTGGAAATACGGTCTAAAGCCCAGGCACTGCTGGGATTACTGTTGGAAGAGTTTACTGCAAAGAGTTTCTCTGTTCTCAAGTAGAGATAAGGCACACACAGATGTGTCTGAGTAAGAAACAGGCACACACAGATGTGTCTGAGTGAGAAACAGGCACACACAGATGTGTCTGAGTGAGAAACAGGCACACACAGATGTGTCTGAGTGAGACACAGGCACGCACAGATGTGTCTGAGTGAGAAACAGGCACACACAGATGTGTCTGAGTGAGTTGCTTCTCTCTCCCTTTGTCTTGGTCTTTCTCTCTGACCAAGTTCTGGCTACTGCTCCGTCATCTTCTCTGAGGCGGGATCAGTGAATGTAGATCAAAACTGCTTTTGATTGGTTCCCTATCTCAGGCAAATTAAATGAAGGGTGTGTTTTCTTAGGCTATCTGTGTGTGTGTGTGTGTGTGTGTGTGTGTGTGTTTGTGTGTTTGTTTGTGTGTGTGTGAGTGTGTGTGCGTGTGTGTGTGTGCGTGTGTGTGTGTGTGCGTGCGTGTGTGTGTGTGTGTTTGTGCGTGTGTGTTTGTGCGTGCGTGTGTGTGTGTGTATGTGTCTGTGTGTGATCGCCCAGTTCTGCTGCGATGTGGAACAGTACTTAGGGTTTTGGGTACATTTGCTTCTGACCCCAATCAGTCCAGCTGTGGGAATAACAAATGTGCTCTACACTGCCTCCCTGTGGTGCTCTGTGGAACAGCATAGATTTCACAAGGCAACAGCAGGTTGTGGGATGTCTTGGCAGGGTGTTGGGGGATCTGTGCATTAGGCAAGCCAATCATTTTTCTCTTTAACCAAATGGAGCAGGGAGGAATGCTGAAGTGATAAGTTGGCATGAGGATGTGTTTGTGGGGGTGCTTTTATGGCACAAGTTCAAATACTGCATCCATTTGCTCTGCACAATTACTCTTATAGGGTATCTGTGTGTGTGTGTGTGTGTGTGTGTGTGGAGGGGGTTGGGGGAGGGGGGGTCTGAGTGTGTGTGTGTGTGTGTGTATGTGTGTGGGGGTGTCTGTGATGAGTATGTGTGTGTGTAAGAGAGAGTGCACAAGTTCAAACATTAGCTTCATTAGTTTCATGACATTATTGCAGCTTTGTGAATGTGCATGTGAGGAAGGGAGCTAGCACTAGCATTGTTCTGCTTACATGTGCCAGTGATGTCCATAAGATCCACTGTGTGAGCGTAGGCATGAAACACGAGTGGCAGACAAACAGTAATGATTAGTCGATTTGATCACTCAACCCCACATTACAATCTGTGTCACTTTGCATATAAAAAAAGATCTGTAACCCATTACCTCTGACTCCTGACCCTTTGCTGACCTTTGACCTTTGACTTTGTACCGTGCGTCCTTTCTCCTTGCAGACACTCAGAATGGCAGACTTGAGTCTGAGCGACGCTCTGACTGACAGTGTGCCTCAGTCCGGCCCAGAGAATCTGGTGGAGCGCGACTTTGTGGCTCAGCTGGAGGCCGAGCCCTTTGACGACAAGGTGGGCGAGACCGTGGGCAAGACTGACTACATCCCCCTGCTGGATGACGACGACGCCAAGCAGAAAGGTAAGGTGGCCGACCGAAGGAGCAAACGGACAGGCAGACAGGTGAATTTATGTGTTGCTTGACAAAAACTTGATTTTTGTTGCGGAAAACTGCCTAGAAGTACTGCACTAGTGACAAGCTGTCGAATAAAATGTCCTCACTGAAAGCAACTTAAACTCCTGGGTGATGTTGAGTGCTCATAGGAGTAGAAAAACACTATAGAAATGCAGTCAATAACTCTGAGTAGGCAGCAATGCTTTTTCAATATTTTTGACATGACCAGCTATGTGACACATATTTTGTCTGCTTCTTTCTTTGTATTTTGCCAAGCAAGACTTAAACTTATAAATAAATTATAAAATACATTAGAGAGGCTGAAAAACAGACAGACATAAAGACAGATAGACACAGGCATGGAAGGCAGCAGATGTGTGTCCTCGGATGAGATCAGATGAGTCTGCTGTACCCAAAGCCAAAATTACAATTGTATCTGTTGATTCATATTTGGGTCTTTGAGCAAATAAGATCAAAGGGTCTGTCAGCCCTGGCTGGGCTTGGCTGTTAAATAATAATGCACTTTGATCTCAAGTAGTTTTCCTTTGGTCCGATTAGCACTAATGACAGAGGCAATTGAGCGGATGATTTTCGTGATTCATCTAGGTGACCCCTGTGGTGAAACATTACCCTAAGAATTTGCAAAAGATTTGTACAATAGCATCTCTCTGCACGAGTGTCCTCTCTGTTGGAAATGGATTTGATAGTGTGTGGAGGTTTGCGCCTGTGTGTGTGTCTGTGTGTGTGAGAGACATAAAAAAAGATCCTTGTGAGAGTGACTTTCTCCCAGTAACACAAAGGAGGAGACACTATGTTGAGATTAGGAGAACCTAATGAAATAGCCTCTTCTTCTCCTAATCTAATTTGTGTGTCATCTTATAGGAATGAGCTCATAAGTCTTAACATACACATACTGACACTGTGGACGTCTGGAATGTAGACTGTGCAGTCACTGAGTGACTTACAGGTTTTATGGTATAGACTCAGCTCACATTGTGAGCTTAGTGGTACACTAAAAGCTGCTATTCCGCATGAACTCTTAATCTATTCTCAGAGATTAATCACATAAAGAGGAATTAAAAATCCCTTCCTTACCTTTTTACCTCCAGGAGGAGATTATGCTACTGTAAATGCTATGATGGTCGACTTGTCCACATTTTTTGGAGCAGTGTGTGTGTATGTCTGTGTGTGTGTGTGTGTGTGTGTGTGTGTGTGTGTGTGTGCGTGTGTTGTGGATTTCATGTGAGGATAGTCAGTGCAATATTCCCACTGGGGAAAGAAAGGTAAAAATGTACTGACTGATCCCAGAGCAGGTTTAAATGATGTTGCTGGTTGGTTGTTCACCAGAATATTAATGGCATAAGGACTTGAGTGAATTACTGTTAAGACTTAGATGGTATCAGTCTGAGTGGGTTCTGGTGCACTTCAAGTTGATGAGTATGAAAGTAACCCATGCTTAAGTGGCTTGTGTGTGTGTGTGTGTGTGTGTGTGTGTGTGTGTGTGTGTGTGTGTGTGTGTGTGTGTGTGTGTGTGTGTGTGTGAAAGCAGATGCAGAACCAGGTTTGGAGAATGGGGAGGAGGGCCAAGATGCCCAAAATCCTGGTAAGAGGCATCCCAGAATTCCCTCTGTTTGGATACTCCGTTGTTTTGCGTTTCGTCACACATTTATCTCATCTGCTTTTATTTTGGTTCTTATTCTTTCGTTGCGTTTAGTTGCGTTATCCATTTTGCCTGTGTGTGTGTGTGTGTGTGTGTGTGTATGTTTGTGAGGATGTGTGTGTGTGTGTGTGTGTGTTGAGTATGTATTGTGGTTATAATGTGCTGTGCCAGCCTCTCCTAAGCTGCAGATGAGGCAGCCGTGTCCACAGAGTGGTCTTTTTGAGAATGAATCGTGATTACATAAGTGTACTTCAGCGTTCATTCTGCTAGCGCGAGTCGTGTTCCCACAGCGTCCTTCATCTGCCACGCTACCCAGCCCAGCGCTATGCATGGAAACTCAGTAAATAATGATTACTGAATAGAAAGGTGTTCACCGCATTACCTCAACCACTTAAGAGTAGTGAAACATATTATTGGCTGTTGCCTAGTCTACTCTTCAGACAACAGTTTAGACCAAATTAAAACTTTTCTCCATTTGTAAGGGCGGACCTGCGTACCTTGTCATCTGTACCACAACATAAAGGCCATGATGTGATGCATGAATATTGACCATGTCTAAAAAAGGATTTACTATACAGCTGTCTGTAACAGATACTGAGTTCTTCTATAAAATACCGAAGGCAAAGCTATGGATCTCTGGAGCTAGGATCTATAGTTACATCCAGATGCTTATTTCAGAAACTTACATCCACTGCGTAGCACGCGGAAACAGACGGAAATGTACATCCACTGCGTAGCACGCGGAAACAGACGGATAGATAGACGGACAGACAGCTAGTTAGAAAGGCAGGGAAGTATAGGCAGACAGAAAGGCAGACAAACAAACAAATTAGTCAGTTGATGTAGCAACTAAACAGCTAAACAAACAGACCAATATGCAGGCAGACAAAGAGTTAGGCAGACCAATGACAGACAGGACGAGAGGTCAACTTGTAGACAGACAGACAGACAGATGCTGTCATTAGTCTGCTGTGGGTGGTAGAACCTGTTACTCCCTGGAGAAAGAAAAGAGATAAACAGAATTGGGGGGGGGGCAGAGAAAAGAGAAAATGGGGACAGGAGGGACAGAGCAGCACCTGTGATGTAGACTCTGCTATCTTTGAGCTTTGTGTCCTCAGTACAGAGAGACTCGGAGAGAGAAAGAGAAAAGGAGGAAAGGAGGGGGAGAGAGAGGGGTGTGGGGGATCGGTTTAGAGAACAAGAGAGAGAGAATTGGATAGACTTCTCTATCACCTCTGGCATCTGGAGACTGTCTGATTTGGTGTGTGTGTGTGTGTGTGTGAGAGAGAGAGAGACAGAGAATGGGAAGGAGGGAGAGAGAGAGAGAATTGGATAGACTTCTATATCACCTCTGGCATCTGCAGACTGTCTGTTGCAGTCTGGTTTGGAATGGAGCGAGAAGGGGATAAACTGCGAGTCTGTGTTTGTGTGTGTGTGTGTGTGTGTGAGAGACTGAGAGATAGTTTGTGTGTGTGTAGGTATATGAGATAGAGAGAGAGTCTGCGTGTGTTTTAGAGGAAAATGAGAGGATGGAAGAGAACGAGAGAGAAAGAGAGATAGAGCCAGACGGACTGTGACGGAGAATGAATGACCCATGCCCTCCTCAGACAACGTGTGTGTGTGTGTGTGTGTGTGTGTGTGTGTGTGTGTGTGTGTGTGTGTGTGTGTGTTTGTGTTTGTGTTTGTGTGTGTGTGGATGTGTGGATGTGTGTGTGAGAAAGAGAGAGACTAGATGAGAGAAATGGTGAAAAAGCTAGACAGACGACTGAGGCTCTGACCTGTGCCCTCCCCAGATTGTGAATTTGTGTGTGTGTGTGTGTGCGTGTGTGTGTCTCTGCATTGTCTGAGTGTCTGGGGCATAGTAGTCCCTCTCTATGGGGTTTCACAATTTTTTCCTCTTCTCTTCCATTCCACTCATCTCTCCTCTCCTCTGTCCTTCTCTCCTCCTATCCTCCCCTCTTTTCTGTTCTCCTCCCCTCTGCCCGTCTCTCCCCCTATCCTCTTGTCTCGTCTCCTCTCTTCTCCTCCCCTCCCCTCTTCTCTCCTCCCCTTTCCTGTCTTCCCCTCTTCTCCCTTCCACTCTCCTCTCTTCCCCTCTTCTCTTCTCCTTTCCTCTACTCTGTGCTCTGTGAAATAAATCCGGAACAAACTGTTTCCTTCTCTCCTCTCTTTTTCTCTCCTCTCCTTTCCTCACTTCTCTTCACCTCTCTCCTCCTCTCCACCCCACCTCCTCCTCTCTCCTCCTCTCCTTCCCACCTCCTCCTCTCCCCTCCTCCCTCACTCGGAGTGCTCTGTCTGTGAAATGAGCGCTGATCAAACTGCGTCACCTTCTGCCGCCTCACATTAGATCATTACTCTCTTACATCACAGCCAGCGGCTCCTATTCACAAAAACATCATCATCTAATGACAGAAAGATAATGGGAAATGCATCTGATGAGTTTGTGTGTGTGTGTGTGTGTGTGTGTGAATGAAAGTGCCCTCGTATTGATTTCAGTCCTTTATATTCTTCATATTTGTTATCTGATTTGAAGACGCTTGTCTGTATTCATTTTGGCATCTGTTTGTTTGTTTAGTCATTTATGCACAGACACAGGTGTGTGTGTGTGTGTGTGTGTGTGTGTGTGTGTGTGTGTGATCTCTCCCCTATCTGACCCTTTCACTGTTAGGAGAGGAGCACTGATAGATATGCTCAGACATCACACAAGACACACACACACGCACACATGCCTACACACACACTCATATGAACACAAACTCACACATACAAAATTGTGTGTGCGTAATCAAGCACCTCCGCTAGGTTGCTCACATATAAACACACACACACACACACACACACACACACACACACACACACACACAGACTCCTGACTCCTCAGAGGTGGAAGCATCAGACAGGGTGAGTCAGGAGACTCCATGATGCCCGCTGTGTGCCCTCTCTGTGCCCGCTCTGTGCCAACGTGGCATGACTCCCTCTACCCATGTGATGTTATCGGAACGACTTCTCTGCTTGCTGGTGTTGGCATGACTGTCTGCATGTGGCACTGTGGGGTCATGGCTTGGCAGACCTGGGAGGAAGTGGTAAGCAGTGCTCGATAGCGCCACCTAGGAAGTACCTGAGACAATCTCATTGCCACAGATGGAAAAGTCTGGCCTCATAGAGTTACAGTCCTACCTCCTGTATGCGTTGGTTCTGTCTGTGCAGTTTTAACAGTCTACAGTATGTCGCTGATCTAAGCGGGACTGACTGGTGCCGTGTGTGACTTCCTGGACTTTACCGCCCTTATTCTGCAGTCACCTGCTGCCGACCCACATTCTCACACTCCGTCCCCTTAAACTTAATTACTTATGATGGATTTCAGACCAAGCACAAAGAGGCTAACTCAGCAGTTTGAACAGCACACAAAGACGCGCACACACACACACACACACACACACACACACACACACACACACACACACACACACACACACACACACACTCCATCAGGTATTTATGGCTCTGCTTGATCTCCTTGAGGGGGCCCCATTGTGCACACTGCTCTGGTAGCTTTGAGAAAGCTCTGGAACCTTCTCCTCACTTTCCTCCTCCTGCTGGTCGGTCGGCGCTGGTTCCATTAATCATCGTTACGAGCCAGCGGGCCTCACTGGGCCTCAGCAGGTCCCTCGGTACCGCGTGGAGTGTATAAGTAGTAACTGGGTCAGAATTGAGAGCACACTTTAAGTAAGTACAGCCAGTTAGCGTAGTGAGGGAGGAGCTTAGATTAGACACTGTGTGTGTGTGTGTGTGTGTGTGTGTGTGTGTGTGTGTGTGTCTGTGTGTGTGCTTTTGTGGTTGTGTGTGATAGAGAGTAAGTGTGCGTGTCTGCTTGTGTGTGTGTGTGTGTGTTTGTGTGAGAGAGAGACAGAGAGAGAGAGAGAGAGAATGTGTGTGTGTGTGTTTGTGAGAGGGAGAGAGAGAAAGAGAGTGTGTGTGTGTGTGTGTGAGAGAGAGAGAGAGAGAGAGAGAGAGCCTGTATGTTTGTGTGTGTGCGTGTGGTGTGTGTGTGTGTGTGTAAGAGAGAGAATGTGTGTGTGTTTGTGTGTGTGTGAGAGAGGGAGAGAGAGAAAGAGAGAGAGTGTGTGTGTGTGTGTGTGTGTGTGAGAGAGAGAGAGAGAGAGAGAGAGAGAAAGAGAGAAAGAGAGAGAGAGCCTGTATGTTTGTGTGTGTGTGTGGTGTGTGTGTGTGGAGAAGAGACAGGAACATGGATGAGACACAGCCACCAGACCCTGGGGCTCACCAGCTGGCCGTGCCTGAGAGAGGCGGGACATGAGGGGTTGGGAGGGGCGGAGCATGCTTGCAGGGGTGGGGTTACTGGGTCTCCAGGACTGTTTACCTTGCACAGGGGGATTGCATGTGGGGGGCAGGGTAGCATGCAGAATGGGCTGGGTTGCATGGCTTGCTGGGGTGTGTTTGCGAGCTAGCCTTGGCCTGCTGGGGTGTGTGTTTGTGTGTGTGTGTGTGTGTGTGTGTATTGGTGAGTTAGCCTTGCCTTGCTGGGATGTGTGTTTGTGTGTCTGTGAACTAGCCTTGGCTTGCCAGGGTGTGTGTGTGTGTGTGTGTGTTTGTGTTTCTGTATGTGTTTGTGAGCTAGCCATGACTTGCTAGGTTGTGGTGTGTGTGGAACAGTCTCTTGACAATAGTTCTCATGCTGTGAATTTGAACTAACAGGCTTTTCTTTGTCTCCTCTCCTTTCAACCCCAAACCTAACCATTCTCAACCTTGCTTTGACTTCTCATTTCGATCCTGTTTTCGGTTCCGTTATTCCGTACTGTCCCATACCATGCCTTTTATTTTTCTTCTGTCCTTCATTCTTTGTCTCTCCATTCTCGTTTCTTTCATTCTCTCACCACTTTTGTGTTTTCTCTCTTTCATATCCAAACTGATGTGTGTGCACAATCCATTCACTTCCTTTTTGTTCATTCTTTCATGTTCTGATCACAACAACCCCTCCCACCCCCCACCTCTACCCCTCTTTTGCCCCAATGCTGCTTCCTTCACCAGAGGATTAACAGTGTGACGACTCGCAGTGATCAGACTCTCCTGCTTCAGCCCTGCTACCATTAACACACACACACACACACACACACTCACATTTACTGCTACTTGTGGGACTACTCAGCGATCGAATTCTTCTGCTTCGGCTTATGCTGTCATCTATCATTACACCACACACACACACACACACACACACACACACACACACACACACACGCCCCACACCTTCAACTGCTGTCATGAGCCTGGCTGTAGTATGCTTACTGTGTTTGCTGCGGTCTTTCAGTCATTCACAAGCACAACTTTACTGTCCTCACCATAGTCTGTTACCTGTTATCCAATCATCAGACAGTTTCCCTAACTATAGCAATTTAAAGTGATTCTGTAATGCAAAAAGGCTACACACACACACACATACACACACACACACACGCGCACACACACACAAATACGCAGAGACTGTGGCAAACATCAGACGTTATGTCTCACACCTTGGGAACATCATCGAGGCCAAATATTCCCATGCATCAGTGGGCAAATATTATCATGAAGACCCCTGACATTTAAGCTGTCTAGCTTCATTTGCACCTCCAAATATTCACACCCATACACACACACACACACACACACACACACACACACTCACACACACACACACACACACACACACCATACACACACACACACACTCACACACACACACACACACACACACACACACACACACACACCCATACACACACACACACATACACCACACACATACACACACACACACACAAACACTCACATATTCATATAGTCATAAGAAGACAGGCAACATAATGCCTTCTTGCAATGTATGAATAGACACTCACCACACACACACAAAGTACATATTTACAAACACACGCACACACTCATGACTACAACCATACACATGCATGCGCATGCACACACACACGCACACCACACCACACACACACACACACACACACACCACACACACACACACACACACACATACATACATACAGACTCTCTCTCTCTCACTCACTCTCTCTCTCTCTCTCTCTCTCTCTCTCACACACACACACACACACACACACACACACACACACACATGCACACATAAGTGTGATGCACCGTAGCCATTGCGGGGTGTGCCTGATGGAGTCAGAGACTGAATGAGGGCAACTCAGGGAAAGCAACGGTTCAGGGACAGAGCTGATCTGTCTGTTCCATCACACACACACACACACACACACACACACACACACACACACACACACACACGGCTGTCGCCCTGTCCTCATCTGATTTACCCGCTGGCTCCTCAGTTCATACACCCGCCATCTAATCACACTGTGCACTCAGCCATGCTGCAGTCTACAAACACACACACACAAACACACAACACACACACACACACACACAAACACACGCACAAACACATACACACACACACACACACACACACACACACACACACAAACACACTAATGGTCTCACATACAATTGTGTGTCGCATTTGTCGCCCCCTCTCTTTTTTATCTCTTTCTATCTGTTCAGTCTGTCTTTCTGTCTCTTTTACTCACATTGTTGATTTTTTACACACACACATGCACACACGCGCACACACACACACACAGGCACACACATGCACACACACACATTCACACAAATGTACCCGTCTAGTTCTCTATTCATATGGGGCATCACGTGACTTGTGGGGACCAGGGGGTTTATGGGGACAGCAGTCCCCCTGACCATTACCACCCACACACACACACACACACACACACACACATACATACACACACCAATATACCCCCCACACCCCTATCAGAAAAATCCAGACTCTCTCTCTGTTTCTCCCTCTCTCACTCTCTCAGAATGTGCAGACACACACCACACACACACACACACACTCACACACTCACAAGCACACTGACAGCACCACTGCCAGCTTGTGTGCCCATCCTTCCCTTCAGCTCCCTGTCTCTAACACTTTTATATAACCTCCATCACCACCGCCACCACCAGCAGCAGCAACAGCAGCAGCAACGTCAGCGCCACCTCTGCCTCCTCTAGCGCCTCCTGTCATACCCCCCCCCCCCCCACACACACACACACACACACACACCCCACTACACCTAACTCCTGCCCCCCCATACCCCCCCCCCGCCCTCTCTCAACTGCTTTATTCCTTACTGCGTCACACTGGACTTTCTACCATGGTGGATGTTCCCCTTCAGCTTTTTCTTCAGGTGTCAACACTTCCTATTACAGTGTCCCTTGTTATATTGTAATTGTACTGTTCAGTATAGTCACACACGTTTATTATCTGCATGTAGTTGAACTGAGATGCTTTTTCTTTTACTGCCAGCCTTAACCCTGGGCATATCATTTAGGTGTTTATCTTATGAACAAGCCTAATGATATACTGTACAAGGCTGTATTTAATGACTCACTCAAATACCACTGTATTTAATGCTGTAGTTATGGTATTTCACTGTAATGTGAAGAGTAGCTTTTAATTTTCAGCATTTTATTTGTAAAAGCTGTGATTCAGTGTCAGGACAGTCCAATCCAATGTAGGATGTGTATGCGGTAACAAACGGCCGATACATCAACAGATTAATCAGTTAAACAGACACTAAATGACACAGATGTGTGTTCAGTGAGAATCCTGAGAGAAAGATTCCTTTTACTGCAGCCACTTATGGTCTCCTCTGAGTCTTAACTGCAGTAGTGAACACATCACTCAACCCTCAACCTCAGCTCTAGTGTTTGTCCTTCTCGTGTCAGGTGGCATTATGCCCTCACAGAGGGACAGCCACTGGGATATTTTTAATTTCACTTGCTTGGCCTAGTTTGTCTTCCACCTTGTTTCTCTCATAGCAGCTTCTGTGGTAGAAGGTAACATTTACGTAGATGAAAAAAATAGCAGTTTAATGCTGACTGTCTGACCGGGGGCAGGTTTGATCGGCCTGTATATCAAAGGCAGTCACTGTTATTTTACTCTTGCACTATGGCGTTTCTCTTAGTTATTAAAGCTTTCGAAACTAATCAAAGCAATTGTTATGATGACTAACCAAAGCATTATTATGTGCAGATTCGTTTTTTGTAGACTGTTGTAGGTTTTGTTATTCATTACACATCGGCTAGCATTAGAGGTGTTGTGTTTGTCATTACTTAGTTGTTTTAGTAAAGGGTAAAAATGCACTTTCTAGATCGGCTGTTGCCTGTATAAATAGTCGTTTTTGATGTCACACCACTGTAGAGAACCTCCTGACCTTATATGCTGCACTGTTGCTTTTAAATGTGAAATGCACCTTTTTTAAAGACCTTACTTGTGTTATCTCTCACTAGGCTAATAAACTGTTTTAAAGAAGAACCTGAAATTGTCCTTCAATTCAGTTTTTTTTAGGGGGCTTTATTTTAGTCACCCATTTTAGTCACCCATTTTTGCTCTCTCTCTCTCTCTCTTTCTCTCTCTCTCTCTCTCTCTCTCTCTCTGTGCCTCGGTGTTCTGCAATCCAGTTTCTATTTTTGAAAACAAGCAGACATTTTGACTCCATTTGGTCTCTATTGGCGGAGCGTGGCAGGAGATGGAATTGCCCCTTTGAGGCGCACATTCACCTGCCATAAAAGCCCAGCCAAGGCCGCGGTGTAAATTGCACGTTGCTCTTGGAGCCTCGGCTCCATCTGATTGTGAGTCAGAGAGGATGTAACCCCAGTCGCTCAAAAAGATCTTTTCCTCTGAAAAAAGAGTTGAAAGGCTCTTTTGAAACTTCAAATGGTCTGAAATCGCTTAAAATAGTAGCATCACTCATATGCTATGCTCTTCCCACTTGTTACTCTTCTGAAGACTAAAGTTTATTAAGCATTTTATAATAAATGTTTTTTACACACTCATTGTATGTAGCGTCTGCGTACGTACTAATATGTTCTATGCAACAAAGGTGTTTGTGAGTGTAAACTGTGAGCTGTATGTGTTCAGAGTCTTCATCAAGATCGATAGAATGAGGCCTTAGACGATGATAAATCACACACACACACACACAATATTTAACCGGTGCTTGTGTCTAAATCCAGTGTCTCCCCGTGTCCCCCCCCCCCCCCCCCCCCCTCAGTGAGGATGAGGTGATGCTATGGATGCTCTACTTCCAGGAGGCGTAAGGGAGGCTCGCTGCAGCTCTGCCCAGACCCAGGCCTCCCTCTCTGGGGGAGTTTTATGTGGGTCAGCCTGGCCTACTTCTGCCCACTCTAAGCGGCAAGGAGCTGGAACTGGCCAAGTTCCGAGCAGATGTGCTTAATCTGCAGACGGACAGAAAGAGTTTGTGTCTATGTGTGTGTGTGTGCGCGTGTGTGTGTGTGTGTGTGTGTGTGTCCTCTTCATCTTTATCTTCTCCTCTCTCTGCCTCAGGTCTCCTCCCCTGCTGGTGTCTTACCCTCTAGGATGGGGAGTTTAGACTCTAGATTGATCTCATTCCTTTTCGTCTTTTCCACTTTCCCATCATCCCCTCCTTTACTCCATCCCCCTCTATCCTCTCCTCCTTTTTCACTTCTTTTTCACTCTACCTTTTTCCTCCTTTCTCTCATGTCCTCTTCACCTTTTCTTCTTCTCTACCACTCCTGTCCCCCTCTTTGGCTCTTCTCTCTCCTCTTTTTCTGCTCCCTGTCTCCGTTTTCTTCTTTTTATCTTCTCCTCTGTCTCCCTCTTCCTCTCTTCCCTCTATCTCTTCCTCATTCTTTATTTCTCCGCCCTGTTAATTTTATACTACTCCCCCTCTCTCTCTCTCTCCATATCCTTATCTGTCTATCCATCCTTATCTTTCTCTCCCCCCTTTTATTGTCTCTCCCCTATGTCTGTTGTCTATTGTCTAATGTCTATTCTGGGTGAGATATTTAAGGTGGTGGTGTTCCTGTGGGTTGCTGTGGGTTTCTGTGCTGCCAGCTGTGTGAATCTTCAGTGATCAATGGCCCCTCTCCTGGGCTGTGACACATCTGTGACAGAGAGAAAATAGACCAAACATACACACACACTCTTACACGCGTGTACACTCACACAGACATGTACACACACATACACACACACACACACACAGACACACACACACTTACATGTGCGCTCTGTCTCTCTCACACACATACACACACACACACACTGTCCTTGCTAGTACAGGCGTTTTCTCCCTTTTGCTTGAATGTAATAAGAACTTTAAATTGCGCATCTCCCATTCCACAACATATCAGAGGCAAGGTCTATTGGAGACTGGGTGACAGTGTAGGGATCATTCCCACACATGTTCAAGAAGAAGCGACATGAGATGATTCAAGCTTTGTGTTAGTTTAGATTTGAGGTGATTCAAGCTTCATATCCAGTAATGTTTGAAATGACTCAAGCTTTTTGTTTGTTTATATTTTAGATAATTCAAGCTTTATGTTAATTTAGATTTGAGATGATTCAAGCTTTATGTTAATTTAGATTTGAGATGATTCAAGCTTTATGTTAATTTAGATTTGAGATGATTCAAGCTTTGCATCCCTTTATATGTTTGGAAGCACAACATTATACTGCATTTAAAGAGCCACCTGTTTCCCCCTCTGCTGCCAAGGATGTGAGCAGGAATCAGGTGCATGCTGCAGATAAATGATCCTCATTGAAACGGAACGGCATCTTTGGAATGCAGACATTCAGACTTTGCAGACTTTGGAGGACGCACTGAGGCCATGTTTATTCACAGGGCCACCATTCAGTACTGCCTGCTCTCTCTGTCAGTCTCTCTCTCTCTCTCTCTCTCTCTCTCTCTCTCTCTTTTATCTCTCTGTCTCTGTCTCTCTCTAACTCTCTCTCTCTCTCTCTCTATCTATCTCTGTCTGTCTCTGTCTCTCTCTAACTCTCTCTCTCGCTATCGCTCTCTACAATTCTCTCCTCCCTCTCTCCCCCCCTTCTCTCCCTCTCCATCTCTATTCACTCTATTCAATCTAGTCTCTCTCTCTCTCTCTCTCTCTCTCTCTCTCTCTCTCCTTCTCTCCCTCTTTATCTCTGTTCCTCTCTTTGTCTCTCTATTTCCATTCACATCTCCTCACTCGTGCCCTTTGCTGCTTCAGTGGTTGATATGCACATATATACACATATTTCAAGCACACACACACACACACACACCACACACACACACACACACACACACAAACACACATACACATACACACTGTCCTTCAGTGTGTTCCTACTTCTGACATACTTTCCTAGGTGTGTGTGTCTGTATAGAGAGAGAGTTATTCTGTTTTGGATGATTCTCTGAAAAATTATGCATGAAAAAGCCATTTCTGTATGGAGAATCATTGGAGAATTGAGTGAGACACAAGGTATGTCAGATAATGCAGTTTAAACCTGAATGTGTGTCTGTGTGTGTGTGTGCATGTGTGTGTATGTGTGTGTGTGTTTGTGTGGTGTGTGTATGGTGTGTTTGCGTGTGTGTGTGTGGTGTGTGTGTGTGTGTGTGTCCGTCCAGCCATGCTTGCCTGCTCAATGGCCTTGACAAAGCTGGGCTGACAGCAGCCAAAGCTACAGAATGTTTGCCACATTTGAAGGGGAAGGGGGACCTGCAGCTCTTAATGCTCTCTCTTTCACACACACACACACACACACACACACACACACACACATACTGAGACAAACATACACACACATATCTGATCATGCAGAGCACACTCAGCTGCACACACTCTCATACAGACACATATGCACACACACACACACAAACTCACCAACATGAGTGTATACACACACACACGAACACACACACACACCGCACATACACACACACGCTCAAACATACAAATCTGCCTGTAGGGTTCCCCTCCTTCTCTGTTCTCTTCCTGTAGGGTTCCCCTCTTCTCTGTTCTGCCTGTAGGGTTCCTCTCCTTCTCCGTTCTGTTCCTGTAGGGTTCCTCTCCTTCTCCGTTCTGTTCCTGTAGGGTTCCTCTCCTTTTCTGTTCTCTTCCTGTAGGGTTCCCCTCCGTCTCTGTTCTCTTCCTGTAGGGTTCTCCTCCTCTTCTGTTCTCTTCCTGCTCCAGTACCCAGTGGCTCTGCTGTCACCTTGCTTCTGCAGGTGGGCTGACTGTCTCACCCAGCGGCCAGCCACCATGCCTGTCACACACACACACACACACACACACACACACACACACAACTCCGAGACCAGCAAGAAGTACAGCAACACCTTCATACGACTCACTGAACAGGTACACACACACACACCTTTCTGATGTCACGTCTTATCTGCCACTGGCCACACTGGCTCACCGTCCTACCTCAGGGGTGCTTCCACACAGCAATCTCAGACACCTCACACAAGACACAAGTCAGGACCCAGACCAGACATGTGTGTGTGTGTGTGTATGTGTGTGTGTATGCAAATGAAGTAGAGGTCCCTCTCGGCTTACACACCAAAAACACTTTGCTTTCAGATATGGTTTCCCTGTTATTGAAAAGCATTCTTCACATTTCATTTCCAAAAACATTATTCAAATTCTTTTCTGTTACGTCACCCTGCCTCGACACATAAATCATCATCAGGGCTTTCTGAGTTAAAGCCCCAAGGCCTTAGTCACGGCGCAGATGGGACAAAAAGAAAGTGAAACCTGTACCAATAAGCCAACATAATTAATACTTACGACTTTCATCAGCTACACAGTGGAAATGGTGGAGCTGCACAGGTAGAGCCAATATTTAATAATCAATAATTTATCACTCTAGAGTTTTCCATCTATGATTGATAGCAGCTGGAATCCTGATATTTAACTATTTGTGTGTGTGTGTGTGTACAGTGTGTGTGTGTGTGTGCTTTTTCTGTGTATGATACAGAAATAGGAAACAAGTGAGAGACAGACCCCATGTAGGTAGAGCATTAGGGCTGGACTGCAGGGAGGTTGACCTCTGACCTCCGGGCTACTCAATGTGTTCCCTGTGGATATACAGTAGGACTGGGAATGGGCTATTCTGCCGCTGGGAGGAAGCTGGTCATTCCTGTTAACACACACACACACACGCACACACACACATGAGGGGGTGTGTGCACACACTGTTACGTATAGATGCAAGCCGACAACCACTAGGGCTGGGTTAAAAAAATTTATTCAGTAATTAATATCGCTTCTCGATTTGATTTGATATCGATTCATTATTTTGTGGATCGAGCTTTTGTCTACAGTAGCCTATCTGTTTAATGTAGGCCAATCCACTATTTTTGCACAAGAAATGTGCAAGTCAGAGACCAGTCAATTGAAACAGGCTGCTCCACTGAGACCAGTGGTAGGGCTATCCATGTGGCGGTGTGTGGCAGTGTATTGTGTCTTAAAAGTTTGGTGTCTGCAGGCTTTAGTGTCAACCAGCATTTCTCGACTGGGGCGCAGGCAAATAATCAAAGTGCAGTGTTTAGGTCATGAGAAGCTGTGGTTAAGCCACATTTATTTTATTCGACAAAGTGGACAGCAAAAGATCAGTGAAGATCACCAAAGATCTGTGTACAATTTAGACTTTTAGTGAGTGGTTCTCCGTCAAATTTAAATGCAACTAAAGCGTTCACTTGTGCGCTGGTAGTCATGACTCTCTGGCCTGGATTTCCCCGCACTGGGAGAATGCAATAAACTCATTTGACATGTCTCACTAAAAATCAAATTGATTTCTCCAGGGTTTTGTTTGCTAGAGTGTAGCAGATGTCAGCAACATGTTAGCCGCCATTCCTGTTGAAGTTTGCATAAATTTACTGCTGTCTCTGTTATTTTAGGCTCCAACTTCTGGCTTTCTCATCTGTGCTGCCATGCTCACTACCTATCAAACACTATTGGTTGCACTTGTAGGTTTATAAAATTATTTATTATTTTTTATGTCTTAAAGGGTCCACGTCACCTTAAAGCAAGTAGGCTGTGCTGCATAAATTTTATTTTGTGACTTCATTACTGTGTTCATTACTTGTGTTCATTACTGCCATGTATGAAAGGTTGAGAAACACTGATGTAAACATAGGCCTACTGGCTTTGAAATAGTGCTCCACTTACTCATTTCATAACCTGGTTTAGAAATTTTAATGGCTCTTGGATCGATATTGAATCGAATCGAATTAAAGTGTGAATCGAAGTTAATCGTGACCTTGTGGATCGGAATTGAAATGATTCAGAAAATCTGCATCAGTACCCTGCCCTAACAACCACCCACTTACTGGAATAGGGGAGAGAAGTACTGGAGAGAAAATCTGTGTCCTCATTTTTGGTGGGGTTAGGGACAAATATAGACGGCACACACACACACACATACGCACACAAGCACACACACAGAAAACAGTGAAGTTTAGAAGGGGTCAGTCAGAGGATATGATAAGTGCAGAGGAGGAAATATGAGAGGAGAGAGAACAGAGAGAGGAAATGAACAGTGAAATTAAGAGAAGAGGGTTAGAGGAGTCAGAACTTCAGGCAAAAAGCATTCAGCATTCAGAGATTCATCAACCAACACATGCATATACCCATGCACACACACACACACACACACATACATATACCCATGCACATACACACACACACACACACATACACAGTTCAACATGAGTAGAAGTTGACAGCCCTTCTCTTAAATCTTTCTATGGTATAACCTCAGTGCCCTATCTCTGTCCACTTTCCATTTCTCCCCCGAGTGTCTCCCCCTCTCTCCATCTCTCCATCTTTCCCTCTCCACATCTCTCCCCCTCTCTTCATCTCTCCCCCTCTCTTCATCTCTCTATCTTTCCCTCTCCCCATCTCTCCCTTTCTGTCTCTCCCCCTCTCCCCCTTTCCCCCTCTCCCCCACTCCCCATCTCTGCATCTTTCCTTCTCCCCATCCCTCCTTCTCTCTCTCTTCTCATCCCTCCCCCTCTCTATCTCCAGTGGTTTTATCAATCTGGCCCATCTGACTGTACCCATCTCTCTCTCGTGTGTGTGTGTGTGTGTGTGTGTGTGTCTCCCTCTCTGTCTGGTTGGCTGTCTTTTATATACTGTATCCAAAATGGATTTTTTGCCAAAGCAGTCATCTATCTATCTATCTATCTATCTATCTATCTATCTATCTATCTATCTATCTATCTGTCTATCTATCTATCGATCTATCTTTGCATCTCTATTCCAATGTGCAAGTTTATTTATTAAAAAATATGACATCATCTGTCTCTCTTTCAGTCTTCTCTGTCTGCCTTCCATCCGTCTGTCTGTCTGCAGTGAACTGTGCTTGTCCACCTTCTCTTGCATGAGTGGCCCTCGACTGAGTCCATTGTCGGTCTCTAGACTAACACTAATCGGAGTGAGGAGGAGTGTGTGTGTGTGTGTGTGTGCGTGTGTGTGTGTGTGTGTGTGTGTGTGTGTGTGTGTGTGTGTGTGTGTGTGTTGTGGGTGGGTGGGTAGGGGGGAGGCGGGGTCCAGACTGCAAGCAGCATGACTCTGCACTTTGAGAGCAGACACCCACGTCCATTTTTTATTTTTTTATTTATTTATTCAGGAGAAAGTGTGTTTATTTATTTATTTGTTGTTGTTTAGTGCTGTGTTTATTTCCTTTGCTGCCAAGCGCCTGGAGATGTGAGTGTCCCGCCAGTTGATATCCTACGGTGACCCGGGGTCGAGCCTTTCAGAGCTGGACTTTCTTTTATTTATTTATTTATTTTGTTTTGCCTTCCTCCATCATCACTTCAGTCCTTCCAGCTTGTTCATTTTCCAGCCGTGTTTTCTCTCAGACAGACAGACAGAGCCTCTCTCCATCTCTCTCTCTCTTTTTCTCTCTCTCTCGTTTTCTCTGTCTGTCCATTTTATTCATTCTGACGTATAAACTCTCTCCCTTCATCATCCTCTCTCACTGGTCTGGTTTTGTCTGTCTCTCTTAGTAAAATGCATTCCCAGCCCTCAATACAGTTGGTCTCTCTGTGTTTTGGTCATTGGAATGCAGTGACAGATTCGATCTGTTGTTCTTAAAATCACAGCAAGGAGTTGCTCTGAATGAGCGACAGTCTCTGCATTAACTGAAGCTTCTTGTGGGTGACTTTATATGTCATAGACATACATGCACAACACTGAACACAAACACAAATACTGTGTGTGCACGATTTTTCTGATGACTGCAGGCTCCTGAATTGTCCATGCTTCAAGCCCTGGCATATGAGGGAATGTAACCTTTTCACATAACCTTTTCACACACACACACACGCACACACACATACTGTACACATACAAATATACACACACATACAAATATACACACACATACACACACCTCACCCCATGCACACACGAGGAGGAGGCTGGTTCCTCATTACTGATGTTTGGGTTGTGGGAGTGGTTAGTGTGTCTGTGGGTAGGACACTGGGGCG
Source organism: Tenualosa ilisha (assembly GCA_015244755.2). Classification (NCBI taxonomy): domain Eukaryota; kingdom Metazoa; phylum Chordata; class Actinopteri; order Clupeiformes; family Clupeidae; genus Tenualosa; species Tenualosa ilisha. Next base: position 2,597,994 of record PYXC01000902.1, read on the forward strand.
AGGCCAAATGAGCACCCAGACATCCGCGCCCCAGACACACTCCAACTGCCCTCTCTGGAGCAGCGATTACTGGCTTAGTGCACACACACACACACACACACACATACATACACTCTTAAAGACAAGAATCTTAGTATGCAGACACACACACAGACATACACTCTTAAAGACAAGAATCTTAGTATTCAGACACACACACTCTTGACTTGTCTGGATTTTAAGGGAAAGCATATTACAACCTCACTGAGTGATGATGGTAGACTACTGGGGGGAATAATGCAGTCATATGAACAGCCAAAGTGTGTGTGTGTGTATATGTGTGTGTATTTATATGTGTGTGTGTGTGTGTGTGTGCACGCGTGCGTGTGTTTGTGTGTGTGTGTGTGTGTGTGTGTTTGTGTGTGTGTGTGGGTGGGGGGGGGACTAAAATCTTTAACTTGAAGGAAAAGCAATACAGGCCGTTGTAACTTGAATGATGTCTACACACACAGAGGCTCAAAGTGTTCAGTGATGCACGCAAATACCACAGCTCCAAAAATGCAACCAATCTCTGACAATCATCTCAGTGTGAGATTCACTCTGATCCATAATTGGGAAGCCCACTGGACATTCAGCTGAGTCTGTGCTGATAGAGTGCATGATGAGTTTGGGCTCTGGGTGCACATGGGGGGACGGACATGAGGGGGGAAGGTCGCACCCGGTCATTTGGATCAGAGTCACACCACAGGGCACTTGAGGATGGCCCTTTGTTGTCATAGAGAAGGTCAGTGGCTGCTCAGCATGGCCCGGCTCAGCAGCCATCTTACTGAGGGCGTTTCAGCACCATGGACAAGAGCCCAGACCCTGCAGGAGACGAGGCATATTCCCCATGTTGCCCACACTTAGGCTTATTCAGGCTTTTTCTCCTTCTGATTCATGCTTACTAAAGCATAATCCCCCTGTTCCTCATGCTTACTCAGGCTTATTCTCCATGTTATTCATGCTTATGAAGGTTTATTCCTCGTGTTATTCAGGCTTATGAAGGCCTATTCCTCATGTTATTCATGCTTATGAAGGCCTATTCCTCATGTTCAACATGCTTATATCATGTTTCTCTAGTAAGAAGAGTGATGCAATACATTCTTGCAAGGCCACTGAGGTTTTTTTTTGTTTTTTTTTCCCCCATAGACAATTTGTTTTCTTTTAAATCTTTTTTTTAAATGTATTGTATAATCCTTGCCTTATAATCCTATTCTACATAAAATAAAGGTTACTTCATTGTGCACGCTCATTTATTCAGTAATTAGTATATTTGTCAAGTAATTCAATCATTAGAGATAACCCAGATTATTCTGGATTTGAAATCAGATTTCCTCTGGAATAGCCCAGTAAAAAACAGACCCTCTTGGCTTTCTTTTCTGTGTGTCCTTGTCCAATGGTAAAATCCCACTCAGAGATTGGCAGCCCCCGTATTTTTATGGCTGGCATCCCTCGCCCACCAAAAGTCCCCCCTCGGTGCGGAGCGACCCTCGTCTGGCCCGTGTGGGTGTTTTTTGGGTCGCGTGGCGCCGGATCTGCGCGCGCCGCGTCGCTGCGTTTGTGTCTCTGGGTTCCTTCCTGTCCGCTCGCCTCAGTGTCACCCGGCCCTGGTGCTCCGAGCGAGCTGGCGAGGGACTGAGTGTGTGTGTGTGTGTGTGTGTGTAGAGGGGGCATTAGGCAAGCAGGGGGGATTTGGAGATTGGGAGACCAGGGCGGGGGGGGTGTGTGTGTATGTGTGGGTGGGGTTGGTTTGAGGCAGGGAGGTGGGAGTGACGGGGGGGACCCTGGGTTGCATCTCTCACTCCCTCTCTGCCACTGCTGAGAAACCACAGTGCGTCAGACTCACACAAGGCCTGCACCGACTCTGCTCGCCTCCCGATACCAGAACCGGCTCAGAACCGCTAGGACAAAGAGAGAGCTGAAACCCACGGGCCCGAAGCAGCGCTGACTGGCATGTTTTGTGTTTAGTGGATGGCAGCTCTATGGGAGAGTGCTCCGCTCTGGGGGAAATACACACGCGTGGGCTGCCTCTCTGGGATTTGTCTCGTTGTGAGTGTGTCTTACTTACGTGGAAAGAGAGAGAGGTAGTCGATAGGCCGGCTCAGGGGATGCAGTGTTGTCTGAGAAAGGTGAGTACGCAAGAGAGCAAAGCCACGCAGTGTGAAATTGACTCACCTGGAGATGAATTTAACACTGCTCCAGTGTCAGTAGGGGGTGGGGGGGGGGTGGTGGTGTGTTTTTCTCCTGCGGAGGGTGGGTAGGTGTTTTGCTTGTGAAGTGTGCGCGGGAGAACCTCACAGCACAGAAGACAGCAGATGTGTACACTCCAGGCACGCAGACAGACTAGGAACCAATCTAATGTGATGTCTGTTACAGGACCGGTGAGTTCTGCGGTGACACCAGGGGGACTGATTACAGCATCGCGCCCAGAGCCTCAGGGGGAGGTGAGGCCGTGTTCGGCTGAACAACAGGCCTTCGTTCAAGACTTCCTACCGGGTGAGATCTCTTGATGAGTGCATTTATCAGTGTGTGTTTGTGTGTGTGTGTGTGTGGCTTTGTCAGGTTAAAGGGGTTTAGTACTGAGAGTAATTAAAAGAGCTTAGCTGTGCTATGCTGATGCAGTGCTGTTCAGTGCTCATTCTGAGTGTTCCTGCAGTCAGGACATTTAAAGGGGACCAGACACACACTCTGAAGTGAATCAGCTTCACACTCTGCAGTCTAAACAATACAGAAATGACTCTTAAGTGACTTCTTCAGGTTGCACTTCAGGCTGTTAAAGGGTTTTCAAAGGGGTGATGTTTTTCTAGTCAGTATAACAGGCTGTGAGTCATGATTTCTCCTCTGTGGCCTTTCTTCTCTTTCAATTCTACTCTTTACTTTTCTACTTCTCTCTCTCTCGCTCTCGCTCTCTCTCTCTCTCTCTCTCTCTCTCTCTCTCTCTCTCTCAGGCTCTATGGCTGGTTTCTCAGATCAGTGGGGAGTGCAGCCCAACCAGACTCAGATGATGGAGTCCAGTCACACAGGGACCTTCCCAGGTCATTTGCTTTGCATGTTTTATTCCTCAGACACACAGACACAACACAACACAACACAACACAACACAACACAACACACTACAACACAACACAACACAACACAACACAACACAACACAACACAACACAACACAACACGCTACAACACAACACAACACAATATCACTCACAATGCAACAGGACAGAACATAGCCCAACACAATACACAATGCATTATGTATGCTGTCAAATGGAATTCGTTATATATATGAATGGACTGGTTTACATAGAATAACATACAAAGACTGCCCTAGACGTGCTGGTATTTTACATACAGTAGCATATAGCAGTTCAATGCTGTATACCCTGTTGCTGTACAAAATGCTTATTGTTTACTTAAGAGTAATGACGTATTTACAGATATTTTATGTAACTCAATAGAGAATAAGAGATCTTGATCTTGATGCTCACCTGCCAATCTTGACATAATGCACCGTGCAGAATTCTGCAACTTGACTGTGCAGGCCCATAAATGTGTAAACCCAGTAAATACTTCTATTAGTTAATGTGTGCAAATGGCACATTTTCCACTTCTGTCACACTCCTGAGGTGAATTCTGTTCCGTGTGTGTTAGTGTGTGGTAGCAACTGAATTAAAGCGTGTCTGTGTGAGGTTTGGACTGGCTTAGGCTACCAAGTCCTGCACTGTTGAAGACAATTAGGTTTGGCATCTGGATTCTCTGGATTATTGGGGGAAAATGCACACACACACACACACATGGATTCACATGCACATGCACACACTCCAGCAGATTAATAAGCACACACACACAGAGACACACACACACACACACACACACACACACACACACACTGATTCACATGCACATGGAAACACTCCAGCAGATTCATAAGCACACACACACACACAGACATTAGTGTAATCACGATCATAAATGTACTGTAGATGCTCAAGGGACATGGTGAACAGATTTATCTAAGACTCAGATATCTTTGCTGGTGGAGGTGTGTGTGTGTATACTGTGAATGTATACATACACACATACACACACACACACGCACACACACACACACACACACACACACACACACACACACACACACACACACATAAAGCCCTAGTGCCCTTCCACAGCAGGGAGTCATTAACCACTGGAGCCTGTCTCCACGACGACACCCGGCCCAGCACACTCTTTTCTGGGAAGGTGTTGCTAGGCAGTTCTAATTCATCAGGGGGGAGAGGTGTGTGTGTGTGTGTGCATGTGTGTGTGCATGTGTATGTGTGTGTGTGTGTGCGCGTGTGTGTGTGTGTGTGTGTAAGGAGGGGTTGGGGAGGGGGGGTGTTAAAATGTCTTCATCAAGGGGAAGGTTATCAGATAGACTAATGAATGTGTATTCATTAATGAGTGAAGTTATTAGGTGAACCTTTCTGCCACACCCCCCTCCCTCTCTCCCT
>PYXC01000902.1:2605000-2610000 GCA_015244755.2 Tenualosa ilisha
TAACCCGCTGCTGTGGCAACGATGTTTGAGTTTTCAACTGAGGATTATGGGCTTAATGCAGGAGGACCCCTGCTGAGTCTATCCCCTCTTCAAATCCTAGTCCCAATTTTCCAGGTCAGCTCTGTGCCCATTACCGGCACCAGGGGGCGCTGTATTAGGCAACACAGGTCACCCACATGCATTGTCATATGATCAAAGGAAACCAAATTGAGTCCAAGACATACACAGTAAAATTGAGCTCTCAAGACCTAAATCAAATGGCATAATATGGTAGGATTCTCAGTAGTTGACCCTCTTAAGATGGCTGTTGAATGCTTCTGTGTTTAGCTGCAATAAGGGAGTTAAAGGTTTTCTAGGGCATCTGTCAATAGTAGTTATACTGCGTGGATGCCTACTCTTCCTGCCACAGACCAGACCCTGGTAGAGATACCATAGAGGCCTACTCTCCCTGTCTGAGAACCCAAGCAGTACAGAAAACAAAGTAAATGAAAACCTTGAGCTTTTCAAACAGGACACTAAAGACTTTTAAATACAGCTGATTCAGTCAGAACAGTAATTATGTTTTTTTTTTTTTTTTTTTTTTTTTTTTTTTAGGCAAATTAGGCATGAGCAGACAGGGGTAAATGCATTTATCAAAGCTTCAGAGTGGAACAAATAGAATCAGTTAGGCTCAGTATTCCCAATGTGTCCACCAAAGCAGCAGAACTGCAGAAAAGTAGATGAATTTCTTTATTGTTTGTTTGTTTGTTCGTTTATTTATTTTATTTTTCTGTCAACCATTAGCCCAATATGTGCTAGAGTTTGGACTGTAAGGGCAGCTGAATACAGACAAGTAGCTCATACATAGCTAATACATTTCTGCTCTTGCCGTTAGCGTTAGCCTAGCGTGTGGTGGAGCGTGTTCACAGTTCTCAGAGGGTGTTTGACCTTGCCTGGACCTATCGAAGCAGAAGACCCCCCTCGCCAGGTGCCCACATGAGCCCTGGAGGCAAAGCGCTACCCCACTGCTGAGTTTGGGAGAGGACAGGTCACGCATGGCACTGGCTAATGTCCCCATGAGGTCCGTGCTCTGCCTAAACACGTTAGCTGCTCAGTTTTGCGAGCTTCGATTGTTGCATGTTGTTCGATCTTGAACTAGCCTTATAAAATAAAGCCTTTCTAAAAAAAAAAAAAAACAAAGAACCCCCCTTTTAATTAACATGCTCTGCTCTTTGGTGAGACGTACTTGCTGCCTGACGTACTCCGGTTAGCACACCATGCTAAATTAGACTAGGCTTAGAAAAACAAAGGAGATTTGGTTAGATAGTACAAACAGCCCAATTCACACACATGCTGCTTTGTGAATGACAAGTACTGAGTGATGGGTAAAAGAGGATGTGTAGCGATAACTGAGCATATATCTGTCAGATCTAGATAATACTAGCATCTCTTGTTAATATGTAAAGAACCTTCATCCATGGACTGAAGTTTAGAGAGTCACTATCCCTTTGACCTTAATTGTTGTCACTGCACTGCCTCATTGCGGGATTCATTTAAGTTGTGCTTGTCTCTTGTTATAATATAGGGGTTCATCTCAGCATGCATTAGTCCTTACGTAACTCTGGGTTCCTGATCCTGGCCTGCTTAAGGGTCATTACTCAGGACAGACAGATAGACAGACATGGGTTGCTATCTTTCAGTCTCCTTTAGCTTACTCCACATTATGCTCTAATGCAGTCTCTCAGAGCACATCTCTCTCAGGCACTAAACAAGTTTCAAATTCCCCCTGACCGCAGACAACTGGGTCACACCACACACACACTGTTGGGTCTGCTTGGTAATCAGTTGGAGTAGAGGCCCTTAGTGTGGGCCTACTTCCACCTCAGCACAGATAGATGATGCAGGGCAGAGGGCAACCAATCAGAGGCCTCATTAGCATGTCCACTGAGAGGTAACCCAAAGTCCTGTTGGGCATGTCATATCATTGGCCCAAACTCAGCATAAAGATATGGTGTGTAAGATTTGCTGTACAATGTCCTTTCGTACATGTATATAGGAGCAGTAACTAGCGTATGTGTGTGTGTGTGTGTGTGTGTGTGTCTGCGTGGTTGTATCTGTCATATATGTCTTTGTTTTGTACAGTATGTATGTAAACCAGAAATTTCATAACTGCAGTAATACTGTGGTTGTATTCATTCACAGTGGCTCTCCTCGCTGTCTGTACTGCCAACACATCAGCATTGCTCTTAGCAAGCTAATTGTGGTGATAGTGTGATGATAATTGTGCTATTGATGATGATGTGATGTTATTGTGATTATAATTGTGATCATCAGTCCTGTGCATCGACTGTAGAATGAAGGGACATAAACTTATGACCACACACACACACAGCCTGGTAACTTGAGTAGTGTGACAGTGTTGTCTCCTCCTGTTGCTAATAAGAATAGCTCCAGGCTGCTGAATCATGATCTGGTGTTTTTCCTTTACATGCAGGTTTGCATCCATTAGCATCCATTTGTGTGTGTGTGTGTGTGTTGTGTGTGTGTGTGTGTGTGTGTGTGTGATGGTTTGTGTGTGTGTTATGTGATGGTTTGTGTGTGTGTGTCTGTATTTGAATGTTTGTGTGTGTGTGTGTGTGTGTGTGTGTGTGTAATGGTTTGTGTGTGTGTGTGTATGTGATGGTTTGTGTGTGTGTGTGTCTGTTGCTGATTGTACTGTGTGTGGTGTTTAACTCTCTCCCCTCTCCACACACGAGGTGCCCTGGGCGAGTGCTGGCAGGATGAGGCCGGCCTTCCCTCAGAGCTCCCCTTCACGCCCAGCGTCTCCACGGTGATCAGTCGCCATGCCGGCCAGCTGGCTGAGAGCCCCCAGGACACGCCCCCGGACCCCCAGTGGCCGCCTCGCGAGAGCGGTGTAGGGGACGAGCGTGACCCTGACGGCAATGCTTCCGATCGCAAGCAGCAAAAGAAGAAGAAGAAGCGGCGTCCTAGGGATGACTCGTCCGACTACGTAGAGGTCAAAGGTCATGGCGAGCCTCAGACAGAGAACATGCCGCCGTCGCCTGCTGAAAGCGCCCACAAATCTCCTCGCAAGGACGGGGGATGGGAGAGAGAGGAAGGCGGACGCAGCGGAGGAGGTGGAGGGAGAGTAAAGAAGGGTAAGAGTCGGAAGAAGATTCCGGAAGAATGGGCAATCAACGCCGAGCCCTTCGTCCCAGCCTCAGCGGCTGCGGCTTCGGTGGCTCAGCTCCAGGAGTTTGGTGAGCTACCAGAAGAGGGCACCATGCCCGCCTCCCTCACACAGGACCTTCTCTGCCTGACAGCAACCACTCCCTCAGCCCCCTCCATGCCAGCCAATCAGGTTGCAGCGTTCTCGCCGAAGGGCGTTGTGACATCATCGCCCATGCCTGAGGGTTCCTTCCCTGTGGGCTTGGAAGACTCGCTCATGGATGCTGATGTTCCCTGCCTCGGAGACCCCAAAGATGCCTCCTTTGCCTCTTTCCCACTCAGCAAGGGCGACCCCCTGACCGCCTCCCCTCTGGGCAGTACCAACCCCTTCCTGGCTGACAGCGGCGTTTACGAGGAGTCCATGTTTGCACCGGATCATTCCTTTGGCGGCTCCTCGTCCGCTGCTGCCACAGACGGCTCTGCCAGAGATCCGCTGCTGGCCTTCCAGATGTCCTCGGCCAGTCTTGACACGCCCATGGAGGCGCTGATATCCGCACCACCATTCACCCCCTCCGGTGCCGTCTGGTCCCTCAACGACTCCCAGCACAACAACAACAGCCACGGAAACCCCTTCGCCATCCCCGGGATGGCCACTCTCGACTTCGACACATCCGCCCCCGTCCCGGTTCCCATGGCAACCTCGCCCAAGGAGAAGACCCCGAAGGGGAGGAAGTCCCGCACCTCATCCTCGTCCTCGGCGAAGAGCCCCACATCCCCCGGCGGCGGCACAGCGAGGCTGCCTTCCTCTTTGTCACCGGCGTCCTCGCCACCCCAGAACTCTGGTCTGAACCCCGCAGCGCCGCCGTTCTTCCCCAGCTTCGCTGAGCCCCAGGAGCCGCTGGCTGCCCTGCTGCCCGCCCTGTGCCCGCTGGAAGGTTTGTTGTGGAGTGGGGCATGGATCCACTCACTGCATGACCACTTACCATACTCACTGACAGGCTGACAGGCTGACCGACCTACCAACTGACCTGACAGGCCGGGAGACCACGCTTCACCCCGCCCTCCTTGCCATGCCCCCTCTCATGCCATGCCCTGCCAATCATGCCCTGCCAATCATCAGGCTGGCTCGCCGGCTTGCAATGGTGGCAGTGTTGGTGGTGGTGGTGCTGTTGGCGGGCACTTTCCGTCCCTCCTCTCCCAGTCTTTCTGTCCCAATAACTAACTCTAATCACCCGTGCCTCTGTCGATGCCCGCCGCGGGCGAGCGGAGGCTGTGCTACCCAGCAGAGCTGGCTGCTGAGTGGTTTGGTGTGGCGTTACCAAGGCGTAGCGTGGCTTGGCTTGCATTGATTGGGGGCTCTTCTGTGCTTGAGAGTGGACTGATGTTCCTGACGGCATTGGCCATGCCAGCTCAGGCCTGTGCTTCTGAACTGGGCTGTACTGCTCATATAACTAACATCCACACGAGTTTCCTCCCTCTCCACTAATTCACAGTGCAGGTCTGCTGTGCGGTCAAGTGTTTCTCTCCCCTTGATTATACCTCGCTCCTTTTCCCAGGTCTCTCTCTCTCTCTCTCTCTCTCTCTCTCTCTGTCTCTCTCACCTTCTCTGTCTCTCGCTCTCTTTTCCTTCACTCTATCTCTCACCTTCTCTGTCTCTTGCTCTCTCTTTCCTTCTGTCTCTCTTTCTCTTGCTTTCTTTTTCTTTCTCTCCCCCCCCTTTCCCTCGCTTCTTCTCCCCTCTCTCTTTCTCTCTTCTCTGTATGTTGAAACCACTGTCCACAGAGTTTTCAACTGTTCAACACCACACCAGTTTCTATTAACCTCTACCATCTGTCTCTCTTCCAGAGGTCACC
>PYXC01000902.1:2617500-2957500 GCA_015244755.2 Tenualosa ilisha
TTTGTCAGAGAGGGTTGAATCGGGTTGGTCTTTGGTTTAGTTAAGAGAATAAGGACTCCAGGCTCGTCCTGTAGCAGGTGTACAACCTCCTGCTTAACTTACCCAGGTTTGCCACTTAACAACCTATTTGGAACACCCCCAAGATCAGTGTGTGTAGGCGTTGGATTGGCTGCATCTATGGGTTAGTTTGGCCACCATCATCACTGGTTCAGTATTTTGCCCTCATGGAAATTCAAGGTCTGAATTGTAGCCTAGAACATACTGGCAAAGCTGATGAATGGTCACAGTTGGCTGGTGAAAGGTCTCCCATTTTCTTCAAAGAGTTTGTGGTGGTTGAGGAAGTAACCACAGAGGTCAGAGCCATGGTTTGTCTACTCCAGAGTACGACCCTGGAAGCCATCAGCCTGGGAGGGCATGGTGGTTGGTGGTGGTTGGTGTGGTGATGGGGATAGGGCCTGGCTAGTTGCCATGGTGACTAAAGAGCAGTTAATGTTGCCATAGTGACAGGCATGGATGCTGTGAAATAGAGGCTATTGGCAATGAATGTTTGCTTTATACAGTGTACGTATATAGTATTTGTCACACACTGCTGGATCTTTTTAAATATAGAATGTAAGGCATCAGACATTCTCTGTGTTCATAGTTACTTTAACTCCAGTCACAATAAGATTTTTTAAAAAATGCTTTCAGTGAAAAAAAAGCTTTGTTTTAACAGAGCTAATTAAAACTGAGCCCTTTCTGCATCACACATACTGTGGACGCTGTGTGTGTTCATTACGAATAGTTTTTGGGGTACATCAGTGGTACGTGCCCATCATTGGGAATCATCCAGAAGTGTGTTAAGTGCATCAGTCTCAGTATTAGCATCTTCGCTGTGCTATTATGATAACGGAACTCCCTACAGCGTGTTTCCTTAACGAGCGCAAGAATCAAGCGCCCGTTTCTAAATCTGTGGGTGTTGCTTGAGGTGAAGAAAAAGAAGAGGAAGAAGAAGAAAATCTGAAAAAACAGAATCAAATCAGCTCAGCTCTCAAAGAAACGGCCCCATTATTCAAGGCATCACATGCTTCAGTGCACCACCAAAACACAACCAGCTTTGTCTCCTCCCAGGATGACACTCCGCAGATTAGATTCCTCTTAAAGACTTCAAAGCAGTCTTGTGTTTGAATTTAAAAAAGTATTGGAGGCTGAGTAAAAACTGTTATTAGTCTTCATCCTGCTCACACACACACATACCTGCATATTCAATAAGGAGCTATTGGGCAGGTACAGGACAAAATAATATCCCTGTTCTTCTTGGATCGACTGGTCCATTTCTGCTTTCTGCTCTGTTGGAGTTTCTATCATAGTTTACTGTCAGGTGTAGATTACACTCCCCCACCATCATTGCAGGCTAGATTGAAACATCATTCTCATTCTGTCTCACTACGAAGGGATTACTGGGAGAGTACGGCTCAGATTCTCTCTACAGAAATCAGAATGTGAGTGAGTGTGTGCGCGTGTGCGACTGGAAAATTATCCTCAAGAGCTGTTGCTCTTTGCTGAACTCATCAGCCATGTTTATCCTCGAAAGAATTAATGACTTGCTAATTTATCTGTAAAGGTTACAGATATACCTAGGTATACATGTTAGTTTACATTAGCCTACCTGTTTTCTCAACACTGTAGACCACAGCAGAGCGTCCTGTCCCCAGAGTATACGACTGAATCGTATAGTATTGAGCCTGACACAAACACACACACTAACAGTTTCCACCTTCAAAATTTAGACACACACACACACACACACCCCAACGCACACACACACATTGCTATTGAATGATAATGTGAAAGAGATGCAGAAGCTGATTGGAAGCTATAACCCTGGTGGGCTTGATGTTATTGATTTGACCACTGAGGAGGACAGTAAATGTTAAAGGTTGATTGCAGGCGCTTTGGTAGTCTGATTGTTATTACTGCACTTTCACTGATGCACTCTGTGTGTGTGTATGTGTGTGTGTGTGTGTGTGAGAGAGAGAAGAAGAAAAAAACTTCAGTGTATTTAAAGCGCTCTTGGCAAAAGAAAGTAGAGTTACATAAGTATAATCATTCAGTGTATGTGTGTGTAAGTGTCCCCCCCCCCACACACACACACATACACACACGCACACACACACACAAATATCTTGTCCAACCACATGCACTTCCCTTCTGCCCATCATGACAGGCTGAGCCAATGACAGATGCCACTAGACCAGTGCCAAATCTGGGGCGTATCCGGCCCGTATCTAGGCCATATCAGGGCTACTTTCCCATGGAAGGCTACAATTGCTGTGCCAAGTTGTCCAATAGCTATTACGTGCCTGTCCACTTGGTGGTTAATGTTAAGCTAACAGTTTGATGCCATTTGGTGGTTAATGTTCCACCAGCTCAATCTCTTAATGCTTCCATCCCCATTAAACTCGCTCACCCCGCTGATCAGCGCCATTCTTATGGGAGACTACTTTTAAGATGCCCCCCGCTGTGTATGTCTTTTACCACCTGCGTGGAGATGGCAGCCAGTGTTTAGAGACACACTCTGTTTTCTGTTCCCTGATACTGGATCAATTCAGTTTTGCATAAAAGACATCATTAATTCTTGGATCAGTTCAGATTTGCATAAAAGACATCATCAATTTTTGGATCAATTCAGATTTGCATAAAAACAGATGATTAATGTCATCATGCAGTCATAAAGCGTATTTGAAGTGTATTTTTCTATTGTAGCCTCCTTGTTGATGAGTTGCGAACCGAATGAGAAAAAAGTGGGGGCTTCAGTGCGGATGGAGCGTCTATCTGTGTTCCGTTAACAATGGCTGGAGTCCAACACCTTTAATACTCCTCGTCTGTTTCATGTGCTCAGCAGAGGTGCTGATGGTCCTGATAGATTAGATGAATTGCCTACAGATCTGTTTCACCCTCTGTGATCGAGTACCTACTTAAGGATGACGGGGCTTACACTTCTCGGCCACTGTGCTGGAATTCAGCCCTTTAAGATGGATGGATGAATGAAAACCTTGTATAAAGACTTTGAATGTTTTTGATCATTTAAATGTTCCCATTTTTACCATTTCTCTGTAATGGTTCTGATTCCTCATGGAAGCTGGATGAAGAATCAAACCATATCTTACATGAGTGTGACCCATCTAAATCAGAAGCATGGTGTCGGCTCTTTAATTATCCAAGACTCCAGTCTTGTTTATGCATCTGCTTTCATATTCATGCTTCTCCTGCCCTCCCATTTGAGCTGCCTGTTCAATTCCCCCACGAGTCCGCCAAGCCATTTTTGCAGCAGTCTTCTCCTTCGTGGCACCAATTTAGTTGCCATAGCGACAGGAGGCTGTTGCTCTGGAGATGTGCAGAAGAGCAAGCAGCTCACTGGGAAACAATGGAAGCTGTAGGGGGGAGCAGGGGAGGGGGTTTGCATGGGGAGTGGGTGGGGGGAGGGACATTGACTGAGCTAAAAATAGAAACACAAAAGGCGGTTGCGTTCGCTCTCCTCTTCTCTCCTTCCCTCCCCTTGATTTATAATTTCTTGTTCTGGCCCTCGGTAAAGGAGCATTTCGTCTTGCCACCTGGGTTCTCGTGTCGCCACAGATCGATGATGCCTTCTTTGTTGTTGAGAACCTCTGTCCTTCCTTTAAGAAATACTCACCTGCAATGGAGCTGTTTAACATCCCCGTTGCTCTTAATAGCAAATCTCAAATTAATAAGGAAGGTCCGTTTTAATAATTCACTGTTTAACTTCTTTTCTGAAATTGCTTTATGATGTAACCTTGTGTCTGCCTCAGACTGCCTACAGGGATTTTCTAGTCACTATTTATCATGTTATGTAGCATACTGCCTGAATTTCCTATGGGATAACTAAAGTCTCTGTCTATCTATGTATCTTTCTATCTATTTATCCATCTGTCTATCTATCAATGTATCTGTCTATTTGCTGATGTCATTGATGTAGCTTTTGAAGAAGTCACGTCCTCTGAAGAAAAGATACACTTGAGTGGCAAGTTTTATATTTATTTTTCACAAATAAAAAGAAGTCAGTGCAAATTATTGTTTGATGGATTTGCTGTAGTTGAACTCTCTGCCAGGGTTTATTTTGGTTTATATTTTATTTTGGTTCACCGCTAAACTAATTACAGTAATCCTCCACATGTTACTAGTTGTAGTGTATGGGGATAAAACCAGTCTTCACAGCGTGATTAAATCTATCAAAAGTTAGTGTATCTGTCTTGTGTTTTGTACAGGTGTCTTTTTGTTGCACTTTGACCCTGTAACTAACTTTTGGAATCTATCAAAAGTCAGTCAGTGAGGGGTGGGGGTGGGGGTGGGGGTGGGGATTGGACAGAAGAACACAGACCTAGAATACAACATTCTTACCCAGTCTAGATGTTGTAGCTGCTACTTCTTTTCTGGCTCTTGTCTGGCTTGGACGCAGTCCAGTTCTGCTCTAGTGCTGTCTGGAGGAGGCATCTGTCCTTAGTGTGGAGTGAAGTGGAGTTGAGTGGGGTGGAGTGGCGTGGTAGACGAAAGGCACTGTGACGGGCACAGTGTTGCATAACGGCTTTGTCTTTGGGGGTGTCTGGGGCATTTGGGGATGAGGTCATTGGCGCGGATGGGCACGGCTGCCCCGTGTCCCCATTCCTGAGCCCTTGGGATGGCACAGTCCAGGGACATGCCACCGATGTGGCAGTGCCACTCTGGTGCCCTCCTCTGCCCCTGTCAGATGGCAGTGGGTTGGCAGCACTGCAATAGAAGTGGAAGAGCATCTAAGTAGTGTGAAGCTTGTATTTACTGAAAATAGCCTAGAAAGTCTTTCTAATGATATAATGTGCTCTGCAGCAACAAACTACATATTGTACCGCTAGTTAGGCAGGAATTGGATTTAATGGTTGTCTGGCTTGTACACTGAGGGTAAGGGGGTTGTAGGGCAAGATGTAATCATACTGAAATGTTTTGTGCAGTGACTTTATTGTTCTGTGTGTTAATCATTCATTAAAACTGGGCTCATTGGATGTGTGTGTTCGGAAGTGTTTCCTTTTAACCAGAAGCATCTCGTGTGTGTCAGTCTGTGTTCTGCTGCGTCGCGTTTTGTGTTGTGTTTTGTTTTGTGCAAATTCACTGTGCGTTTGACACAGAACTCTTTTGTGCCGCTCAGAGGAGCTTCTCACCCTCTTTCGTGTGGACTCCATACCCTAAGCAGCTCGGTCGCCTAAATCAGCGCTTACGTAATGCAAGCCTGGCTCATTACCATTCCGCTGTATAGCTGATGACCTCCGCATTTCTTAGGCATGAGCTAGAACCCAGTCACTGGTGTAGCCATGGTGACCTCCTTATGTAACCCGAGTAGGGTGACAAACAGGCGAGACAGAGGCAGGGAGTGCAGGTGTAGCCCATCCGGGTGCTGATGAGGGAATGGTGGCAGGACAGGATGCTGACTGTGCGTCTGCTGGTTCCCCAGAGTCTGCAGAACCAAAATGTCTGGTTCTACTTCAGTCGAGTTGTTGGTGGTCATTCATGTAAAAAAGCTCACACAGAACAGTGGAGCACAAAGTGGTTCGAACACAAAGATGTTGCATGAGAACACAGTGGGCTAGTTGTCAAACAGATTCACAAGTTTGAGCTGCAGTTTTGATGGCTTGGTTGCCTCAACAAGTTTGGCCTTCCTCTGATGATTTCTCTGATGAAACCTGAATATGATCTGATTTGCACCTGTGGACAGACTAGGCTCTGAACAGTGCCAGAATCCCCCATTCAGCACTGTCTGGCCTGATTCCAGTCATCCAGCTGCTGTGTCACTGTAGTGGATGGATTATCTTATTCGCTCAGATCTGTCTGTGATGGATCAGTAATGGGAGCACTAATTGCTGAAGTTGATGGGAGGCTTTAGTTTATCACATCATGCCCAGTTTCTGGGGATGAAGGAGCTTATGGATGTCAGCCCTTAGGGGAATGGGCCTTATGTTATGAGCCTCATATTAGTGATTCTGTCTCTCATGTCATTTCACACTCTTCTGCTGCTGTCTGTAGACAGAACCACACATCTCTGATTGGCTCATGGACACTTCGGTGTTAATCCCCGCCTTTCATTGCTTCGATGGGAGGCCAAATGATATTTGGCAAGTGACAGATTTTTCTCCACTGAAAGGTCATGTGAAACTGAGCTGAAACTGGTAAATAAACAACAAGCAAATAATGTTTTCCATTTTGTTGGAACATTGCAAAATACAGAAAATGTTAAATCAGAACATGCCAGCTTCTTGGCATGGATCTTTCTGGTGGTTTTCCTCTGAAGATTCCAGAAGATTCCTATTCCCTCATCCCTATTTCATCATGATAGAAGACACTTGATTGATTCTTGAAAAACACTGACATATTTTGTCTCGGATATCTCAAATCCCGCAGGTTACAAACACACACACACACACACACACAAACAAAGCCCTCTCTTTACTCTTTAGTAGCATACCTCATTTGGCATGCCTTTCAAGTATGCTCCTTAAGAAGCTCATTTAGATCCAGCTGTGATGATCGGCCTTGTCTATTAAGCCATGTGGTGCACACGCACACACAGAGAGAGAGAGACTGTCTCTGTGTGAGGTGTCAGGGTTGGGGTTATGCTCTAGCCTATGTTCCATATCCTATATTGTCTTGCAGTCTCTCTGTGCTATAGTGGACAGTGCTGCATGGCACTTCCACAGAATGATGGGATTGGAAGTGACAGGCCAGTACTGGGGCTTTAGAGGGTCGAAGAGTGGGGGGGGCGTCCTCTGGCTCCTCACGCTCTAGATCTGTTCTCTGCCCACGCCTGAGACTCACCCTGCCTGCTGCAATGCCCTCTGTGTTGATGGCGGTGCTGATGGTGGTGGTGGTGGTAAGGGTGCAGCTGTTGTTGTTTGGTTTTTGTTTGTTGTTGTAATTGTTGTTATTGTTGGCGGTGGTGGTGGTGTGCACTTTAGGCATCCTATTAATTTCACATGCAAACACACACATATACAGTATACACATATGGACACACACACACACACACACAAACACAGTCTCACACTCAAGCAAGCATTGGTCTCACTGGTACACAGAACATCTTACATACTCTCTATCAAAAGAAACACACATTTATTCTCTCTCACACACACACATACAAGCACACTTACACACACACACAAACACACACACACACACACACATGCACGCACACACACACACACACACACACAGCTTGTTTCTAAAGCCAGGGTGAGCTCAGTCTGCCTAACAAAAGCATTAACACAATTAACAAAGCAGCTCTGCCTCACAGACTGGCACCGTGCAACCACTGCCTGATGCCAGGGAACAACTCTACAGTCTGTCTGAGGGAAAGAGAGAGATAGAGAGAGAGAGAGAGAAGAGGATGGGGAGTGAGGGGAAGAGAGCGGGAAGAGAAAGGTGGAGAAATGAGGTGCAGTAAGAGAAATATAGGGAAGAAGAGAGAGAGAGAGAAAAATAGAGAGGAAATAGAGAAGAGGAAAGGGGAAGGAAAAAGACAGGAAATGTCAGTGAGAAGACAGAGATAGAGAAATAGGAGAAAGGGAAAGTGAAAGTGAAAAACAGAGTGGGAAAGAGCGGAGGAGAGGAGAAAAGACGAGAAGAGAAGATTAGAGAAAAGAACAGAGGGTGCATGTCAATCCCGCAGCCATACGCCTGGGAGGCAGAGACTGAAACAGACGTCTGAGTGGACGGAAAGAGGCAGTAGAGAGTAGGCATGCAGACACACACGCACACACACACACACACACACACACACAAACATTTAGCGGCTGTTGCCACTGCTTTGTGCCGCTCTGTACTGCTCTCTGCTGATCCTGTTTCACAGGCACCCATGAAAGCAGGAGACAAAAGAGAAAAAAAAGAAATAAAAATAATTATGTGGAAATACGACATGAGGACTGACAGAATGGAAACATGGTCGCTCATGGAAGCAGTCTTGTCATTCAGCTTTCAACATCAGCAGCAGCAGCAGCAGCAACAGCTTGTCCCCAGGAAAATCTATATAGGCTGCCTTATACAGGGCTGAACACCCAATGAGTTTGCCTGTATGCCGGCTCTGTCTCGCTCCCAACACCAACACCACTGCCAACACAACACAAGGAGCTGTTGTACTCAGGAGGAGAATAGTTTGGGCTGAGAGAGAGAGAGGGAGAGAGAGAGATGCGTTTTTGTGTGTGTGTGTGTGTGTATTTGAGGAAGTGGTGGAGAGAGAGAGGATATTTGTGTATTTGAGAGAGAATGAGAGAGAGAGAGTGGTGGAGAGAGTCTGACCAAACCAGAGAGGGGGGAGGTCTTTCTGAGGGAGCTGTGACTCGGCAACAGCAAATGAGCATCCACACTCCGAGTCACATGACTGGAGGTATGGAAAAGACAGAGAGAGAGGGAGCAACAGAGCGTTGATCTGGTAGTGAGGGAGGGAGAGAGAGAAAGAGAGTGAGAGAGCGAGCACAGTGCTTCCAGCTCTCAGTCTCAAAGCATCTTGGCGATGCGTAGCGTGTAGCGGCTCAGACAGTGAGAGGAGGCGCCTACACACGCACACACACGCGCGCGCATACTCGCCCGGATCCGCTCTCACACAATCAGCCTCACACAGGAGGCAAAACACACACACACACACACACACACACACACAGAGAGAGAGACACAGACACTCACTCGTGTCTTAACAAAAGAAGATCAGACAAAGGCCACGCAGAGGGGCAGGAGAAGAGAACAGACGGGGAGAGAGAGGAGAGCGTGTGTGTGTGAGACAGGAAGCATCACTAACCCAAAGGGCCACCCAGGAGGGCAGCCATGTCTTCCCTCTCCAACCAGCCTCCAGCATCTCCCTTCTCGGAGTACAGTGAGCTCTGCAAGGTGCCCCCCATGGCCTCTTCGCCCACCCCGCAGAGCTGGGACTGGCAGCATCAGGACCTGGGTGCTCCTACGAGCCTGTCCGGGGTCCCCCTCGCCGGAGGTCTGACGGACGAGGATAAGCTGTGCTTCTTCGAGCCGCCAGCAGGAGGCGGACTGGACGCAGAGCTGAAGGTGCCCGGGGGGCGAGGGATGATCCCAGGAAGCGGGTCGTTCTTGGGCAGCACCGGAGAGAGTCCGGACAGCCCGCTTTCGTCGTCCCCCTCGCCGGCCTCACCTGGGAAGTTCCCAGGATCCCTTGCTGGAGTGGGCAATAACGGGGTGGTTCTGCCTGCGGCCAGCGGATCGCCCATCCATCGTCACGGTGACTTTATGTCGCCCAGCCCTCTGAGCCCGGCCAATCCCACGGAATGGAACCCGGCGTTCTCCGCCCCCCTCACTGACCCGAGTCCCAGACTCACACCTGGACAGCAGGTGGCGCCAAACTACTGCGTCATCGGCGTCGTCAACGACAACTACATGGAGGGGGGCGACACAGCCGCAGCGGCGGCGGCTATAGGGGGTCGGCAAGGTGCGGAGGGATCGTCAGAGGATGAAGAAGAGGATGAGGAGGAGGAAGACCTGCAGCCGTGCTTCATGGGTCGCGCTGAGCAGCAGCGCAAGGCCATGCGACGGGCCATGTCCGAGTGCTCGCACCTCGCCGTGCCCGCCAGCCTGCAGCTGCCCGACAAGTATCCTGGCGGAGGCGACCTCGACGAGCTGCCCTCGCCCGGCATGGGGGCTCCTCGGCGTGCCAACCAGGCTTCCATGAGACGCTCCCTCACCGTGGCCGACGACCAGCCGCCCACTCCTCCGCCGACTCTCGGGATGACCGGTGCGGCCCGGGGTGACCTGCGTCAGGAGATGGATGCCAAGCTGCACCTCCCACCCTTCCCCCCACTGCGAGACCTGGCAGGGGGTCCGCTCTCACTCATGGATACGCATCCTGAGGGGGCATTTGTGGATCAGGACGAGGGGGTGCTCCTTCCTGTGCCCCCCACCCCTAAAGCCTTCAACGGGACGGGCGGATGCCTGGGGGGTGATGCCAACCCTTTCACCATGGCAACAGAGGGTAGGTGATGCCATCTGTGATGGCGGTGCCAGTGGTAGCAGCAGCCTCTGCTCGCCTGAGAGAGAGAGAGAGAGAGAGCGAGAGAGCCGGCTATGGGGCAGGGCATCCCTGCGTGCCAGGCTGCAGATGGCACAGCCAGTGTGTAGGGGGAAGAAGAGGTGGAGGCGCGCAAAGGTCCTCATTTATCAGCCTGGTTCCTAGGCTTGCCAACTGCCTCCGCTTAGAGGAGACGGCTGGCGCTAGCAGCCGTGGGAAGGTGCCAGCCGTCCCAGAGGGGGGACCAGGCCTCTGAGGGGGTGGAATAGGGACCACGCTAGCAGATGACAAAGGATGAAGGGTGGCACAGGTGGGGCAGAATCATCCGTGTGTAGGGACTTCCAGAGAGAGGAGGAGTAGCCGACATCAGGAGAGGATCAGTGGTGTTGGTGTGAGCTGAAAGACCGCATGGCTACCATCGCAGATGTATGTGTGTGTGTGTTTGTGTGTATGTGCGTGTGTGTGAGGTGACTCAGACTATGGCACTGGGTCAGTGTGGTCTTTCAGAATGGAGCAACAGCTTTTTCCTTCTGCTCCTTTTTGTCTCTCACACACTCCTTGTCATCCTCTCTCTATCACTTCATTTCTTTTTCACGCTGTCCTCCTCTTCTCCATACCTCTATCTCTCTCTCTCTCTCTCTCTCTCTCTCTCTCTCTCTCTCTCTCTCTCTCTCTCTCGCTCGCTCTGTCTCCACACACACACTCTTTCTCCTCATCTTTCTGCCAATCAGTTGTCCACAAAGCCGTGCTTTTGCTTGCCTCACTCAGACGACGTGTGACTTGAGACACATGCAGATTTGCCTCTCACGGAAACAATGCTTTCCTGGTTGAGCCGGCATGGCCGTCCGCGCGGCTCCGGTCACACAGAGAGCAGGCTCCTGTTAGCTAATCGGGGTCGTTCAGACAGAAAGCCTAGCCTAGCGTAGCGTCGTGGCATGCTTAGCATGGTTAATGAGTGCCACTGCTCCACTTCTTGTTCCATTGCCTCAGGGACGCTGTTTTTTTCCCCTTTGCCGTCGTAGTATTTGCCAAAAATAATGAATGCTAGATTTCTGTTAAAGGGCAAGCGTCCTTCTTTGTTTAAATAGAATGTGTAGCACAGAAAGGAAAGAAAATTAAGTTATTTACCAATGCATTGAAATGTGATTTGAGAGCCCCATCTGACTCAGTGTATGTGTCTGTGTGTATGTGTGTGTGAGTGTGTGCGTGTGTGTGTGTGTGTGTATGTGTGCGTGCGTGCGTGTGTGTGTGTGTGCATGTGTGCGTTTGTGGTATTTTTGTGTCCAGTATCATTGATGAACAGATTGGTCTGGATTGCAGTTGTGCTCGAGAAAAGAAAAACAGGTTGAGGGTGATTGTTTGGCCTCTGTGTGTGTGAGGGTGATTGTTTGGCCTCTGTGTGTGTGACGGTGATTGTTTGACCTCTGTGTGTGTGATGGTGATTGTTTGGTTTCCGTGTGTGTTTGTGTGAATGTGTGTTATTAATCACTGCTGTTGTGTTTGCGTGAGTGTGTGTTCCCATGGGTGTGTGGTAGGTAATTGTGTCTGTCTGCGTGTGTGTGGGTGCGTGTGCATGTGTGTGTAAGAGAGAGAGAGAGAGAGGGGCTATGTCTGTTCCTCCAGACATGTCTCGCTACTTTGATTGCTGACGAGTCTGAAACAGACCTGCGCCAGATTAGAGCCAGATCCTGGTCATAACTGGGAGATCCACTGTCTGGGTCTGAGTCTGTTCATTTGTCTGAAGAAATGGATTGAAGAAGGAAAGAAGAGATGAGAGGAAGAGGTGGAGGTGGTCTGTGTGTGTGTGTGTGTGTATATTTTTGCGTGTGCATGTGTGTGTGTGAGAGAGAGGGAGAGATGGAGAACACAAAGAGAAACACTTAAAAACATGCTTGAGGTATGCAGTGTGTTTACATACTGTAAGCTTTGGTCCAGTGAATATCAAGTCTGTTTTAAATGGTGTTTGCATATGTGTGTGTGTGTGTGTGTGTGTGTGTGTGAAGATACAGTGTTGAGTTTAGATAGGCTGTTAATGTTGTTTGTCTGGCTGCATAAGTATGAGTAAGCCATGTCCGCGAGGCATGCGTGCATATTCTATAGTACATGAGAGCTGTGTATGTCTCTGGGTGTGTGTGTGTGTGTGTTGCCTAAAGGGACACAGAGTCCCTGGAGCTCAACACTGATTTAATCAGCACACTCCACTGCTAGTCATAAGAGCAGGCTTACACCAGGTCTTCACTGGTGGGCTCTGCTTGGTTGCATGGAGATTGCTAGTAAATCACATATCGAACCTTTAATAACCTCTCTCATCCGCAGGGCCAAAGGGTTATGATCCTGTGGGTGCATGTGTGTGTGTGTGTGTGCATGTACAAACATACATTTATGCAGGTGTTTGTGCGTGTGTGTGTGTGTGTGCCTGGATGTGGATATGTTGTGTGTGTGTTTATGTTTGTCTTTTGTTAGTATGCAGGCGCATGTGTCCGTGCATGTTTGTGCAACGATGTCTTTGTTTGTGTACGGTAGGTGTTTTGTGTGTGTGTGATGTGTTTTTTTTTTTGTGGTATGTGTGTTTTATGTGTGTGTGTGTGTGTTGTTGTGTGTGTGTGTGTGTGTTGTGTGTGTGTGTGTGTGTGTGTGTGAGAGAGACAGAAATGGAAATAGATGAACAGAAAAATGAGAGTGGGCAATAGCATATGTAGTCACTGTAGACTATAAAGGCAGTGTCACAAAATACACAAAACGCATGTCTTGTAGTTCCAGTTCACTCAGAAGAGGCTGAAGACTCGAGTGTGTGTGTGTGTGTGTGTGTGTGTGTGTGTGTGTGTGTGTGTGTGTGTTTATGTGTTTGTTTTTTATTGGGGTGCATATATTGGTACATGTTTGCTCATGTGCTTGGAGGGTATGGTGTGTTTGTGCATGTGTATGTGTTTGTTTGTGTAGGGTGTGTGTGTGTGTGTGTGTGTGTCAGAGCAGTCACTCTGATAAGTCTGATGACTCTGGAGTGGCTGCACGATAATAGGTGATGCTGAAGCCTTTCCATGGTCTCTACCACTGTCCACTTACTTGCAGACATGGCAATATGAGCCACTGCCTTGTGCACTACTCTTCGATGTAGCAGCGTGGAAAAGCTTTTCTTGTTTTGTGTGTGCATGTGCGCGCGCGCGTGTGTGTGTGTGTGTGCGCGTGTGTACGTGTGTGTGTGTGTGTGTGTACATGTGTGCGCGCGTCTTCCCAATGGCATTTGAGGAGCTTAGCACGAAGACGACTAGCTGACAGATTATTGTGGAGAAACACAATGACTCATATTCCCAGTAATTATCCCGTTGCGTTGCTGTTGGTGCATCTCCATTAGTTTGAATCCGTGTTGCTTTCATCTTCATGAAGGCAGGGAGTGTTGAAGGCCCTTCCAAGGGATTTTACTGTCAAATGTAGGACTGTTTACGTAGATAGGAGGGAGCACCACAACCGCTGGTTTCTATTTTGAGACTTGTTCATTGTGAAAACTGTCAGGCAAAAGCTGGTCGACGACATGAGCGCTTTGTCTTTCAAAAGCTACTGATATTTTTGCAGCTACTTGTGGCTCTCAGAAGACATATATTGAATCACCAGTTATGTGAACACGCATAACAGCATTAAATGAGAGTAAACTAGCCTACTGCATATACACAAGTCACAAGTTAAAAGTTTTTTTTTTTTTTTTTTGTCCTTTCCTATAAATAACTTGATTAAGTTCTCAAAATCTTACATTTGTGTTAGATTCAGAGCCCCCCAGCTGAAGTGGTATCAGTGATCATAAGCTCTTCCCATTCTTTGCAACCTCTCACATCCAGACTGTTATCTCAGCAGCGCGGAGTGGCGCTCTCTTAACACCATCCCTTTAACACTGAGTTCAGTAGTCTGGACTCACAGCTATCATTTGACCTGCACTGCTCTGTGATATGCGCTTGCACACCTGAAGAAGTGACTGAAACGCTACTGAGCCTGTCTTTCAGGTGTCTGTCTAAGCTTTTTCAGCTGGTTCTGTTGAGCTCATGCTCTGACTGTAAACGCATTTGCTGCAGTGAGATCTAATTGTGATGTATTGTGTTAGCAAGCGCAGCTACACAGGCCTCAGGTGCTTGTCAAGGAGATTTATCACCGCAGGCTTTCCCCTTACTGAAGGGCCTCCCTTGGTTGCCTCTAGCAAGATGGTATAATTTCACATTGTCACATATTCATCATCCAGTCCCTTACAGAACATCCTGCATTGAACTGCATTAGCAAAATGGCTCATTTTTTCCTGCAGTATAAATGCTATGTAATAAAGTATTACTACAGTAAATTCAATACTCTGGACATGAAAACTACATTAATACAAAATACTACAAAAATACTGTACTTTAATGCACTTGACTGCAGTTCAAATTTGTTGCATTACTGCAGTGCACTTCAGAAAAACAAAACCGCAGTTTTAATATCTTTCAACTGCAGTTTCAATATCCTTCAACTGCAGTTTCTTGTCTTATTGTTCATAATGGCTGTGCCCACACAACAGAAGCAGCTGTGAATCTGTAGCCTGGGAAAACCCATCCTGATCTGTGAGCGATTTGATTGTGTTCTGCAGATCAGAATGGCCACCAGACCTATTTGCTCTTAATTTCATTTCATTTAGATATTGAGAGATAGGGAACCAATTAAAAATGGGCTTTTAAGCCGGATGCGATGGAGGCAGGCTTAACACACAACAACCGGATTCAAGAAACAACCAGCAGAGGGATTTTGATCTACATTCATCGGAGAAGTGCAAGGTGACAGCTAGGTATCCAGACCAAGGTCAGTGTCAGATTGGGGTAACTGGTAGCGAAGAGACTGTTGTGTCAGATCTTTTCCTGTTTCAGGATGCCACGTCTGTGTGCATCCAGCAAAGTATCAATGCTATTGTCGATTCTGCTTATCTGCCCAATTCTTTATCAATTTTCTTATTAATTCCTTACTGTTTAGAAGGCATTCTTCTTTAGAGGGTATTCTTCTTCTTTCAGTATCAGCACATAGGCCTATACTACTAAGGTGCTAATCATTAAGGGTCCAGTGAGGCTAGGACTTTTCCACAGACCCTTTTGTGTATCTATCACACACACACACACACACACACGCACACACACACACACACAGTTAGATGTGCTGAAACAGTGGAAAGACCCCTATTCCCGAGCTTGATCAGGTTACGGCTCAGCTACAAACTACAAACTCACTCCAAAGGCTGTTATTAAATCAGATTCCTGTGCTGTAATTAGGAGATCAGATTTCACCTGATGATGGCGAAGAATCAACCATCATCACATGGCACTTGCATAGACTCCTGAGTAACCTGGCAACAGCTCATTGCCTATCGTCTG
This sequence comes from Tenualosa ilisha, assembly GCA_015244755.2. Lineage (NCBI taxonomy): Eukaryota > Metazoa > Chordata > Actinopteri > Clupeiformes > Clupeidae > Tenualosa > Tenualosa ilisha. Next base: position 2,632,921 of record PYXC01000902.1, read on the forward strand.
CCCATCATAGGCTAGTTGTCATGAGAACTGCCAGTTTCACTGATGGTGGTGGCGGTTTTATATTCAAATTATTTCCTAGAGTATCATTTACTTCCTTTTTCCAGCACACACACACACACACACACACACACACACACACACAAATACAGAAACACCCCTGAGGAGCAGAGGAATGTTCTATACCTACTCTTTGAAATGATCACAACACATATTCTGAATTCTCTCACACAACTTCTGCATGTTAGTGTGTTAGTGTTGTTTTTCTGTAGTCTCCAATTCAGCATTGAAAAAAAGTCCAACCTCTGTGTACTTGCCAAAGATTAAGAGGCCTTGTACCCTCCTACAATTGTAAAGAGGTACCTAGAATTCCTATCTAAAATGTCCTCCATGCACATGTTCCAGACTTTTCACCACTGTCTCCCTTTTCTCCCAGTACCTTTGAGCCAAAGCTGTTGTCAGGTGTTCACACAGTGTACATAAATAAAGTAGGTTTGTTTTGTTTGATGTGTTTGGAGCTCTGAGTGCGCTAGTGTTAGCCGAGCGTAGGGCTGCGTCTCTCTCGCTGATGAGCTGGGTCCTCCGTGGGGCTGTTTTTCCTGATTATGTTGATGTCTGAGAGGGAGCCGCACAGGACAAAAAAGCGGAGCTGCAGTCAGGCGGCCTCCTTATTTCAGCTTTCATTTCGGATCTTGTTACGCTACGGCAGATTCTAGGGTGCACCCAGCACACCGTGAGTGCCCCCCTAGCCCTGCTTAGATTTGTTCTCTCTGTGAGTTGAAGCCAGCAATGGGACAGGATGGCATGTTAGGGCTGCATGGGTTAGGAGAAATGGAGTTACATCACTCAAAGACTCCTCGGGTCATGGCAACAGACCAAAGGACCAATGGAAGACAGGACTGTGTGGTGACTGGTACACATTTGTCCATCTTTGATTTTCAGTTCTCCTTATCATTACAAGAATACAGAATATCATCCTAATTGCACTATATCTCACACACACAAAAAATTATTTTGTGGATTCTCAGATAATCTTTAACACGGAGGACTAAAACATGTACTCCATACTAACAGCATATCTCTAAGCTAAGTGCAGGAATAGCTTCAATTTCAGTATGGCAAATGCCAACCTGTAATGTAGTGAAATACAGTAACCGTACCATGACCATTAGCATGTGCAGTGAAGCCCTTCCTGGTCGATTGGCGCGACTCACTCCGTCCATTAGCTGGTGCACTGGTCAGACATATGATAAGCCGTTAGCGTAGCCCTGCTCCAATACAGCACAAAGGCCTGAGTATTTTCATTGATCTCTTAACAGCACATTGTGCCAGAGGGAGATTGGCATCTCTGGCAGTCATATTCATCAATGAATATAAGCTGTGATCTGATAGGTGCGCTGGGTTAGTTGTGCTTGTCTAGAGGCTTGTAGCGCAGCCCCTGTGTCTCCTTGCTCTGTTGCATTGAAATACGGCACAAAATCAGCCATGAAATAATTAAGTAGGCCTTCTCTAAATGATCCTTGGAGTAAATAAATGGGCCTGTAATCTCTTGATTGCGTCTTTTGTACACTGCCACACACTCTCATTACAGCATTATGTCCATTATGTCTCTTTGTCGGCTGTCTGTCGGTGTGTGTGTGTGTGTGTGTGTGTGTTTCTAGAGGGCATGAATGGTTGTGTGAAGGAGCCATAAGTACTCATCACCCTCTAGAGCATCTGGTTGAGGGCAGGGAGTCTCCAGATGGCCTGCCCTGTCTATCAGCACTCCAGTGGGACTGGAATAGACCCCGCAGAGCTGGAGAGGGGGCTGTCAAATTGAAAAGTGTGTGTGTGTGCGTGTGCGTGTGGGTGTGTGTGTGTGCGTGTGTGTGTGTGTGTGTTTGTGTGTGCGCGTGTGTGTGGTGTGTGTGTGTGTGTGTATGTGTGTGTTCTTCTATGACTAAAAATGGGTGTGTGTTTTGCTCCTTTCTGAGATTCAGGAAGGTGCATTGTAAAGTCCATTTCTATTAGCTTGGTACATCTGGCTCAGACCTGGCTGAGTTTTGGCCCTGGCTTTGGTATTCAACTGGAGGTCACGTGGTCAGGAGCTTTGGATCTGTCTGACTTGATATGAGAGGGCAGTAGGATAAACCCATTCACCCTTTGCATGTTGTGTGTGTATGTGTGTGTGTGTGTGTGTGGTGTGTGTGTGTGTGTGTGAGTGTGAATCAGTGCCTCTATTAGCGTGTGCACCGTCCCGGTGTCACCCCGTCCCTGTCATGTGTCAGAGTAATCCCATGCAACTGTGGGGAGAAGGGCATTTTTTCTCTGACCTACTAAATGCTGTAATCTCTACAAGGATCGATGATTATTCCTAAACGCCTCTTGTGCAGGAGGACAAGTCTGCATCCTATTCACGGCTTAACTGTCGGCTTCCATTATAGCTCCATCACTGTTATCTCTGCCAGCCATGGGCCTGATTTCATCCTTGTGCAGGTCAACACCGCCAAATCAATAACAGCCATAATATGTAAACCTGTGGAAATTGGTGGTGCTGTGTTTGAAAATGGGTACATGTGCGCTTATAGAGAGTAAAAGCTGCACTCTCGAATATAAATCTTATGATTGTGATTTATTGGGAAGGATGTCAAGACAAACGTTTCGGCCTGAGCCATCTTCAGCGTCTGACGCACCCGAAGTCTGCATTAACCTTAACCACTTTCTTTCAAAATACATGTGCAGCTCAAAAACTAATATTTCCTTTTTTTTCTCCTCCCTTCTTCTCTGTCCTGACAGACAAGACAGATAAGTCTCACAAGATGGACGGCTTCCAAACATTGGACGACTTTGACATGTTTGGTAAAGCAGATAAGACAGAGCTGAAAGGCAACCAGGAGAAAACAGAGAAGATGGACATGTTTGGAAAGATGGAGAACCTTGACAAAATGGACACCAAGGACGAGAAAGCAGACAAAGTGGGGAAATTGGAGAAAGACGAACACAAAGAGAACGACAAAACTGAAGCCGCGGAATCAAAGGCAAAGGCAGACAAACCTGACACACCTCTGACAGCTGACAAGGCCGAGATGAAAGACCAGCCCGAGAAAGCCAAGGAAGCTGATAAGGTTGAAAAGGTTGAAAAGGTGGATCTAGCAGAAAAGACGAAAGAAAATGACAAAACAGTGGACGGCAAAGAGGCAGATAAGGTGGGTAAGGTGGAGGAAACTAAGAAGGTTGAGGTGAAGCCAGAGAAACAGGAAATGGAGAAGGTGGACGTGACTCCAAAAACAGACGACAAGAAAGCCGAAAAGGGAGAGAAGGAGGAGGACAAAGTGCAGAAGAAAGAAGAAAAAGTAGAAAAGCAGGAAGAAAAGATGGAAAAGAAAGAAGAAAAGACGGAGGTAAAAGAAGAGAAGATGGAAAAGAAAGAAGAAAAGACGGAGGTAAAAGAAGAGAAGATAGAAAAGAAAGAAGAAAAGGTGGAGAAAATAGAAGAAAAGGTAGAAAAGAAAGAAGAGCAGCCAGAAAATAAAGAAGAAAAAATGGAGAAAAAAGACGAGGTTGTTAAGAAGGAAGAAAAGTTGGAGAAGAAAGAGGAAAAAGTACAAAAGAAAGAAGAGAAGGAAGAGCAGAAAGTGGAGAAAGAGAAAGCCCAAACACCAGCCAAGACGGAAAAGAAGGAGGTGGAGGGGAAGGCGAGCAAGGCAGAGAAGAGCCCCGAGAAAAAACCTGCCAAAGCGGAGAAGACCGACAGCAAAACTGACAAGGCCAAAAAACCTGCAGCGAAACCAGCAGCTACCAGCAAGGACCTCAGCAGCCCAGACAAGAAGGCCAAGGTAGGTCCATCAAACACACCCACACACACACACTCACACCCTCCTGAGGCCCAGAGGAAAGAGAGCTCATCCTCCCTCACTCACAACTGCTTACACTGTTGCTTCGTTCACCTTCACATACTTTTTATTTATTTATTTTATTTAATCCTTTATTTAACCAAGAGGGTCCCATTGAGATACAGTATCTCTTCTGCCAGGGAGTCCTGGTCAGGATGGGCAGCATAGCCATGAATATACATAAACATACTCTCAGACATACTCCACAGTCTGAAACTGCACTGTCAATTTGGACGCCATTTAGCAATCAGGAGAAGCGCTTCACTCTGTCACCAGTGTCATTTCTAAAAAATGACTCCTGTTAATCAGCTTAGAACCTTTTCCAGCTCAACACAAAAGCTGGGAGTCGTCCCTCCCCCAGGTATTGATGGTTTATGTAAATGCTGGTATTTACCCTCCCTGAGTGGATTGATGGCCCGAGTTCATTATTTAACACTTAATTAATGCTGCTTTGGCTGCTTATATTTTGCTGCTGTCATCTTGTTGTTGTTGTTGTTGTTGTTGTTGTTGTTGTGCTGTGTGGTTTTGTGTTGCTTTTTGTTGCCTTTACTTTTTGTTCATCTTTTGCTCCTTCCCTCCCTCCTCCCGTCCATCCATCCGTCCGTCCGTCCGGTGTTCTGTCCTGCCATGCAGCCCGTTGCTGGGGCGACCAAACCGGTCGCCGCCACCAGGCCTCGGCCGAGCACAGGGGCGTCTGTGACTGCCACGGCCACTGGCGCCCCCAAACGTCCGACTTCCTCCTCCACCACCACCACTGCCTCCACCCTCAGTAAAAGAACCCCGGTGCCTAAGGCCCCCACCCCCTCCACAGCCCCCCCAAAGCGGCCCTCGACCGCCACCACCCGACCCCCACCTCCACCACCTCCTCCACAGCTGCCAGAGAGGTCAAGGCCAAGGTGAGTTCACCCCTCCCCCCCTTACCCGGAGTGTCCACCAGGGCGGCGCTGGTGGTTGCATGTCATCTCTCCTCTCCCTCTGTGTGCTTTCTTTCAGCACAGTTTCCAGGTTGGAATGCATGTTGCATCATAGATGTATATATATACATATATATATTTTACCTCCTTTGTGTTATAAGCCAAATGTGTGCAAGCATTTTAAGCTGAAAATAGAGACTTGAACCACAGTAAAACTTGAGAAGGGCAAAATAAGCTCTTTCTAATCTCCAGTGTACCTTAGTTGCCTTTCTCTTTCAGTCGCTCTCTCAGTCTCTCTCCTTCTTCCCATTTCGCTCTCTCTCTGCTTTTCTTCTCTTCTTCACTCAGTCTCTATCTCTCCCCCCTTTCTCCTCCCTGCTCTCTCTTTTCTCTCTCTCTCTCTCTCTCTCCATCTCCCAAATCTGTAGAGAAAGTGAAAGCCCAGCCAGCCTGCCTGCCTGCCTGTCTCTGTAATCTGCAGAGAGAGTCGTAGTGCGGTGTGGTGCGCTACGGTACGCTACTCCACGCAGCTAAACCTGGCAGGCAGTAAGCTCTCAGTCTACAGGCTGCTGACTGGCAGGTTAGGGGCTTACTCTTCAGGAAGGAAGGAGAGAGAGAGAGAAATCTGAAAGGAAATATAAAGTGCGCAACTGCATTGAAAGAGGGAAATAAAGACATGCATAGAAAGAACTAGGAGGTAGCTGAGGTAGTCAGCAAAATGAGAAAAAGGAAAGGAGAGAGAAGAGAGAAGTGTGAGATGGAGGTATAAAAAGAAAACAGAAAAAGAGTTGAGAGACATTTGAAACTGATAGAAGAGGGAAGTGGAAGGAAGAGATGAAAGAAAGAAAGATGTTCCAGGGAGAGAGAGAGAGTAAGAAGGGAACAGGATGCAGGAGAGAAGAGAAATGCAGAGATGAGAGAGAGAGCAGACAGGTCTAAACAGACAGGAGTGGAGGAGTCTGGAGGAAGCCGAGACCTGACCCCATTTAGCTAACCCTGAGATTCCTCTATCCCATCAGCCACTGGGGCAGATGTGTATGGGGCTGCAGACGTCTATGGTCCCTCTCACTCTCTAGAGTGAATTCAAGCAGGACTGGTGAACTGAGCAACAGAAGAGTGATCAAGGAACACACTAAAGAGTGACAGAAGCTTAGGAGAGAGAGCGAGAGAGAGAGAGAGATGGACAGAGAGAGAGTAAGAGAGACTCCTTTCCGTAGGCGATCAGGCGTCAGAAGACTGCTTCTAGAATATAGGTTTCCAGTCTCCCTTACGCCTCACGCCTCTCTCACATTACAGTGCCATGGCAACGCCACCCTGTAGCCAGGGGCAACCTGCTCAGAAAGGAAAGAACTGGAAATGGCAGTTAGTTTCATGCTCTGGTGAAGCAGGGGGAAGTTTATGGTCTGTACTTTTAATCCCATAAGCAAAGGTTTGACTCTCAGAGGGAAGAAGCAAATGTTGCTGTGTTTTACATTCATTTTGGAAAGCTTGAAGTTGACTCTGAGTTCGCTCTGAAACTCAGTAAACTGAACTCCACAAGTGTAACTGTAACCCTCTAAGGAGGCTATTTGATACTTCAAGTGTTAATGAAAGAATTAATCCGTTTAATGAGAGTGATGTGGCCTGAAGATAACTGAGCTGCTACTCCCCTCTAGTGGAAGCTTGTGGTAGTGCCGTAGAAATAAGGAGGACCCTCTGATTCTCTGCTTCATCAGCCAGTAATTCTTAGCGGTAAGCTTCTCAATCGCTTGTCCAGAGAATTGGACGTACGTAAGCCAATCAGAGGGCAAAGTTCAAACTGTAATTTTGAAGGCTTACGAAACTGCCCATCCTCTGTGATGGGATCCTTAGTAGTGATTGGTTGGGCTTGAATTTGGGTTGATCCAGGTCAAATCTGGGACCACAGAGATGACGTTGTTCCCTGGTTGGAGTCGCCTCCAACCACAAATGAACCTCCCAGTGTCCCTCACGTCTCTAGTCTTCATTCAGTGTTTTTAAAGCAATATTATGAGACTTTCTGCCATTTTTTATAGCATAGTATATATAGTTTCCTTTTTATCAGCCAATTAATTTTGCTACCATCTCCAAATTAATTAGGATGGCATACAGTCATATGACGGGGAGAAACACAAGTGTTATTCCCACCAGCTATCCAGGATATGCGCTGTGTAGTTCTGGGTGGAGGGTAGGAAACCACAAAATAGAAGAAAAAGCTTTTACAGCATGACGTTATTGACTGTATTGCCATCAAACTCCAGTTTAGCATCTTCTAGCAGGAAGGCTCTGGAATTTGTTTTGAAGGTTTTGTGCCTTTTCTGTAACTAGTCCACCGTTTTTTCCAATAAATACGCTACTGCGTTGCTTTAAGTGGGCATGGGGTCACACACTCACACATTCTCCTCTTGGTCTCTATTCAGACCACCACAGAGAAGCGCCCCCCAGTGCCAAAGGCAAGTACTGCCACCCCCTCGGCCCGCCTCACCGCCACTAAGAATGGCACTGCTACTACCACGACGACCAGCAAAACTACCACGGCAACCCGCACGTCACTCACAGCCCGCACCACAGCTAGTGCTCCAACTGCAAGGCGCTCTGTGGGTGAGTTGGAATCTTCCAGTCTTCTGAGTGGGTTTTTAAGAGAAATCACAGTCATTCAGTTTATTGAGGTATTAAATAGAGGTGACTTTACATGGTAAACAGCACAGAGGAATTGGTTTAGTCACTGAGTTTAGAGGCTCAACATGCCTGTGATTTAGTCATAAGATTGTCTCGAAACTTAGATAAATGACCAATATTTTATACATACCTCATACTTCACTGCACACTGTAAAAACCACCTGTGCTTTTCTATTGCACTCAATCCCCCACCTTCTCCTTGCACACATAGCCACACACACACACACACCACACACACACACACACATACACACATTCATGCACACACGCACACACACACACACATTCATGCACATGCGCACACACACAGACACACAAACACACACACACGCACACACACACACACACACACACACTCACATATATAAACTTTATCTTTATGTGTGTGTTTCCCTCCTCAGCGGCAAAGACTGACAGTAAAGCTGGAGAGGAGAAGAAGCCCAGCACTCTGAAGAGTTCAGGTTGGGATACCCCCTCACCCCTCACCCCCCACCCCTTTACGCCTTACCCTTCACCCCTCACCCCTCTACCTCTTACCCCTCACCCCTCACCCCATCACCCCTTTACCTTTTACCCCTCACCCCTCTACTTCTTACCCCTCACCCATCACCCCATCACCCCTTTACCTCTAACCCCTCACCCCTCACCCCTCTACCTCTTACCCCCCAACCCTCACCCTCTCACTTCTTTACCCTCACCCCTCACTCCTCAACCCATCACCCCTCCCCCTCCGCCAATAAATATTTCTTAATGCCAGATCAGGAATACCATAAGCCCCTAGTCTGTGACTAGCATAAGCCATGTGCCTGTGATGAGGGCTCCACCAGGGTGTGCTGCCGGGGGAGTGTGAGTGTGTAGAGAGAGGACGCTACATGCAGCAGACGTGTTCAGAGGGAGATAATCCTTGTCTCTGGTCAGCACATTTTACTTCTCCCCCCAGACGGGTCTCTCAGTCACAATCCAACACCGGCACTGCACAGATAAGTCCATCAGCCCTCCAGTAAGCACTGACTGTATTTCCTTGCAGAGACGCGATTTCACTGGTGAACGACTCAGCTGATCTTACGAAGAAATTTGTTTTTAAAACCCACTCGCACAGTTTTCATTCAAGATTCTGTCATTCTCCAAGCATTTAAACCCTCAAGCACTCACATGTTTGTTCTATGTTCATAAATTCTGCAGTTGTGTATAGGATTTAAATGTGAAATGCGACCTGAAGAACAAACTAATTCTTAGGAAGGTATTGAGTGAGGTCCAGTGGGTGCTTTGGACTCTGAATTCAAAACCTGTTTACATGCACACAGAATAGAAATGAATGTCTCAATCAGAATAGAAATGACCCATGTGAACGCCCTGGTTGGAATTAAATCACTGATTCAGTTAAAACTTTTATCAGAATGGCAGAAAATCTGTTCATGTGAACGGGGCTACCCAGAGATAACACATGACAGCAACAACGAGGACTTCAGCTGAAGTATCAGTAACATGAAAAACAAGACATACTTGAGAGGTGGGAGTAAAGCACCATTGTCTGGAAACTTGTCTGAGCCTCATGTTGCTTCAGGATGTAGTGGCAGTTCTAATTAGGCGGACCAAGAATTTGTGTTTTCTGGAAGACCTTTTGGGAGAAGCCTCATAGACAGATGTAGTGCTCCTGATGTGTTTTTTTTTTTTTTGATCTGAGGTCATTTCACAGTTGACTGAAGGCCATTGTGTGCAGAAGAAATACTTCCCCTTGGAGACGATTGAGCTGTTCTTTAGCTCCTCTTTCTCCACTGTTTGTTTTGGCTGTACCCATTCTTGGCTAAGATGAGGACAGTGGCATTAAATTCAACTCTTTACTCTTTTAAACCCTTTTTACTCACACATAAACAAAACACACACAAACACACACCACACACACATTTCTCAGTGTTCTCACAGTCATTCAGACACTTCTCTATGGGCCTTCTCTCTCGGCCTCTCACTCACTCTCTCACACACACACACCACACACACAACTATACCCCTCCGTTACCCTCACCTCACTCACTCTTCTGTCTCCAGAATCCAAGACCACCTCCCGGCCCTCGACGAGTGCCAGCACTGGGGCCGCTGCCCGCCCACGCCCCTCCACCACCACCACCAGGACCTCCAGCAGCACCACCCCCTCCTCCTCTGTGCCCGAGAGGAAGCCCCCTGTGCCCCGGGCCCCCCGGGTCGCCACTGCCTCCACCGCAAGCACCGCTGCCAAGACCCGCCCTGCCACCGCACCCACACCTGACGTCCGCAGCGCCCGGTCCAAGATCGGCTCCACGGACAACATGAAGCACCAGCCAGGAGGAGGAAGGGTAAGACACACACACACACACACACACACACACACACACACACAGACACACCTTGAGCGTGTCTCAGTACACACACTCACTCTTTTGCCCTGAAAACTACGCACTGAGGTGTCAATAAAGCAGAAACACAACAGGATGTCCAGGACCTTTTTCCCCTCACTAACATTTAGCTTGACACAACACAGTACACAACACTAACAGCAACAACACATGACACTTATATGGTACTTTCCAATGCACCCAAAGTCCTTGACAGAGGAAGGGGACCTCACTAACAAACACCATAATTATCCATATTTATTTAGTTGGGATTTAAGTCTGACTTTAAACCTGAACAGGGACAACATGACTACATTCATTTTCTATTTTAAGTCTTGTAAGTGACATTCATTGGTAAATCAGCTGGGGGGGGTGGACGTGAAATGGAAGTGAAATAGAATATATGCAATGAAAACATGAGCTAATCAGTAGTGTTGTCACCATTAGACAGTAAATAGACACTCACTAGTAGCGCATCTCCTATTTATAAACCAGCAGACCTATCTATTGCACACTGACTATATTCATCTATAGGATAATGTGCCATAGCAAGCTTGTGACCTGTTTCTCATCCTGAGAAAGCCCCCTTATAAATAACTGTGTCCCAGCAGCCCCCTGTGAATGTCAGAGTGCATGTGTGTGTGTGTGTGTGTGAGAGATGATGTCGCATGAGGTCGTAAATACTGTCCTGCTGACTGTCTTGACCCTACGTTGTTTTGGTAGCTCTGTTCCTCTGCTGTCCTGGGTGATGGGTGGTTGTCCCGTGTGCCACTGACGCATGCTTCTCCTACACTGACTACACCTCGGTTCTTGTTGTTTACGGTCGCCAAGTGCTGTCAGCAGGAGGAAGAACAAGAAAATGTGGTACAACCCAGACCAAATTTGCGAACCGGCAGCTTACACTGACTCATAACGGAAATGGGACAGAGGAAAATGAAATTGAAATGGAGTTTGACTTGCGCTTAAGAGTTAGTGTTGGCTGTCGTATCGTTAGTCCGTCTGCGTTGTACCAAATTTTCTTATTCCTACCATTAGCACTTGGTGAGGACTATGAGTTGATTGCCCCCATACTATTGCTTTAATGCTCAGTAATAATACCAGTAAGCCACAAGCACCCTATTATTATGTGTGCAGGAATACCTGATAACAGTCTTACTAGTTTCGCTGCACTTGTCTTTTAACATCTCTTCATTCACATTCATAGTGCATCCCTTTGCACTCGTTTCCGTATAGATCCATTGTTCACCTCTTCCTTATTCCTCCTGATCACTCCTTCTGGCTGAGGTCTCTTTGAGTCTAACACGTATCTATCTGTATGTGTGTGTCTGTGTCTGTGTGTGTGTGTGTGTGTGTGTGTGTGTCTGTTTTACTGTGGACATCACAAGTAAAAAAAAAAGGGAGGGGGGGTACAGAGGGTGAACACTCATCTCAAGAGCACAGACAGTTTAAATAAAGCATGTACTACCCATGGACATGTGTAGCACCCTGTTTTAAATGGTCCTTAAAATGTCAGAATGGTCTGAGTCAAATTCAGACATCTACATCTGTTCAGACAACTACATCATCCCTTCCAAAATACACACAGACACAAACAGACCGCTACCCTACCACCCTGAATAAGTTGAAACTGAGGAGTGAATATTTTGGTCTCGTAGACTACTAGCCACCCCCACCCCTTTTCACACCCCACCCCACACCTGCCCAGCCCCCAGACCCACCAATCCCCCCCCCCCCCCCACACACACACACACACACACACAGATTTCTGGGCTGCATTCCACTCCACGTCCACAGAGTGCTGTATTAATCAGGGTTGTGGGGGCGGCTGTCTCCTCAGGTGTCAGCGTCTCAAAGCAAGACCGACTCCAAAGACAAAGTGAGTTCATTCCATTACCTTCAACTTTCCACACCTGCATCCTCCTTCTCCACCTCAACTTCCTCTCTCTCTCTCTCTCTCTCTCTCTCTCTCATTCTGCCTCTTTTTCTCAATGTTTCCTGTCTGTCTCTTGCTGTCACTCTTCCTTACACTGTTAAATTGTTTATTTGTTTATTTGTTCATTGTTTACAGAGTTTACTTCACTTCCTCGTTTTCTTTCCTAGAGTCTCTTAGTTTATTTCCCCACAGCATCTTTTCCTCATCCTTACAGATTACTACAGATTACTATCTGTCAATGGTTTGCTCCTTCAGCAGACACACTCTCTCTCTCTCTCTCACACACACTCACACATACACACACACACACACACACACACACACACACACGCTGCCATGGATGGGTAGACAGTGTGAAGATAACACTTGAAAACCTCTGACTGCATCCTCCTGTGTTCTGAAGCATGACTCCAGTTCAGCTGTCTTTAGCATGACGAGCTGCTTCCTGCCATTTGTTTGGCCCAGTGACTGTACATATGGTTTGACCCGTGCTGACGCCAAGAGAAATGTCGCATAAATGACTCATACATTTATTTTAATATTCACGTATTTTCTAGCATCGACTAGAGTGCGTCTGCTAGAGCTTCGCTGCCTGGTTTTTGGGACGTTGCGCTCCCTAGCCAATCACGTTCGTTTGCTGTCCTTACTGAAAGGCATGGCAACCACCTTTGAAATTGAATCTTACTCCTAAGGCCTGTAGTCTAGCCTGCTTTAGCTTTTGAATGGAATCTTGCTCCTAAGGCCTGTAGACTAGCCTGCTTTAGTGCTAATTAGCGCTAATCTCAAAGCCTTGTAGATGTAGTTGCAGGCCCAGTTGTCAAATGACTCTGGAGCAGCTTTTACCCCGGTTCTGGCCCATGTTCAGCCCAGAACTTCCCCGGAGTCAACTGTAGTCTGGGCAGATTGACCAGAACAGAACAGCCATCAGTGAAGCACATTGTGGTGTAGAAATTTCTCATTTTGGTCCTGAAATTAAAAATGCCCATTGGAAATGAAGGCTGTAATTCTGTAGCCTTACTGGTCTTTCCTGGCTTATTGGTCAGTTACTGAAAAACCTTTCTTCAACAATCATGTATGAGATTATGGGGGTCTCTGCTGTCTGTGGGAGTCCACAGCAGAGAGTGAGATGCTGTGATCCTGCAATGCAGCCCATGGCCACAAGAGGGAGTATTTTTTGTTTTGTTTGGTTGCTCTGTTGAGCTCTCTTGGTCTGGCTGTCAACCGAGAGCTTCTGCTTTGAAAAACACCCAGTTACTCTCCAGGCCACAAAATAACCACATCACTACTGATGGCTGTCTCCTAGCTTCTCAACCTGTAGGCTAACACTGCTTTTGTCTAAGCGTCTGTGTGTGTGTGTGTGTGTGTGTGTGTGTGTGTGTGTGTGTGTGTGTGTGTGTGTGTGTGTGTGTGTATGCATGTGTGGTTGATAGCTTTGTGACAGTGGTTGTTTGTCAACCTAAATTTAACCATGTAAAACTGGTATTACTGATAACTAACAGCACCGTCTGTGGATTAGCTATTTACTGTGTACTTTTATGGGGACAGACTTGGCACTAACAACCGATGTGTATGTTGAGCTCTAGAGTAAAGGCTAGCCTCAGGGTTATGTTGTGAGGTTGTCTAAAAACAAGTGTAAATTACATTTAATTTTAAACACATTTTAATATACCATACCTAATGTAGTGGGTATAACCATAGGTGGTGGAATCCATACACATATTATTTACAAATATAATGATAACAAATAAAACTCTGGACAACCTCAATAACAACACTTATCACTCTTTAATGATAGTAATTTAGTAACCCTCATGTAATTATATGTAGATGATATTAGTGTTACCTGAGTCTCATATAGAGTTGATTAGAGTTAGCCTGTGTTTCACCATTAACCTGGTGCAAGTAATGGGATTAAGGGGGGTAACCTTAACTAATGAGTCCTTGTACTAATAGTGTTGGTTACTGTTACATGTTGGCTGAATGGCTTGTTGAATGTGCAGCAGTCTGAATGGCCAAATAAAGAAAAGCCTTTTAGATGCTTCTGCTCTCTCTCTCACCCCTCTCACAACCCCCCACCCTCATCACTACCCTCCCTTTAACCTGGTGTCCTTTGACCTCTGACCTCCCCACCTACCCCACCCCCTCCCTGGCTCCCCCTCTTCATGCCTCCCTTCTCCCCGTTGCCATGGTGCTGTGTTATAGGTTCAGATAGTCTCCAAAAAGGTGGACTACAGCCATGTGACCTCTCGCTTGGGCTCCAAGGACAATATCAAGCATGTCCCTGGGGGAGGGAACGTAAGTACCCGAGCCAAAACCATTCGGAATGCATGCTGCCCATCAAGCCGTCGCCACGGAGACCGCTTGGTTGCTAGGCACCTCATCTCGTCGCATCATTTTAAGCCTCCCATCCGATTTCCATTGCGCAGAGGCGATGCAATTTTGACGCGTGGTCAACCCTCGATCATTTAAATGTCTACAGTGGTCAATGCATTTAAGTGTTGTTATGGTAGCTCTCACTTCTGAGGTACAGGAGCATTGCATTGACTAGAAAGAAAGTGAATAAACATGCATCAATGATTCTTGGATTGTGCTTTCGCACTCTTTATGATGACCATCAGAAGTTCACCAAACATTTCCAGCTGTCTGAGACGCTCTCTGAATAAAGCCTCTCCTGTTGATCTACCTCTCATGACACTTTGCTTAACCAGCTCAATGAGAGTGCCCTCTCATTCTCTGCTTCATCTGAATCTGTGATTTTTCTAAGCTTTCAAAAAATGCATGAAATCTGCCTGTTTGTGTGTGTGTGTGTGTGTGTGCGTGCATGTGGGTATGAGTGTATTAATTGTACCTATTGAGTTATAAATGTCTGCATAAATACTATACACCTGTATTCAGCATCTTTTGTGTGTTTACAGGTCCAGATCCTCAACAAGAAAGTTGACGTGAGTAAGGTGACCTCAAAATGTGGCTCCAAGGACAACATTAAGCACAAGCCAGGTGAGAGGCCACCTTTTGATTTTGTGTGTGTGTGTGTGTGTGTGTGTGTATTTGGGGAGGGGGGGCATGAATTTTTGGCAATTTATGTCACTGGTTTGTTTGATTGTTTTGAATAGTACATGTCTCCATTGCTGTCTGTGTGTTGTTGTTTTTCTCCCATTGGAAGCAGGAAGTGATCACTTCTGTCTTGTAGGTGGCGGAGACGTGAAGATTGAGTCACACAAGTTGACCTTCAAGGGCCAGCCTAAAATAGGCTCCATGGACAATGTCAAGCACGAGCCTGGTGGAGGCAACATCAAGGTGAGACATCAGCAGAAAACTCCAGAGGGGGTGTTTCAAAGAAGATATTTAGTGTCAGTGCAGGGTAAGCTGTTGCATAGTAGATTATAAGAAGTGGTAACCATCCTAAAAAAAGAGCCTGGTGGGTTTATTTACACCACATAGCAAAGCAAAGCTAAAATGCTCTTCATTTAGGAGGTGAACCCCTTCCTGTGAGTTAACCTACCCAGATCTGTCTCTAAATCATGCACTTGCAATGCCTCACAGTTGTTACCTGTTCCACCTCTCACCCCCACCACAGTTAAAACAATAAAGTCTTTGAAACTGTCCATACAATCCTGGTTCCAAATTCTACTAACATGTGGTAAGTACTTGTGGTAGGTTGTGAGTCCTTTGCACTACCAGTTACCACCACAAGATGGCACACCAATGACGTCAATTCATTAGTTCTGTGTTAGAGGGACCACAGACAGTGCCACAGGACCATATCGAACTGTCGGTGCAGCAGAACCACATTTGGATTCAGTTGGATTACAAAGTGAAATGCTGCATGTTGTCTTTTCTACAGTCTTCAGTACATCACATCAATACATTTTGTCTGTAATGTAAGCAGTCAGATTCTAGTCAGTCTATGATTCCAGCAGATTAAGCCTTTTGTGAATAGCGAGGAAACTGCTACTGTGAATTAGCAACAAAAGAACACAGTGAACTAGAACATCAGCTAAAATGATTCATGTAAATTATAACAGAGACAGCATTTACAAAATATTCAACCAGTTTTGGTTTTGTTTATTAAAGAAGTAAATTATTTTGCCATATCTTTTGTTACTTTCATAACTCTCAACATGTTCAAAGCATTCTGTCTCTTTGATGTGTCATTCTTTGAAGTCTTTCAGAAGCTCTGTTTGTCTCTGTATGAAAATCGTGAGAATTGCCCCTGTCTGTCAACTGGCAGGTTACAACAAAATGTTATTTTGATTCAGCCCCGTATTTGAAACAACAAATGTGTTGAATGGTGGGTAATGTGTTGTAAGTCTATATTACTTGGTGGAGTAAAGATGGCCGCCCCAATGGAAAGCAGAGTGAGGAGGACTGGAGGAAATTCATCTTCTGGTGTGTCCCTGTCCCTGTCCGCTACGATCTTCTCCTTTCTGTCCTCCGCTGTGTACTTGTGTCTGATTGGGGAGCCCAGCCAGAGTCTCTGAGTATGGACCATTCACCAAGGCAGAGCAACCTAATTCATCTCTATGGGAGCTCCGAGCCAATCAGCTCTGCCCCTCCTGTAAACATTCTTGAGTGGAGTGGAGTCTTGAGTGGAGGGGCTGCCCATTGTGATGTCACCTGACCCCTCAGCCTATGAGAGCTCATCTTGTTCCAAGACCACTGTCTCCATGGCTGCATCATGCACACACTCATCTTTTGTATGCTGACATACATCTAGGCACAGAGGCTAAAAACAAAAAAAAACAGGCCACTTTAGATCATTTTAATAAAATATTAGGGAGAGCCTTGATAGTCAAAACAGTACTGAAATGTGGCAATCCCAAGTAAGTTCAGTAAAGTTCATATGGAGAATATGTCACAGGATTCTCCAACAAGGATGCAGTCTGCTGTGTGTATTAATGTTTCTGAGTGATGTTGTAGACTGCATTAGTTTTTGTCTGACAAACCTCCCCAGTGAGTGATGCATGCTTCTAAGCACAGGCAGACATCATAAAGTGTCACCCCCCTACAGTGTGTGCGTGATCCATTATGAAGCTCAGCTGCTTTTGCTTGTCAATGTTGGAGCACTTTACTTGAACCCCACACTGTGTCATTATCATTACATTGATGCCAAATATGCACTGCTGAGTACTCCTCTATAATTGGTGATACCAAGTGTGATTGTGGAGCTTTTCAAGTGCAGTGCTGCCAATGTCTCAGTGGTCTTCATCTGCTTCTCTCTCCTATGATTTCTTTGCTTTCACATTTTTGTTTTGGTTTTGATGGTGGAAATGATTCCCATGTTGAGGAGTTCCTTTACCTAGCACTTGCATTTGTGGGTCACATCAATTTGTAATGCAGTGTGTGTGCACGTTATGTTATTTGCCTAGATTTTTTTTTCACAATTCAAAATGTATAAGAACACTTGACCACTTATGCCAGACACTTATGTCAGACCAACTTTAGCAACTTCATAGTGATGTTGGTATCATGTTTTAGCCCATAGGGAAGTGTTTTTCTTCAGAGCTGACACCAGGTTGTGCTAGACTTGTGGTTATCTGGGTGAAGAATTACCTGACCCTTAATTAAGTGCTTATTAATGGCTCAATACATTTTATTTGTCATTTTGGTCTGCTTCAAAAGTTCATTTACAGAAAATGTAAAATTTCAACAGAAATTTTGCAAAACAAATTTCACACTACAAAATGAACTTTTTTTACAGAAAGGGTCATAATATACTGTTTCTTTGACCTCATTGTTCTGTTCAGTGGCTCTGCATCTGTGGTTGGCCACCTTTCCATGCACATCCATTCACCATGTTTATTTTTAGTCATGTGATGTTTTTATCCTCTTCCAGTGTGCTGTTTCTCTCTCTCTCTCTCACACACACACACACACACACACACACACTCACTCACTCACTCTCATTTCTCATTCCATGCCATCCCCATCCCACTGTTTTGACTGGCTGGCTGCTGTGTGTTTCTAGGCTGAGGGGGCACAGGAGGCAGCCGAGGGCTCAGGGGCTCCCTCTAGTGGCAGCCAGGCTGAGGTGCCAGTGGCCAGCCCTGCCCAGGCCCAGGAGAATGGGCTGCTGAAGGATGGGCCACCCTGCGGGAGCGACGGGCTCCGGGACCCCCAACAGGGCCTGGACTCACGCATCCCTGAAACAAGTAAGTGTGTGTGTGCTAACGCCCTTTGACCCATGACCTAAGGCATGATGGAGCTCTTGACCCGCTTTGGAGGATAAGCTGGTTCATCGTCGGACTAACCCACAGGGCTGGACTCCATGGAGATGTAGCTTTTGAATTCTAAGGATATTGCCACCATTGAATGTCATATCCATGGAAGGATATGTGGAAGTATATGGACATACTAAGTCCAGTACTAGTCTACAGATCAGTAGCAGCAAATGATACACTCATTTGATGAATCTGAGGTTTGACTTCAAATAATCAATATAAATCAGGGTATCTAGAATAATACTGGGCCAGGTCATCCAACATCTTTCTAATGTTTTTTTCCCTAATCAGCCTAATTAGCATTAACTCCTGTCAGGCTTAGAGAAGGGATACTTCACTGGAGTGGAGTAGCTTAGCCAGTCAGGAAAGAGTTTTGAAAAGGTGTGTGTGTGAAACTGAGTGATTTGAACTATACTTTTGAAGGTGAGTATGAATAGGTTTTCGTGTGAATGGTCTCTCACTGAAATACATAACTGTATCCATCCAACTAAAATGTCAGTGTTTGTATTGTATGTTCAGATGATAACTGTAAATATATCAAAACGCTAATTGTTAGCTCTGTTGGCCAGGTTTTGTAGTTGTTTTGCAGAGTTGGGAAAGTTACTAGTAATAGTAATAGTTACTAGTTACTTCTCTGAAGAAAGGTGGAAAAAACTGCTAGTGCATTGGAAAAAGTAACTAGTTACTAGGGAAAGCAACTAAAGTAACTATTGAGTCTATTGACATCAGCCTTAATGCCAAAGAAAAATATTTTTAGCAGATATCCCAGCATAGGCAGCATGCCAATAGGCTAGAAGTATCTTTTCATATTTGGGTAAAGGAAATTGGCATAAGAATCATGATGGTGGGATACTACTGTGGCTGAGCAATTTGCTGACAAAAGTATTTTCTTCAATTCATATTTGATCCATATTTTATTGCACAGAGATGAATGGGTGTGAAATGGTCACAGACTTACAGCAAATTGTTAGAAATCTCTGTTTTGATATGTGGTCTGCCATGAGTAGAGCTCAACAGGCCATTGTACCTGTGTGAGATGGACGCAGAGCTGTATCATATTGTTTATTTTGATGCAAAGTCAAAGCCAGTTTTCTCGTGAACCGTTTTATCACACCAACTAGTGAGGAGCAATGTCGGAAAGCTCTGATTTGATCTGCAGTTTCGCTTGATGTGCGCGCGATTTATCTGTGTGACGAGAATTTAGCGAGTTATGCAACAGAAAATAATGTGTGAGACAGCCAATGCACTTGTGTTGGGTGCATAGGTTAATTAGGATATAGTAACGCAAAGCATTTTATTTACATTAACAGTAATGCTGTTGTAACGATGGAAACAGTAATTAATACGATTATTTGTTACTGAAAGAAACAATGCAATTCGTAATCCTGTATATTTTTATCGCCGTTATTCCCAACACTGTTGTTTTGTGTTATATGTTTGCACTTGCAGTAGGTGATGTTTGTTCTGATTGACGTTTTATTTCCCTGACCCCCAAATCGTTTGTTACTTCTTCTTATTTTACAGGCATTTAATTCTGCTTTTTGCTATCCTTCCACCCCTTTCATTTCAATTCCCCGTCCACTCCAACTTCCCTGTCCCTGTCTTTTTTTCTGTCCTCCCCCTTCCCTCTTTCTCTCTATCTTTCTTCTCTCTCTCTGCCTGTTTTTTCACACCTTCCGATGCAGATTGAGTCTTTCAAGCTCAACTTCCGTGAGAACGCGCGCTCTCGCACGGACCACGGCGCCGACATCATATCCTGGCCAGCCCTGGGTGACAGCCCTGCCCACCGAACCCCCCACAACCATCCTCCCCCCCGCAGCGTCTCACTCCACGACACCCTGGTGGCGTCCGCCAGGCCCCCCCGCTCCCCCTCACTTGGCCCCCTCTCCCTCAACACCCCTCAGGAGGGGCATCAGGGCAACGGGGGTGACCTTGCCGAACACCACAGGACGTGACTCCTCCACCACCACCACCCACCTGCCCATCCACTTAACATCCATCCAGCATCCATCCCAAACACACATCCCCCCCCACCATCTCACTCTGAGTCCCCATCCACTCCCAGGTCTTCTCATCCCTCTCCCTCTTGTTGTCCAGGTGTCCTCTAACCTTGAGTTCCTTCCTGGTTCACCCTGATTGGCTGGTTTGGTGTTTGGCTGTACATAAATCCTGAGCTTCGGGTGGGGCAAGGGTTTTATTATGAAGGGGGGCGAGGGATGGGGTTCTAAGGCTTCCTGGAGTTTCACTACTTTGCTCGCCTGTATCTCTCCGGTTCTAAACTAAACGACTGTTGTGTTTGGGGTTCCATGTGGCGGGAGGGTTTAACAGTGGAACCTCTCGGTTCCGATGACGGTTTGTTTTGTTTGTTTGTTTGTTTGTTTGCGTGTTTGTTGTATTTTCCTGCTGGGTGACATTGGCAGAGCCCCTGTGTTCCCTCTCCTCCTCAGCCTCTCCCCCCTGCATCAGCACTCAACAAAGAACTCAACCATCTTCATCCTCATCCTCCTCTTCCTCTGACACCCACTGTCCGCTCCGCTGCATCTCACTCGTATATACTCACAGTGCACCATGCCTCGGTCTTATTTACAGTTTAACCTCTGGTAAATGCAGTGTATCCTTCTGGCTGTAGTGGTTTTAAAACAGACAAAAAAAAGCAGTGAATTGTGAATCCTGTATCATGTCCAACACTGACTGGTTTTAACACTATCACGTATTCTCCATGCCACATGCTGTATAGAGTTGCTGGTCTGGCAGTTAGTCCATTAAGCGTCCTTATATTGTGAGTATCCGGGCTGATGTTTGTAGCCCCCCCCCTGCTCATTTTACATACTCTCTGGCTCCCTCTTGTGGAAACCTTGTGTCCAGCCTGTTCAGTATGAGAGCATCAACATTGACAATATATTAGTCTCTTTTAGCAGTTAGAATCTTTAAATCTCTGTGTTTTCGTGATGGTGTGTTTGAGTGATAATTGTTACACTGAGCTTTGTTGTTGTGTTAGTTTCTGTTCTCTTTGGACTTGTTTCCTCTGAGGATCTTTCTGGCTTTGTTTTTTTTTTTTGGTTTTTGTTTTTCTTTCTTACTTCCTTCTTCCTTCTTTGGCTTTAGTTGGCTTCTCTATATTTTGTCTGTCTCTCTTGCTATCGCTCTGTTTTCCTCATTCTCTTGAAGCAATATGATGTTTGCCTACAAGGATACACAAATCCTCGCAGCTACACGCACACGTTTTCAGACTTGACCTAGACAACAGTGGATCCATAGGCCTTTCTGGTCCAGATCAGGGCACTATTCTGAAACCCAAGATTGAGATAGCATGTCGACAAGAGGTGGATAAAGGCTCAAGTCATGGATCAGTAATTTTCGTAAGTTGTGAGGTCCTGTGTTGGCCTTCTGGCTTTATTGTTTAGCCAGCTTCATGGTTATTCCAACGGTTGATATGAGTTGGGTCGTTTTATGGTCTGACATGTCTGAATAGTAAGGTACGTGGAAGTGACAGTAAGGGACCGAGGAAGTTTGTGTGCATCTGGATTTCTGAAGGATATTGGAGAGCTATAGTGTACAATATATGTGCCTCCTTCTCTTTCTCCCCTTACAACAACCCAGAGTAAAAACAGACAGGATAAGGGAAAGACGCATAGACTCACAGAATGTTATCCTGCGAAGCTACAAGAACACTTAGTCAACCAATAGGTTTTGTGCTTCAGGAGAATCCCTCTGGACAGTGTACTCGTAACTAGCCGTGCTTGCTATCCTGTCACTGATGTCTTCTCTCAGAGACGTGTTGTGGTAGTATGACACAGTTCGTGGACTAGTGTCAGATAAGGGCATGTTGGTGTTTCATCTGTAGTTTTTGAGCGGGCTTGTAGATGTGGCTTATTCCTCGAGTAGCACTTTTTTTTTTTCTTACAGTTACTGCCGAATAGCCTTTTGTTGACAGATATTGTGCTGTTATTTTTCCCCAAGAAAGCCTACACCTACATGCTTCTATTTGGTGTTTACTTGATGACTTGTGTTTCTGGGGCTTAGGCTCCCGGTTCCTCTGAATGTCGATAGCCGCTCTACTTTTACTGAGGGGAAGCAGATGAGGACGGTGTGCTGATGGTGAGCTCAAGTGTGCAGGATTGTGCGTCTATTCATTTCCACTCTCATAGACAGGCATGGGACAAAACCCACATGGAGAATGGAGCTGCAAACATTTTGCAATTGTTGCAATTTTTTTTTTTTTTTTCAATTTTCTGTATTTGAAAGTTATATAGAAGAATATCAAGAAGGAATCAGGCACAGGAACAAAAAGAGACATATTTTAGAAGGAATGTCATGGACACATATGCACTGCATGATTTTCTAACTAAAAAACCTCACAGATATGCTAAGCTGTTTTAAGTACTCCATTTTAAGCACCTTAAGGCTTAGCAATGTCATGAACAGCTAGGAGTGAAAGTATCCTGTTAGAACCACTTTTAGTCTGTACTGGTGCCCCACACTTGTGACTACAGTGATAGCCAGTGCAAGGATAATCTGTAGAATTGGCCATGGATAGCTTTGAACTATTTATTCTATTTGAAAGGGTGCCCTGAAGAACCTTCCTTTGTTCATTGTTGTAGCTGAGACATAGCAATACTAATACAGGAAGTTCTGGGGGGGAAATTAAATAAATAATGTGTATTCATGACTTATTATTGTGCCGAACAAATATCCCTAAAATGAGTTATTATTTTCTTCATATATTTTCCATTATAAAATATTATGGTTGTGTACCTGAACGAGTTAACCTAAAGCATAACAAGCCCAGATGTTAGCAGCTTGTATAGTTTATTTGACCCACACGATGCCCAGCGTTTGCCCAGAATCACGTGGGGTGGGAGAGAGGAGTAGTGTCTATGGCCCGCAAGGTCTGTTAGACAGAGAGTCCCTTGGTCAGCTACTTTCTGCCATCCCAGTGGCTTAGGCTACACTATGTTGTGATTATGGTAACCTATTCCCAGTGGCTACAGGCAGCATTTCTCAGACATTTTAAGTAATGCCTGTTCTGGCATCCACTATAGTTGTCCCTCACACACTAAGCCAACCATTAGTGATGCTTTAGGCCTGCACATCCCCCTCTGTTATTGCTTAAAATTGTATATAAATATAATGTATTTTAAGGTTTGTAAACCCTTTATCATCTGATACACATGATGCAGTCAATCGGGACATATATGCTATCAAACTGAAAGCATTTTGACGGTTAAACAGAAGCTTTGTGATTTCTTTTTGCAATCCTATGTACCCTTCTGATTTTCGGGAAGTTATTTTGCATTGTTATAGCTAATATAATCAATAACATAAAAGGGCTAAGTGAAAAGAATGTTTTAAAAACAGAACTTTTAAAAGACACCAGACTTCAAAAGATGTGTCCTGGCCTTAAGAGTGTGTTTTGGTTGTATCGTCAAGGGCCAGGAGAGGAGAGGGGGGTGCTGGGGTAGTTCCTCAGAGTGGTCAGTCCACCATCCGGTTTCTCTGTAGTGCTTCAGTAGGTTTCATTTTATGAAGGAAAACACTTCATGCCTACCCTGTCCACCTACTCTGCTCTGCAACATTAGTCTTAAATGGGAAATAAACTGAAAAGCACAAGCTCTGTGCCAGCCCTTCTGGCGTCCCTGGATATGATGGTGTCCTCTGATGAAGTCAGATGTTTAAGGGAAGTAGAGGAGTAGCACTGGTTAGCACTGGCTGATTAGAGTGCCCTGGAAACCCTGGGCATCCTGTGGAACAGGAAGTGATTGGAGAGGTCAGAGGTTGTTGTCTATGTTACCCACACAAAGAATGATGCCGCCACTGAGTACAGGGTGGCATCATCTCAAGCTGGCAAACATGTCCTGCCTTAGACGGACTGGAGAGATATACTGCCTCTGCTAACACTCCTGTAAGACTAATAGTAGCTATCAGTTAGGAGTCGAGAGCTCCAGATTAACGCCTCTTGTTGGAGCCACCCGTAGACCAGCTTATATGGTTAGCGCACGCCTAGTGTGCAAGCATACTAATAGACCACATCTATAGAGCATGCGAAAACCAGTGGGATGCTGTTAGATAGAATTTGTCATTTGCAGACATTGCCATTTGCAAACCTTTTTGGTCTGTTTTTGTTATTTTTGTTTTGTTTTGATTTTTTTTTTTTTTTTCATTAATTCTGAATTTTATTTTTTGGTTTGAAAGAAGTGTTTATTGTGGTTAATTGTTAACTAGTGATGTGATTATTAAACAATAAATAAAATTTAAAAATGATTAAACACAGTGATCATCTCTTTTTTACATACAGTGATCATCAATTTTGGGGGGGGAAATATCACAGTGAGATTTCATAATTGATGCTGCTCATTCCAATGCAATTGGTATGACTTGAAAGATCCATATGTACTCTTGCTGTCAACACATCAACACAACACAGCTACACCAAAGGTGGAATATGCTATTTGTTGTCTTACATTCAAGTCTTAAACATGAAGGAAACAAATGACAGGAGATGTGCAGGTGACATTTAAAATGCAGGTAACATTTTCTATTAGCACACACAGATCCGCCATTTACAAGCTGCTTATTAACATTCAAATTAATAACATACTAGCCATTTGTTAGTCACTACAAATCACTTATTAATACCTTATTCTCCATTACTTTATTCTACCCATAATAGACTATTATTCATGCAGAATATGGTATTAATAAGTGATATGTAGTGACTAGTACATTATTAATTTGCATGTTAATAAGCAGCTTGTTAATAGTGGATCTGTGTGTGCTTATATAAAGTGTTACCCATGTGACACAATTTAAAAGCTTGAAAATGCATAAGCACCTTAGGATAAAGAAATATGCAGAGGCATGGCAATTTTTGGGTAAGCACCCTAATACAGAAGTTCTGATTTATACGGGAAAGAGGTGAAAAATATCTATCTTAGGATTTTGAAAGTGTTATTGATAAAATGATCATGTCTGGTCATTGGTCAAATTCCTCATGAATTCTCTTATCAAATTCCATACTTCATCACTTTGGAAAAGGTAGTCCTACACAGGTTTTTGAACATACCTGCCATCATCTCAAAATCTAAATACAGTGTAAAATGTAGGCTTTGTGTAGACATGTGTGTTTAGTAACAATTTACATTTAGTAGCTTACATTTGTTTACCCCTCAGCTAGTTCACTGTTGCATGTGAACTTGCTGTTGCACCCCAGGCTACAGTACTACAAACTTTTAGGTTTGGACCTGTAAAACTGTTAAACGCCTTCAGAGGCACACTGTCTATCCTACTATGGTGCCCATCACAGCTTGTTAGAATAAGGTCAAAGAACTAGAACTACGTTGTCAATTTCAATTTCAGAAAAAAAACACTGACCATGGTCTGAAAACTGTGTCATTGTTTATAAGAGGCATTGATAATAAGAGACATTCAATTCCCCCAATTCTTGGTTCTAACCCCTACCCATATGCAAGCGGTCTGATTTGTGTAAGTTTTATTCTGGTCATGTTTATTATTTGATTTGTAATTGGCTGATGCATTTTTTTCCTACAAACAAATGCTAATCATAACATGCCCAAAAGGTGGCACTCTAAACCTCAACTTGTAAATTCACATTCAAGTGTAGAAATCCAGCGCGGGGTAAACCGCAATACATTCCTTTCCTTACTTCTTGCTGAATATTCTCAGTAGTTGTGGATTTTACTAACTTAATAGTTTGCATCAAAAGGTCAATGAAAGAATGTACCGAAAACAGAAGCACAACTGACACTGATGGAAGGTTTGCTAGCATGGCAACTCCTTTCTCTTACCTTTGGTCATTCAGCATGGGATGTTTGGCATACAGCATTTCTTTCGTTTGCCTGTATTTTAGATTTTACATTTAAACTCTGCAGCATGCCTATCCTGGGCAGCTAGTACAATGTCAACGGCATTTACAAACAATATTTTTCTTTTTTTTCCAAATTTCAAGACTTTCAATATTCATTTTGTAAATACCTGATCTGAACCACTACCACACCACATAGTATGATATAATTTCAACATCTTTATTACATAAAAAACGAACATCTATTCATCTATTTACATTAAAATGCCAATGCATTTCTGGAACGTGGATCAAAGGAAACCTATGTGTCATGTTCAAATACACATATACTATTTGAGGGGGAAAAGCAGATCCTCAAGCATCCTGTCTTCATACAAAGAGACCCTCCCTTATTTCCTGACCTCTGCCCTACTGTGTTAACATATTTAAAAGAAAAAGCTAAATTATCTCTTAATGCAGAGAGCCCACCATGAACCTTCATTTTCTCTGACCTCAACAAATGAAAGCTGACAAATAACAGCACAGTACAGAAGGTAAAGAGAAAAAGCACATTTACAAAAGTCAAGTAGAGAAAAATGATAGCAAATCCCTTGCTAAAAGTTTTTTTCCTTCTTTTTACAAGAAATATCTTTAATTTTACATTATGTTTGTCAAGTATTAAAAGTGCAAAATCACTTATATTACATGTGATTAATGTATAACCTTGCTCTTGTACTGTGAAGCTTGTTTTGCCTTCATATTTTACCCCAAATGGCACTAGAATTGGCCAGAACAGACGTCAACAGATCAGACTGCCCAGGATGCAAGCCTTTTCATATCAGCGTCATCCTCCACACGCTTCTTTGAGGCTGCAAAAACAGACAGACAGATGTCACAGTGACTACCATGACTGGAGGCTGGACGGACAGATGGACAGACAGCTGTGGGACTTACGTGTGCGGTGGCTGGACTTTGCCACTGGTAATCCTGTGGGTGCGCTGGGCAAGTTGGCCATTCTCTTGGAGCTCTCCTCCAGCTCTAGCTCCTCCAACTCAGCCAACAGGTCATCCTAGTTATACACACACACACACACACACACACACACAAACAAACAATTACTGTCTGAAAAGGAAATACTTGTTATTAGGCTAATGGGCAAACACACCTTTGCTGACTGACATAAAAGTCATGTAGGTTTATGTAGAGTAAATCTGTGTAACGTCAGAAAACAAATGCAGAATATTTCTGATTTTACCATCAGTTTTCATTTCATCATTTTTTTTTTTCCAAAGGGTTTATCCCCCCAAAAAAACTGAAAGCTAATGTGATACCTCATCAAACTCCTCTCCAAATGGCCGTGAGATGGCATCACTGATCTCCCTGGCCACATCCTGTTGTTCCTGAATGTCATCCATCAGCGTATCAATCTTGTCCATGTCTCTGTGAAGGTACAAACCCAGATTGTTGTTTATTTTAAATATTTCACTTCCAGTCTGACACCACTTATTTATTATTAAAAAGAAAATCCTTTCCTTTCAGTGAGTTTGTGTGTGTATGTGTATGTATGTAGCCTATGTTAAAAATGCTACAATACCACTGATTGTTGCACTCTGATGTGAATGAAGGTTTGTAAAATCTACGTAAATTTTCCTCTATTTTTGTTCTATAGTTATGGCGTCTTCAACTTACATTTTCTGATGGACCTTTTTCATGGCTGTGGCAGCATGACCCATGTTCTTGAGCACCTCTGTGTTCATGCTGGTGTTTTCCAAGGCTTCCCTCTGGAACTCAATGGTGGAGAGAGTCCCATCGATCTGAGTCAGCTGTTGCTCATAGCGCTTCTTCCTCTTCAGTGCCTGCAGAGCGGCTGGGTAAAGCATTGGCAACCAACCATTAGCATCAGTCAATGTACTTAAATAGGTTAGGTAGTTGTTGAAGTAGGGTAAATTATTTTTTACTTTATGTAATTTGAAGGACCTCAGCAGCTTACAGTAGTGCGTGATTCCCTACTATAAATGCCTCATCAATGCGCAATTTAAGTTAGTCTCAAAAATTGTGTTAATTTCAGGTTATTGACGCTTTTAGTGATCTGTTTAATCATGTTGCTTTTTGACAACACCCAAAGAATTTGCAAAACAACTCATCCGAGGGAGATACAGGCCTTCTTTGCCATACACAGAAACGGCAGGGCTGGGCCAAATTCGTCTGGGCATTGTGTAGCGATGGCCGCAGCATTCTCACTGAACCAGATATACAGGAAATCGCAGTGGCTTAAAAAATAACAACCCAGGCATGCCCATTAAACGTTATCATATGCAACATGCATTCAGTCACAACCTGTTACGAACTGTAAAACTAGGCCTTATAGACATTTCTGGTGAAATGGAGGGTGATTACGACCCACTACGTCTCGGGAACACTGCAGCCAACCAAAAGTAGCCAAACGTTGACTTTAATCAACGTCTCCTCGCAATACGTCGGCTGCGCAAAAATACACGGAAATTACAAATCTAGACATTCCAGTGTTCTGCTGTCAATCTATTATTCTTGAATGCTTTAAATTGCAAAATGGCTTGTTTCATAATTTGAAAAAAGAGAGGAATGTTACTTTATCTCCCTTCTCCTTTTGCATTTGTAGTAGCCCTCACTGAAAAAAGATCTAGTTTAAATCAAACCTGATATGCTTGAGACATGAATGCTGTTACAACCTACAAAGGCAGGTTATGTAATGTGATTGTCTTCTCAGAGTCAGCTGTAAAGTCACTCCAAATGAGAACTTTTGATGATCAAAGCATCTTTACCCCAAGATAAAAGGCCTTTCTAGGCTACCTTTCAAAGAACACACAAACGTTCGCAATGGAAAGACAGCAACGTTAGGCTATGGCAGATGCACGTGTTAGCCATCCCTTTACCTCGCTTATTTCTGGTGCCATTCTTCCTCGCGATAGCAATTTCCTCGTCGATCTTCCTCTCCAAATACTCCTGTTTTTTTGTAAGCATAGCCTCCGTCTCCCGTAATTTCTGAATTGCTTCTCCAGGAGTAGTCTCTCCCTTGGATCGATGTTTAGATCGTGATTTCGAGGAGCTTGATGAGCTAGATCCCCCGAATATTTTTGATATCTTACTCATGATTGTTATTGCTTCGTAATCTTATTTGTAACACTGTTCCACTTTTCCACCTTTCTACCGAATACGAGGAGGTAACCTGGCCTATCTAAAAAGTTACAATCCCCGGAGACAAATGTTTCGCACATTCAAACCTTTAGGAATTGCGTACTTCCGGTAGGCAGACAAGGTAAGCTACCTGTGCAGGTGTAACACATGACGTCTTCGTAGATGGCAGACAGATATACCATATAGGCGGACAAATGTCACTGTTGTCAGTGTGCTCACCCTATTAAGTAAAAAAAAATAATGTGAGGTCAAACAAAGACTTTTAATAGCAAATGCAAAGTTTTCTAGTTGCTACTGCTGGAAAATCTCAAATTTTATTTCCCCCCCCCCGAGTGCTGTCGATGTTCCATTCCACCTTGCACTCCACCCTGTCACCAGTTTCATTGTTCTGCGTAGTTTGAGAGGGAGGAGGCGTCTGTCCGAGTTACATTAGGCCATAACAAAACATGCTCTGATCAACCAAGACAACAAAGTTTCAGGGAGCGGTTAAAGTCATGTTAAACTCAATAACATATACTCTTTACAATTGTAACATAAAGACTATGTTTAAATCTCTTAACCTACTTCTCTGTCATCAGTCATGGACTGTAATACTCAAACATTTTCCTGAAAATAAGGGTGGGTTGAATGCTTTGAATTGCAAAATGGCTTGTTTCATAATTTGAAAACAGAGAGGAATGTTACTTTATGTCCCACACTGAAAAAAAGAACTAGTTTAAATCAGACCTGATATGCTTGAGACATGAATGCTGTTACAACCTACAAAGGCAGGTTATGTAATGTGACTGTCTTCTCAGAGTCAGCTGTAAAGGCCTTAAGCTTGGTAGGAGTGGTAACAGATTGTTCACATAATGACCAACTAATGCCCCTTATCAGTGAAAATAGTTTTTACTCCTCCTCTGAGATGGTAAACTGAGTGCAGTATTTTTTAGCATGTAGTCAAAACAGGAAATTAGAAGACATAGCTTCACACGTTGGGAAACACTGCTCAACAATTTTTTTTTCCACATTTTTTGTCACCCTAACAACTGCTCAGTTAATCAAGAAAATAGTCAACTATGACCTATGGTTGCAATACTAATACTTTTATCTGCATGATTTCTTGCCCTTTTGATGTGTTTTTAATTAATTTAGGATGATGAATGCATAGCTAGGTGAATTAAATATTTCTTGTTTGTTTGATATATTGATTTTTATCATACCTGACTGCCTACTTAATCTTAAACTATGAAAACCTATCCGCCATTTCAATCTGAAATAAGTCTCTCAGGCTGTCTCTCTCAATCAGCAACAGCAACTCAGTGGGAATGCCACAGCCCAAAGGAGGAATTTCCCTGTGACTTCAGTAGGTGTGAATATAGCATGTCACGCTGTAGTACTGACCTTGTCTTTGAAACTCTGAACAACAGGAGACAACTGCTGTGTTGTTTTGTAAGACCCCTGCTTTTACCCTGGCATGTGTTCCTTAAAAGTATTTCACATGTCACAGGCAGGTTCACTGAGGCAGCAGTAATCACCAACTAGTTCAGGTTGATATTCTTAAACAAAACCATATGGTAAAGCAACAAGATGCGCCATCTCCTCTGTGACAGTTTCCTGATATCGGTCTTAATTCCATTTCATTTTTAACCAATTACACCTGTGACCTGAAATGACCAGAATTTGCGTCCGCAAACTGGAAATGTCCTATTTGTGCTTTTACGTGCAGCAGCTTTGTGTAAAAGAGTTGACTTTGAGGTTTATTGTTCACTTAATCATAGGACAACATCTTATTTGACCACTGACATCTCAGTTTTTGCAGTGAACGTGGTAAATGTCATGAGATGAAGACAAAACATGGTACGAATTTACTGTGTCAAACCAACTGTCGTTGTGCAAAAGTGTCACATTATCACTGGCATTCAACACCAAAGACCCCGCTGCTGCTGCTGCTGTGTATTTTTGAGGCCTGCCTTGACCCAGTGCATCTCCCTATAACACCACGAGCTTCATAATTGTCAGCAAGTGCCTTACTTAGTCTTAGAGTCTGGGCAGGCTATTCCAAGCTCAGTTGTGTGTTGGCACGAGCACAATTCCCAGCTGTTCCAGGCCCTCGGTCTCTCGGCGTGGACACCAGATCAGGACGACCAGTCTCCACACTCTGCACCTTACTCTTCCAGTCAGTTGAGGACAGTAACTGAGACTCCTGTCATCGTCACAATGCTCTATTCTTAGGCTACTCCCATGTACCCCTCCATGAGAAAAAACTAGATATGAACTAAAGTAAACTTTCCATGTAATAAATTATTAATTAATCAATGTAGGTATTTATTTATTTATTTATTTATTTTGTATTTCATTTAAATTAAAATACCCCAAAAGCACAATTGTAAGGTGTATATGTCATGTATGTTAAATGTTTCGATTACGTTTACTGAATTACAAATCAAACCATTTAATTATTTTAGCTTGCCACTAGGTGGGTGTATCTGCTTACTAGAGCAAACAGTACTCGGTAGACAGGCAGGCAGGAATGCAAGCTAGCTTTCTTCAGCCTATCCAGTCACCCATGATGTGAATTATGTACGTAGCACTCATA
This sequence comes from Tenualosa ilisha, assembly GCA_015244755.2. NCBI lineage: Eukaryota > Metazoa > Chordata > Actinopteri > Clupeiformes > Clupeidae > Tenualosa > Tenualosa ilisha. The sequence continues at coordinate 2,664,456 of PYXC01000902.1, forward strand.
GCACTCTGAATTCTGGAACAAAGAATACATAAATCAAAACATCTAATATATATATACATATATATATATATATATATATATATATATATATATATATATATATATATATATATAGCAAATGTATGGACAAGGCATAAATGAGTGAAGTATAAAGTTTGTTTATAGTGGAGAAGAGGAGCACTTTAATATGTTTGTAACACATTTGAAGTATCAGAAAAGTATATTTTGTCCTGCAGTGAACTTTGCTCACATGCATTTGAGCTCTTGAGCTCATATGAGTTCTTTGTGTTTTTCCAAATATATTTTTCAATGCACTGACAACGCACTAGCGTGGCATTTAATTACATTTTTAGAGTGCTTACACATATTTCTTTGAGGACTTAAGCAACTAAAGTGTCCCAAAAAGTAGCTTGAGTTCCATTAAGTGTCTTTAACGAATATGGCAAAGCAAAGAGTGTACTTACAACCTACTGTTAATGCATTAAATTGTTCCAAAATAGTACATTAGTTCAAAAAATAGTACAAAAACACTAAGAGATATTTTCAAAAGATGCATTTTTTGGCCTTGTCTGACCATGTCCCTTAAACACAGAATAGCAGATGGTGACATCATTAATGCCAGATACTATTTTGGCAGAGTTAGGCATTTGCAGATCTCCTGCTAGGGAATTTTCTCAAAAAATTGTGCTTTTCATCTTTGCTAATCCATATGTCAAAAAAACAGCTGTTTGTGTTGGCCAGCGATGCTTAAAGCAACACTAAAGCAACAATGTTTTTGTGTAAAACTAGTGGACTAGTACTCAAGGCACACGCAACCTTCCAAACATTGTATGGAGTCTTACTGGCACTGCTAGATGTTAATTTGTGTTTGGTGGCAATAGTCAGCAATGTAATAATGCTATACTAATGCTATACAGTTTATTGATTGATTGATTGATTGATTGATTGATTGATTGATTGTCAGGGTGGTTTCCTAACCTCCAGCCAGAACTGTACAGTACATAATCTAGACAGCAGGTGCGCCTTTCTTGTGTTTATCCACCCTTCATATGACTACATGCCATCCAAATGAATTCAGAGATACCGAAAGGGATGCCTCACAAAATGGCAAAAAGTAACATAGTGTTAATTTAAATGAAGCTTACAGAATGTTTATTATAGGCATTACTGGATGCTTAGTTGGAAAGTTTATCCCACTTTTAAGGAGGGCTTATGGACAGGCATTTAATTGAGTCAAAGATTTTCTGCAGGAATGGATATGGTTTGTATGGCCACTGTACTAGTAAGCCTATGGAAATTATATAATGATCTGACATCTCATATGGAAAGCTGTCATTAGTCCAATTCTTTTTCACCTTTTTCAAATAGAAAAATACCCCCTTGTCTACCCCCATTGTTTGATGCAATGTCAATCAATAATTCAATTTATCAATAGAAGGGAAATGTAAGCCAGTTTTTATGCACACTTGACATTTACAAGTGTGTTAATTGTCTCCTTTGGGTCTAAGTTTGGCAGAGAACACCAAGAAGTGCTAACACCATGACCATGACCATTCACTGGACCCTTCTTGAATTACTCTTGTCTTTATGAGCAGCTTCTCTCCCCTAGAAGGCCTAAACAGATTCCTCAGGCTAGGAAGAGGTCAGGAAACTGAAACCTCTCCTTGGCCTCGGTGGTAATGGAGGCACAAGGTCTAAGATCAAAAGCAGACTTTGGCCCCCTGTGAATGCCCAAAATGTATCCCTGTCATACTTGCCCTTCTAAGCCTGCTATGTGCTAGTAGTCTTTGCTATTGGTCCAAGAGACACTGTTAAAGGTCTTTGGAAGGATGTCCAAGACATTCCAAGGACCCTTGTGCTTCAGTCCAGCCTATGCCACTCTCCGTAGCCTGCATGGATGTCAACTGTCTGAAACTACAAACTGTTTCAAGATAGGATGTAAAAATTACATTTCATGTTCATGTTAAAGAAGTTTCTGTGATGTGATCAGGAATGGCTGGCTTTATCTGTCTGCTGTACGCCATGACTGGAAGCACGTCCTGCACGGACATCATCAGGAGGTAAGGGATACAGACGAAATATTTAATAGCGCATACTCAGGGATTGCCACTAATGTTATCTGACGGCTAATAACCTGGAATATAAGATAAGGTCTTAATAATGAATGAAAGTCATGCATGGTAACAGTAATACACTGAAAACTGTGATGACTGTGATGCTGTGAACTGTGATGAATCAAAGTTCATTTAAACTGTTTTAAAGTAGATAAATATAATATCTTGACAGATAGATGGAATTTGAGGAGTGGATTCAGTTTGATTTTCATTGTTCCTATAATCTGACATTATATTTTCACAAATGACTGAATGCCTACAAACTCAGGATTACAAGAACAGAACAACTGCTACCCACACCTGACACAGTTTTGTAAAATAAAAATACCCAATGTTCCCTAGATGTGCTCAAATCAGTGGAACTTCTCTGGTTTATTACTTAAATAATAGGTATAACAGTTGTATTTTCTGGGACTGTAGACATTAGGCATGTTAACATGCTCCATGGTTCAAGGTGGTATGACTGTCAGCTGAAAAGCAGAAAGTTCATTATGGGACAATTCTCTCCATGGCAAGTTTGTACAAGAATATTAACACATACAAACAGGAAGGGCACTGAAGGAGGTGAAAAAAGCATTTGGATTCTTAATCCAGTTACCACCTTTTCTGATCAACCTTCCCTGAGTGTATTTGTGTGTGTGTGTGTGTATGTGTGTGTGTGTGTGTGTGTGCGTGTGTGTGTGTGTGTGCAAGTGTCTATATATTTGTTAAACAGGTTTGCGAAGGGGAATAGCAATGGAACAGCTGTTGCCGCTAACAGACTCCTGGGTGCTGCAAGTGCCATCATTGCTTTGAGCACAGACAGGCATGCCATTGAAGTTAAACTAAGTTCTTACAGTTCATTTGTAATACTGAGTCTGTCAAGGTGTTAAAGTAAGCAGGTTTTTACTATTTGCTTGCTATGTGCTGTGATATTCTTGTACAAAATCATGATATTTATGACATAAAGACCTATCCTTTTCTATCACTTCAGTAGATGTAGAATAGATCTGAAAATGGTGATACTGGTGGTGGAAATGGTGTTACGGACACAACATCTAAAGCTATTACATTTTGTGAAGAAACCAGTGAACTATAGTGGCTATACAACTCTGAGTCTGCCTTATTAATATTACAATCTCAAAAACAGAGAGATTGGTAAATTGATAATACAAGCATAAGTAGCATCATAATAAAAGTAGTTAGTCACATCTAAGGTATTAAAAGATGAATTAATGAATATTTATGATAGACAGATTTGATAGGCTTTTTTATAGGAAGGGGTTTCTATTGTCTGTGGTCCTCTGGTCTTTGAAGGCACTGCAGGTCTCTGACCATGCACTCAAATAATGTAACTTATAGGCTGACTATTTGGCCCTTCAAACCCTGCAGTGGTCTACCGGTTGCTTCTTCTGCTGAAGACACATGGCACAGGGCAACTTCCAAGCAGTTTTGCCTGGCCATGTTCATCTTGGGTATCATCATTATTGACAGTGAGGGATACTTAAAGGGTGGTGGTAGCGTAGTGGTTAAGGAACCCTGCTAGCATGTGGGTAGACCGGATATTGTGGGTTTGAATCCCAGTTGCCACTGTTGTGCCCTTGAGCAAGGGACTTAACTCAAGTTGCTCTAAGGGAGACAGGCCCTGAATTACTTGATGTGTACAAATGCAAGTCACTTTGGATAGAAGTGACTGCTAAATGCATAAATGTAAACTTCCTGGTTGTTAAGTTAGCTCTGAACTTTTTTAGATTTAACCTACATATTTCAGTAAGCCTCTCTCTTAGGGGCATAGTGTAAGAACTCTCTACAAATCTAAAAAAAAAATCATAAATTTAAGGGGTAAAACAAGTTTGTAAGGAAATAATGAATGTCTATTACAGATGGATTAAATGGTACTCGGTACTTTATTTAAACACTGAGACTGATTTTCCTTTCTACTACGCAAGTTAGGCCACCAGACAATTACCTTACAGTAAATGTTAGAATAAATTCAAATAAATTCATAATGTTAAAGTCAAGAACAAACAGGAGAGATTTAGTTCAGCTGCATTTTTCTTTATTCTACTGCATGACAGAAAAAGCATCAAGCCTTGTAGAGTGATCCAAGTGAGAACTTTACTCCTCATCGTGACTCTTCTGTAAAAGAAATATATGTTAATTCAATGTGGGCTAAGTATGACTGACTTTATCATTTTATGTTAATTTAATTAAGGTTAAGTATGCTGTCAAAATGTCACAGTGAACATTTGTTATAGCTTTTGCCTATAATCCAGGTGAATGATATTTATTTATTATGGCTGCAGTTGTATGCAAAATAAGCATCGTTGTCATATCAAGTCATATCCAAATACGCAGATGCCCCTTATCTTGCTTTTTCTTGCTCTTGCCAACATACTTTCAATGATTTTAAGAATTTAACGTCACCTTGCCACTTGAATCACGGCTCTTGGCTCTCAGCTTGTTGACCTGAGACTCAGCAATATCAGCTCTCTCCTCAGCCTCATCCAGCTCATGCTGCAGTTTGCGGAACTTGCCCATATTGCTATTAGCTTGTTCCTCCTGAAAAAAACATAATAAAGTTACATTACTAAAGGCATACCACGCAAACCGGTATTTTTTCACCTCTGGAGCTCCACCCACAGTCACTGCTTTAAAAAAAATAAAATAAAAAAAAAGGACAACAACTGCACATTCTCACCAAATGATGAGGATTTGCTTTGCAAACAAAAGAATAGGAAACAGCGATGATCATTTTCATAAAGTTATATTGACTGACAAGGTAATAAACGGGATTTCGGTTTCATTCACTCTCTGTTTCGTCTGACGTCAGGATACCATTCTCATAATGCATGTGCTGTAATTGCACCAGGAAAACGATAGAGGGGGACAAGAGAGCCTTCAATCACCTCATAATGAACCATTAAACCATTGAAGTGACTATGAAGCTGGTAAATTAACCTAAAATGTTGTCTGGTTTGCTTTTAAGATGCCTAAAAGACTTGTACTGGATGACAGTGAGAAATGACACTTACAGCCTCCTCTGCTGCCCTCTTGTAGGACTTGACCTTCAGCTGCAGTTTGTCCACCAGATCCTGAAGACGGTGAAGATTTTTCTTGTCCTCTTCAGTCTAGAGATAAAGAGGTAGGTGTTAATGATATTAGCTATGATGAATGAGACCAATTTTTTTTTTTTTTCATCTTTAGTACCTGATAGGTGAGCTCCTTGATGCGGCGCTCATATTTACGGATTCCTTTGACGGAATCACTGGCCTTCCGTTGCTCCATTTCCACCTCATTCTCCAGTTCCCTCACCTGTGTAGACAGACAGATAAATCAAATGTTGAACAAAGACCAGTATGCCGACTGATTATTAGAAGAAGCTCTAGAGCTAAAACACAGCGCTTACCCTGGACTCCAGTTTCTGGATCTGCTTCTTGCCACCCTTCATGGCGATTTGCTCAGCTTCATCTAGACGGTGCTGCAGGTCCTTGATGGTCTGCTCCATGTTCTTCTTCATGCGCTCCAGGTGAGCGCTGGTGTCCTGCTCCTTCTTGAGCTCCTCTGCCATCATGGCAGCATCAGTGATGGCCTTCTTAGCCTTTTCCTCAGCATTCCTGCACTCCTGCACAGCCTCCTCTACTTCACTCTGCAACTGGGATGTATCACCCTCCAGTTTCTTCTTCTGGTTCAGCAGGCTGGTGTTCTGAATTTGTAGTAAAGAGACAATGGTCACAATCCTTTGACTCACATTCAAGTGCACAAATTAAATAATAGCTTGTAAAATAAATAACATTGTCTTAGGAAAAAAAAAGAAAAAAATTTACGCAAGATGACCCGAGCCATAGACTATTCCAGATAGCCAACAGGAAGTAATTGTAATGGGTATTGCACTCAAAATCCACCCAAACTGAAGGTTGTATGCAATACTTTACCTGAGAGTGCAGCAACTGCACCCTCTCACTGACATCCAGCAGTTCCTGTTCAGCCAGTTTCCGGCCTCTCTCTGTCTGCTCTACCAGGGACCTCAGCTCATCCAGTTCAGCCTGCAGCAGATTGTTGCGTCTATCCACAATGGCAATGTTCTCTTTGAGATCGTCATTACCACGTAGAGCATCATCCAGCTGCAGCTGGGCATCCTGCAAGAAATGTATTTGAAAAGTGTCAATTTTTGTCAGTCGACCAGTTAGAGTTTAAAACTGGGTCTGTTAAATGATTAAAAATTAAATTCGTAAAACAAAAAAAAACAACAAAAAAAAAAACACTAGTTTAAACATCTGTTTAAATTGTAGGCCTACTCAGCAGATCTCTTTGAAATCATTGTTAGCATGAACAGAGTCATCCAAATGCAGTTGGGCATCCTGCAAGATGTATTTGAAAATTCTAATCCAAAATTCATCAAAGTTTTATAGTTGCATTTTAATTTACCTTCAGATGCCCATGAAGGCCCTTGAGCTGCTTCTGGGCCTCAGATGCCTGTCTATTGGCCTGGCTGAGCTGGATCTCCATCTCATTGAGGTCTCCCTCCATCTTCTTCTTCAACCTAAGAGCCTCATTCCTGCTGCGAGTCTCAGACTCCAGGGAGCTCTGCAGAGTGTCCACCACTCTCTGCTGGTTTCTCTTGGCCTGCTCCATCTCCTCATCCTTCTCAGCAAGTTTACGCTCAATGTCAGCTTTGACCTGGTTGAACTCCAGCTGAGCTCTAAGGATCTTACCCTCCTCATGTTCAAGGGAACCCTGTTTAGATATAGGAGCACAATAATTGACTCAGTTCATCCAATGGTATCCTGGAATGGCAGAAATTAGTTTTATGAGAATCTTGACATTTATGATTGTACCTCTGCTTCCTCTAGGGCAGTCTGAATCTCAGCCTTCTCTTGTTCAAGTGTCTTCCTGACCTTCTCAAGCTCATGAATGCTCTTACCAGTCTCACCAAGTTGCTCAGTGAGATCAGAAATTTCCTCTGTAGAGAAGGAACATTAATTTTAGTAAAGTTTAGTTATAGACTCTTAACAAACTCATTCATGCAAGTTTTGTGGTCAGGGATGCAAATTGACCTTGAAGATTTTTATTCTCTCTCTTCATGGTCTCCAGGTGATCTAGAGATTCCTCATAGGAGTTCTTGAGTTTGAAGAGCTCAGTGCCTAGAGATCTGGCCTCTTTCTGGGAGCTCTCCAGCTCAGTCTGGGACTCCTCATACTTCTGTTTCCACTCAGATAGGACCTAGAAGAATGGCAAATATGAAAATATTGCTTCCCCATAATACTGTAGGTTATCCTATGTCTATGCTGAAAAAAGTCTGAACCTTATCAAAGTTTCTTTGCTTCTTGTCCAGGGCAGCAGCAGCAGCATTGGATCTCTCCACATCTACCATGAGATCTTCAATCTCATTCTGCAGTCTATGCTTAGTTTTCTCCAGAGAGGAGCATTTGGCATTAACAGCCTCCACAGCTTCCTCTGCATCTTGCAGACGCTGAGCCAGCTTTTTCCTGAAAAACAATAGACAGACAGAGAAAATGACTATTCTTCCAGCCATATTTTGTCAGTGATTTTCAGAGCTTCATACACAATTCGTTTAGTGGCCATACTTAGCATCTTCCAGCTCCTCAGTCCTCTGGATGGCATCAGTCTCGTACTTGGTTCTCCACTGAGCCACCTCAGAGTTGGCCTTGGAGAGACTGCGCTGCAGCTCAGCCTTGGCCTCCTGCTCCTCCTCATACTGCTCCCTCAGGAGGTCAGCATCATGGCGAGCAGACTGCACTGCGTGGGCTAGCGCATTCTTAGCCTGTGAAGTTATTTTCACTGTATCAGCGTTGAATAATGTTGAATAAAGTATCAATTATAATATATAAACTAAGTAGAGGGTGAAAAAGTAGAGGGTGCAAATATTTCATAGAAATGCAAATAGTTAATATTTCTATTGTAAGAAGTGCTCTAGGTTTTCAGGTCATTAGATACATGATATATCACGCGTGAGAAGTCCTGCAAAATAACATTTTCAGCTGAAGTAATTATAGTACCATATATTTACTTGATATCAATTGCATTTTAGGAGGTAAAACTGTAAAACTTTTTTGAAGTTAAGTTTAATACAAGGGAGTTGATTAGATATGGATTTACATGATTTGGAAAAAGAGAGTTGACCAATGTGAAATTGTAAGTAAATGTAAATACCCTGGATCCTATATTAAGTTCCATAATACATATATTTTTTTTTAATCTATCAAATAGAAATCTTTTATACCTTGACTTCTTCCTCCAGTTGTCTCTTCAGATCTTCAATCTGTTGGGTGTAGGACTGCTTGCCTCTAGTTAACTGAGAGACAAGAGAATCCTTCTCTTCCAACTGCCGGGAAAGCTCACCTTTTTGATTGAAAATGATCATTGTTTTTAATGAAAATATCATCACTGAAATACAGAAATGCTGTATATACCAGTGTTTTCCTCTCACCATTTTCAGTTTGAAGTTTAGCCTTCTGCATTGTAAAATCATTGATACCGCGTTGAGCTTCCTCAAACTTGGTTCTATATTCACTCATCTGATCCTCCAAGGTCCTGCACATTTTCTCCAAGTTTGACTGAAGAAAATGATGGAGAAAATTTTGTTTTAAAGGGTGCCATAGACTATAACACTGATATAAAGCCTCTTTTCTTGACTTTTTACCTTGGCTTTGGAAATCTGCTCCATGTTGGAGGCAACATCATCCAGTTCCAGACGCAGTTCACTCTTCTCCTTCTCAAGCTTTTGTTTCACTCTCTGGAGGTTGTCAATCTGCTCACCGAGGTCAGCAACACTGTCTGCATGCTTCTTCCTCAGTGTGGCAGCAGTAGCCTCATGTTGCAGAGTGGACTCTTCAAGGTCTCTGCGCAGCTTCTGGAACTCAGCCTCCCTCTTCTTGTTCATCTCAATCTGGGCCGCAGTGGCACCTCCAGCCTCCTCCAGCCTCTCACTGATCTCCTCCAGCTCTCTGGCCAGATCTGCTCGCTGTTTCTCCACTTTGGCTCGGGCAGCTCTCTCAGCCTCCAGCTCTTCCTCCAGCTCTTCAATTCGGGCCTAGACAAGAATATTACCATGCAGAATATCAAATTAAAAGGAAATTCTATCAATTCAGTACTGGCTAAACTATAGCACATTTTTTGGTACATATGTACACACCTGCAGCTCCTTCAGTTTCTTCTGAAGCTGGGCAGCCATAGCTTGTTCATCTTCAATCTTGCTATTAAGTTGGCTGATTTCAAAATCCTTCCTGTGATATTAATTTGCAAATTCATTTTATTTAAAATGATCATACTGTATGAGAATACATTACACAGCCTGAGTCATGTTTTATGTTTTGTAAGCAAATTTACTTTTTCAGCTTTTCCTCAAGCTGCTGTTTATCATTTTCCAGATCCATCACATTCTCCTGGGTCAACTTTAAGTCACCCTCAAGCTTTCTCTTGGCTCTCTCCAGGTCCATCCTTAGCTTCTTCTCTTGCTCCAGGGAGCCCTCAAGCTATTTAGAGAAAATATAGGATTATTTTTAGTGTCCTCATTGCCCTTAAGTTTTGTACAGTAGGGCATACTTTTTTCTCTTTTATTGCCTACATCATCAACTTGCTGCTCCAGCTTGGCTTTGGCCTTAGTCAGAGTGTTGACTTTGTCCTCCTCACTCTGAAGGTCATCCAGGGTTTGCTGGTGAGCCTCCTGTAGAGCTTTCTTCTCCTTGGTCAGCTTGGCAATGATTTCATCAAGAGCTGCCATCTCCTCAGTCAGGTTTTTGACCTGAAAAGTAAACAGTTATAATTGTGTCACATGAGGATATCCTTATTCATGATTGCAGCATCAATTAAGTTTGCAGCATCAATTTCAAATTAACAGACCTTATTCTCAGTAGCATGTTTCTCCTTCTCCACTTTAGCCAGAGTGAGCTCCAGATCATCAATGTCCTTCTTGAGCTCAGAACACTCATCCTCCAACTTCCTCTTCTTAGCAGTCAGTTCTGCATTCATCTCCTCCTCATCTTCCAGTCTCTCAGTCAGCTCTTTGACTTTGGCCTCAAGCTGAATCTTGTTCTTGATCAAACCCTCACAACGTTCCTCAGCATCACCAAGATTGTCTTGTTCCTGTGATAAAGGATAGATCCAATTAGCATGTAAAAGTGAATTTAATAACTATTTAAGGCATTTCATAAACAAATGAGATTAAAATGAATCAATTACAGTATATACTCACAGTCTGGACTTGAATTTGCAGGTCGTTCTTCTCTTGGAGAAGAGTAACCATTTTCTCTTCAAGCTCCTTTCTACGGGACTCAGATTTGGCATAGGCCTCCTTGAGCTTCAGGAATTCTTCCTTCATGTTGGCCATCTCCTTCTCAGCTTCTGCAGATTTCAACAGAGGCTTGATCTTGAAGAACATCTTCATCCATGGCCAATTTTTGACACCCATAAATGCACGGACATTCCACTGAATCACCAGCAGAGCATCCCTGTAAAAGTCAAGTCCATATTTTTACTCACAGTCACAGTTGTGCCTTTGTTCATTAAATATTATGAATGATAGCTGATGAGCTGATTTTCTCCAGTAACAAATATCAAATACCATCAAAGTGCATTGGTTTAAACTTTTGAAATCCAAGATAAATAGGAAACTGTTGCACCTGACTTCCTATAATGTTATGCATGTGCCTTGTGAAATCTGTTATACTTATTTACAGGATTATACCTGCGTTCTACAATTTTCTGGAACTCAATCCTGGCAAGAAGTCCACGGCTTCTAGACTGGATTCCAGTAATGATGAGAGCAAGACGGTCGTCTCTCATCTCCTCAAGGAGACCCAGCAGACCAGCTTTGAAGAACACCTGACAAGTCAAAGCAGGTAATGTATTACATTTGGTTTTACAGTAACTGAAACATACTACATTTTACCCCCTTGTTCAAATAGTTCAAAATAGTGAATAATAGATACAAGATTTCAGTGAAAGACCTTAGTGTGTCCCAGCTTGTACTGTTCATGGTCAATATCCAAGGAGCCAAGCAGTTTCTCTGCTGCCTTCTTGTTGTCAATGAACTGACCCTCAGGAATGGCATTGGGATTCAGGATACGGTATCTATAATCCAAGAAGTATGAGTGCATTATGCCAAATTACTGATTAGATATGGCATGTATTATACACCGTTACAATCAAAGTTCACCCTACCTCTGTTTGAAGTCTCCGTACAGAATCCTGTTGGGGAAGCCCTTTCTGCAGATCCTGATGCCTTCCAGCACACCGTTACAGCGCAGCTGGTGCATGACCAAAGGATTTTCCATGGCTCCAGGAGTCTTGCTCTCATTGGGAATGATGCAGCGCACAAAGTGGGGGTGAGTTGACCTCAAGTTGGTCATCAACTTGTTCAGGTTCTCCTGTTGTTCAGATATTTAAACCATCACTATGGCAGCTATGCAAAGTACTAGTCATAACTGTGCATCAATGACAGAAAGATATAAGGTGCTCATAAATGTCTTTAATGTCTTCAGTTACACTTCACACTTACCCTGTGAAGGGCAGATACAGTCTGGAAAGAAGAACCCTTCTTCTTGCCACCACCACCCTTGCCTCCCTTGCCACCAGAATCTTGGGCTATAAGAAAATTACATATCCATCAGCTATCCACATTGACATGAGGCTGATTCATTAATGTTGTAGGGATACTTTGTAAGACGTTGAAAAAAATACCCGATTCAGCACCAGCATAGTTGGCAAAGAGGAAAGACAACAACTTAAGAGTTGACTTTTGGAAGAGTCCGACCACAGTCTCATTGAGGGGGTCCTTGTTCTTCACCAGCCAATTGCAAATGTTGTAGTCAACAGTGCCAGCATAGTGAACCAGGGAGAAATGAGCCTCTGGTTTCCCCTTGACAATCCTTGGCTTCTGGAAGCAGGCATTTTTACCCAAGTGGTTGTCATAAAGCTTGGCTTTAAATGTAGAATCACTGGCCTTGGGGAACATGCACTCCTCTTCAAGGATGGACATGATACCCATGGGCTGAGGAGGAAAGAATATGTAAATACTAAACACATTTTACAACTAGACAAATATTAACTCTACATAGTGACCTATGCCATCACCCAGATAAGTACATTTAAAAAAAAGTCACTTACTTTCTCAATGAGCTCAATGCAGGCCTGCAAGTCCATGCCAAAGTCAATGAACTCCCACTCAATGCCCTCCTTCTTGTACTCCTCTTGCTCCAGCACAAACATGTGGTGGTTGAAGAACTGCTGCAACTTCTCATTAGTGAAGTTGATGCAGAGTTGCTCAAAGGTGTTGAACTGTAAGATATGAAATGGCAATTAGATTTTCATTTTTCATGTCATTTTCAGCATGGTTACTTTACTTTGTATGTTGTCCTATACAACTCACATCAAAGATCTCAAATCCAGCAATGTCCAGCACACCAATGAAGTACTGGCGAGGCTGTTTGGTGTCCAAGGATTGGTTGATTCTCACGACCATCCACAAGAACATCTTCTCGTACACTGATTTGGCCAAGGCTCCAATAGAGTAGTACACCTAAGGGAAAATTAATGATATGGTTAATGCAAATTTATGTAATGTCATTTATAAACATCAAGACCATGTAATAAATGATGTAGTTAAAACACTTTGCTTCTAAAACTAAAGTCTTGGGTTTATAATAATCACCTTGTTATTTTGTAGCTACACTTAAATAATGCAGAAGCTGCATTTTTAAAATAGTCACAGTTATCATTATGTACAATCCTTGTAAAGCCTGCTATATTCTCTGATGTTACCTGTTGGACATTCTGTCCCTTGGTGACCCACTCGTTTCCTACTTTGACCCTTGGGTGACACAGCCCCTTGATGAGGTCAGCGGAGTTCAGGCCCATCAGGTAAGCGACTTTGTCAGCATCTGTATTGAAAATCTGAGTTACACTTCTTTCCCCATATTTAGATTCATCATGTGGGTATTACATCTAACATCAAAAGCTAAAACAAACCCTCAGTGCCATCAGCCTCTGCCTGCTCCTCTCTCTGCTTCTGCTTGAACTTCATGTTGCCATAGTGCATGATGGCACCAGTCAGCTTGTAAATGCCATTCTTCTCCTCTTGGGTGAAGCCCAGTACATCAAAGGCATCCTGTAACAAATCAGATGTTTGGTGTTTTGTGTCGTGTCAACAGCCCTCTCATGTGAACAAGAGAACGTCAAAGAAGGCCTCCTCACATCAGTGGCAATCAGCTCCTCAGCATCATTGATGGAAGCTACTTGGGTCTCTCCTTGGGAGATGTAAGAATAGTCGTAGGGGTTGGAGGTGATCAACAGCATCTCTGAACAAAAGCAAGACCACAAGTCAAGTAATGCCATGGTGAGCTATTGAGTGAACATTTTCAGTATTTCACCCTCACATCTTAGAAACTATTAATGCTGTGCAGGTAACTAGTGTGATTGTATGTACACTGTATATTCATTGACGCTCAGATATACTTTTGCATGTTGTATATGTACTGTATGTTAGTGTATGTTGTGTTGACCATTTGCGGGCTAGTTGAGTATTTGAGGATCGAATTGCACCTCAGGGACATTAAACATTCCATTCCAATCCAATCCAAGTAAAAGCATTTCTCACCTAACAGCTCAGGCTTCCTTTGGGACAGGATCTGGTAGAAGATGTGGTAGTCTCTCTCAGCCTTAAGCTGATAAGTGACACGGGACTTCTCCAGCAGATCTAGGGTATTGAAAAGTGTATCACTTCACATTCTTTCATTCTACACAGACGAACAAATTCAGGAAAAGGGCTTGTTTACTTACACGTCTCAATGTCTGCTGATGATAGTTTGCCACTAACACCAAAGTGGATACGGATGAATTTACCCTAGAATGAGTAGTGCGTAAGAATTAAACACGGCAGTGGCAGAAGAATTGACATTGAGTTGATACTGAGCTGGACTTTGGTATTGGACTTACGAATCGGGAGGAGTTGTCATTTCTGATGGTTTTGGCGTTGCCAAAAGCCTCCAGTGCAGGGTTGGCCTGGATGATTTGATCCTCCAATGTGCCCTGGAACAAAATAATACAAAATTCAAATTAATCTGTAAGACCATAGACAGCCTCTATCACATGACCATGCAGGCCCATCAGGATCTGAAGACTTATTAGAAACAACCTGTGGTCATGTGACCAGCTCTTCTCACAGTGAACAAGCACTACAATAGCAACTTAAAAGCTTTGGCCTTTCAAAATTTTACCAGTGAGTACTGGATAATGTCACTATTTTTACTAAAGGCTAGGCTAGGTGCTTGACCTTTGAAGTGTGCAGCATGTAGTTAGATGAGTTACCTTTTTTTCTGCAGAGGGGTCTTTCTTTCCAGGGGTTGCTGCAATGCTAGCAAAGTACTGGATGACTCTTTTGGTGTTAACAGTCTTGCCGGCACCGGATTCTCCACTGTTGGTAAATGATAAAGTATGTAGAGTCTCAATAACTCATAAATAAATTAGCAAAATGTTTGGTGTCCAAAATTAAATTTTACTCACGTGATGAGGACAGACTGGTTCTCTCTGTCTGTGTAATGCAAATATAGAGCGTAAATATAAAATAAAACTTTGCCATTTGAAATTGTACATTTAAAAATTCAGACATTGATTTTAATGAGGCATGATGACAATGTGATGAAGAATTGGTGTAATACACATTGTTGTTAATTTTCAACATACTGGGTATCATTTAGCACTAAGATGGATGGCATCCTGTGCATTGGAAAGTGTAAGTTTCCTACACTGCAAAGTCATTGCATTACCAGTCATGCCAGGTCACATCAGTATTGTTTGATAATAAAATGAGTTTATGATAAAGTAAAATAAAGATGCATAATATAAACAGTACATATTTTTCTGTGGATCATTACCTGACAGCATGTACTGGTAGGCATTGTCAGAGATGGAGAAGATGTGGGGAGGAGCCTCAGTTCTCTTCTTGCCTCTGTAAGCAACGACAACTTCCTGGTTGTATACTGGCAACCACTTGTAGGGGTTTACAGTGACACAGAACAACCCAGAGTAGGTCTGCACAAGACACATTTAGATGATCATGAGTAATGCATGCTTATGAGACATCAGCAGCAATTTAGATGCAGAAAGAAACACATGGATATCTTGATCAATTCATTTGCTACAGAGTTTCACTCACGTAGATCATCCAGGCTGCGTAACGCTCTTTGAGGTTAAACAGCACAGCAGGCTCATGCAGGAAGGTGAACATCGCCATGTCCTCAATTTTATCGAACTTTGGCGGGTTCTGGGGGTGGACATCTACCTCTTTCACAGTGACAGTCTATGCAAGAAACAAATCAAACCATATCTTCAGAGAATCCCATGTTTCCATGTAATGATTTCATTGTTGTTGACAGTCTAAGCATCTACACCAGTCAAGCAGCTATCTTTTTTTTGAGAAACATATACTGTAAAAATGATACAGATGGCCAGTTGTTATAATTAAAACAACTGAACAACAAAAGCATACAAACGCAAAGTTTTTAACTAAATGTTTATTTGTAGGAATGAGCCTTGTTGCGGTGAAGAAGTCAAAGGGTTTGTTGTGCATTACCTTCCCCTCCTCAGTTTCAACGGTGGCTTTGTCCCCGTCTCTGCTTTGGACCATTCCCTTAACATATTCAACCTCTGGATCCGGCACAAAGCAGGCCCTCTTAATGTCAAAGGGGCGAGTCTGGGCCTCCAGACGCTCCATATCTGACTTTCTCAGAAAAGGAGCCGCCGCCCCAAACTCCTCCATTAGAGCATCTCCCATGATGAAGACTGCAGTTGAAATGATAATTATTTATATTAATTATCATTAATATCAATTAATGTAGCAAGCCTATGGGACAGCATGTTACAGTGCATTCACGGGATAAATGGGGAGTTTATGATGTCAGAGGGGCTACATCATCACTCTTGATTGGTCAATCAGAGTGATGTACCCTCTGTGACAACAGAAACTCCCCACTTCCCAGTAGGCCATTCAATGATTGCACTATTAGTTCCACAAAGGGAATTATTATTATTCTAAACATAGCCACATACTGCTTTATGATTATGTCAACTTTGAACTTGGAAATCTCACCTTGCTTGGATCAACCCTTAGATGTTTTGTTACCAAGATGTGATGTCACTTGCTATGAGTGAAGACAACAGAAACCACAGTTAGATCACACAGTGGTGTTGTAGTAAGCTAGTATAGCAGCAGTGCTGCAGCTATGCTAGCCATACACAGAATGCTAACTGAACAGATGCACTAGTCTCTCTGGTTTCTTATGAGGGTTTATACCACCATGTGGTGGTTTGGTTTGTGTCCTACAATATATTTCTATCTTTAGATTCACTGCACTTTTTAATCTATCTATCTATCTATCTATCTATCTATCCATCCATCCATTCAGCTAAACTAAAAGCGTTCTTCAATTGAATTGTCTAATTGTCTATTCAGCGTTCTGGTTGTCACATCTTATCAGTAGCAGCAGATGTACAGTACTACTTACCTCTGGGCCGGTCCTTGATGTATCCACCACCACAGTCAAGGCCATGGTTGATTCACCCTTTTTATAGAGAGTAGGCCATCCCAATATGGATGTGAGCACCGGCAGACTCCCACCGCACCAGACTTTTGTAAAGGGAAAACATCTGAATGGACGGAAGAGTGTACACATTGCAGACATATATGGCATGTGGTAACAATAGGTTTATCCAGACGGGAGGGCGTAGTCACAGGCAGGCAGTGCAGTGGGTGAGAACGGCACAGCATCATCACCACCTGAACTTGAGACCCCTAATTAGGACTTTGCTATTGTGAGATTCCACCCTGACCCTGTGATCTATTTCAATGTCCTTCCTGGCATCTTCCCAGCCATGTACAAAATTGCAACCTGCTGGTCTGTGTGCATTGACTTTTATTGCCTTTATCACTCAGGCGACCTTTTAGTACATCAAACATAGCGCATTGTTTTGGACGGGGAGCCTATGAGTGAGGTGTGTATGTGTAGCTTTTATATTTGATGCCTGTATTTTGATATAATAGAAATGAATCTTGGTCACTATGGTACATTTGTTATTCTTTGCAAGAATGTTCTCTGATTGTATCTTCGTTTTCTTTTGTCTGTCTTTTTAATTCTTTAATTTAAAATATAAAATAATATTAAAACATATTATCATTTTGTATAGACACAATCCAATGAAAATGGATACTGAAATAAATGATTGCTTGAGAACAAATTTCCTTTGTGGACTGTCTATCTATCTATCTATCTATCTATCTATCTATCTATCTATCTATCTATCTATCTATTGACTATCAATTATTTTTTCTAAACTCTGTTTATGATTGAATATACCCTTCAACTTCTGCAAGTTTGAAAACTGGTCCAATAGACAACCACAGCTGTCTTCCTTCGTAGACCAGGGCAAGGTCGCCTGAGGCCTGTGATGAATTGTCACCCTACTGTTCCCTGCCCCAGAGTCACGTTCCTAACACCATCTCCCTGGCACTGCATTGTTTCCTTGAGGACAAAGATAACCCTGTGAAATTTGTCTCAGGTTCCTCTATCAGCTGCAAACAGCCTTTGAAACACTTGTCAATGTACCTTCCCACCCCTATGAATTTGCAGAGCAGCTGCTCTTTGAACACAATGATCTGAAGGCACACACAACTACTGCTACTGTGCCCTATTCAAACAGTAGAGAAACACATAGGATCATATTATGAATTTATTAAGATCAGATACCTAATCCATGTTTTGTTAACACTCATTATGATTATTTGCTTACAGATTTGATGGCTTTTAAATCTATAAAGCTCTTTCTCTGCATCGGAATGCTCATAGTTTTTTCAGATGATTTTGTGATTGACAATGGCATTAATTAACAGTTAATTAGCCTAAAACAGTCATATAACATAGTCTAAATAAAAAGTAAAAGTACCAAGAAGAAGAATTATTTAAATACAATGTAAACAGATGAGGATTTAGACACTTTGAATGTAAGTATTATACTCTTGAAAACATTAAATCTACAGGGTAGCTGGATCATGACCTCTCTAATCGTTTAAATCTCAAAAATGTTTGTTTAGCTGTTTGCACAGGTCAAGGAGGTGTTGAGCTCTAGGCTTCTGTGTCTCAGTCTGCTAAGTAAATTAACTTAGGGGTCAAGAAACTTGTCCATGTATGTTTAGACACCAAAAGAAAGTGTGAAGCCACACACAAGGTGCTGATAATGTGACAGTGATGGCCTAAGAGTGACTGTGAAGGTTCCTCACCCACTGGAAGACACTTTGAGTTACTGGATCCACACCCTCCATTCTCCCAGACCTTTAATTAGATTGCCGTGACATATCAGTCATGCTAGGCCCTTCATGACCCTTATGGGGCCCAGTCTCAGCTGTCTAGAGTCCTTGAGCCATCACCACTACTGTCGCGAGGACGTCACAACATCTTATGGCGGATGGGTATTATTGGCATGGAGAAGACTTGCTGTGGCAGGTGGTGGTGGATTCCAATTGCTCGAGGTTGTCGCATCATATGCATATACCAATGGATGTCTATGCCTTCTGTCCATATAAGAACTTACAGACAAGTACCCACGGGAAAAGGACAGAAAAAATAATATTTTTATTTAATAGTTTTGTATGTCTGTGGACCACAAACATGCTGGTTCACAGACATGGATGGTTCAGTCAGTGTCACTGAGTCAATACATATACTCTATTCATGGTGGTGTGTTTGGCATCTTTTTTTGCTTTCACCTTTGACCCCTCCACAAATATCCATGCACTATCCACAGCACTGCCATTCAAGAGAACTTGGTTTTGAACATCAACGTGACTACTCAACTGTTTATGCTGATATGGATCTTTAAGAAGCATCTTTATGTTATACCAGTTAAATAGGTTAATCCTATTGGAGGGGTTCTGTAAATTATTGGATATCTTTTATTTAATTGGAAAACAACTCTGTAACTAAACAGTTACTGCAGCCTCGCTGAAAACTGAGCATTCAGTTTTAAATGTTTTGCTGTGGTTTTGTTTACACAGTTAAAAAACACTGTATCCTCGTGAACAGTAATATGCTGAATCTATATCAGTATTATGCTAACGACTAAAACAACTAGCAAGGCTGTAGGGTTCCTCATAAAGCAGCAGTGTCAGCATGCTGATGAGTTCAATACTTCTTCAAAGTTCTCTCAACTTTCTCTTTCATCGCACTTCAACAGTTTGTCAGTGTTGCTTGTGTGAACTTTGGTGTCACTAGATGTGTTAATGGGTTAATCTAGAGCAGAGCAGATGAGAGACTGAGGCCATGTTTTACTGTACTGCATTCAGGAGTGTCCTCACACTCATGGGTCTGTTGCTGTCCCTCAAGTTGCTAAGTCAGTGACACACAAGCCTTAACACTGTCTTGTTTACCTTGTACTCTCTCCTTCCCTTTGTCCTTGAATACAAAGATAACCCTGTGAAATTCTTGCTAAATGTCAAAGATACTGAGAAATATTTAAATTTAATCTACAACAGATGGTCATACATACACACATAAAGGCATAGATGATTTTTTATACTCCTTCAGACCATATAGGCATTTTGGATTACAAGATCGAAGGACAAAAAAAGAATCTTTGTGATCCTTTTGCGTTCACTGCAATAACGTTTGTATTTATTGGAATCAAAAAATGAGCTTAAGTGGAAGTAGAAGTCATAGAGGGAGGAGAAGGTTGCTAACACATTCAGTTTTAGGGATAGGCCTACATGATACCATGGTCAAGATTGAGTTTAGGACAAATAATTTCTCCAAAATCACAGCATACTCAGATGGGGATCCTACACACACGTGTGTGTGTGCGTGAGGGTGCATCTCAGTGCATGCTGAGAGAAGTGAAGTGGAGCCAACAGGTGTCACCTTGTCATCTCCTTGGGAAGCCTCAACGGAGCAGCTGTTGCTGCCAACAGACTCCTCCTCTGTGGCCAGTGACACTCAGCATCGCCTTGAGCAATTCTTAGGAACAGAAGCATTCATTTTAGTAGACAAGCACCTTAGTGAAGGATCAGTCAAGACAAGCACAAGGAGATATAGAGAGTCTTATTCTTTAGCCCAGACCAAATAGGCTTACTTAAAGGTCAGTGTTCAGACCTGACACCCTGACATGTGTAGAAAGATGCATTAAATTGTCTTATCCTAATGAAAGACTATATATTAATTTATTTGTCTTATTTTTAATGTATCTCTCTCACTACTGACACACAGGAAATTCTTGTGGATGAGCCTTTGAACAACTTTGTTGGCAAAACTGGAAGAACTATAGTGGAGGATTTTTCTGGTCCTGGAGGTGGGCCTTCACAGTTCTGTACCGATATGATAGGAAGACTCTCAAGGTGTAAGTAAGTAAGTAGATTCTTCTAAGTTGAGCATGTACTGTGCTATGATATTGACTTGACTGAGTTATTTTCATGATCATTTTTCATACTGATAGATAAACTGTTGATCACAATTCTGTGACTGCAGAATTACTCCAGAATCAGTCTGCAGAATATTAATAATATAACAGTGACAGTTTAATGAGCTGATGTCAATGTCATTTTTTAAATGAATTTGTTTATTTATTTGTTTATTTATTTATTTAGTTGTGTTTTCAGTAAACACATACTTGAATCTCTAGTAACAGCTGAGGTATTTTGCAGTTTGGTAGATGAATGAATGTTCAAAAGGCTTGACATCTGTGGTCCTCTAGTGGTAAATGAAAAGATTGCAAGTGGTCCCTGACCATAAAGTTTCCTCTCAATATTAGAGTTTTTCAGGTTGCTTTGACAAATGTCAGTTGCCAACTGCAACACACAGTCAACCAGCAAAAACACACAACTTGCTTAATTTATCTTACAACTATGTTTGGGGAATGTTATTGCCTACATTTATCGAGTTAATATTTCTGACAACTTTCACTTTTTCTTCACTATCTTTTCACTTCTTTTGACTAAGTTAACGGCATAAATATATTTTGTAATGTTCAGTTCCAAAAATCTGATGAAATTTGGTGGTCTCCTGAGTTTCTGCAGCAGACTGAGCTAATAACATAGGCGAATGTACAAGTGCAGTTCATCCTTTTGCTGTGGTTATCAATGACTGTATATATAGAGTCATTGGTGGTTATCCAACCACCAGGTACATGTGTTATGAGTTCCTCAATACAGTCTTAACAGTCTTAATCTAAAATAGGTTAAAGTGTCCTTAACTTGTATGTCTCGACTACATTGGATTTGATAAGTGTGTATTTTTTTTCTGAAATAGTAAGTGACATCTGCCTGTGCAAATCCTTTAGGCCTACTTGCAGAGTTGCTCACTATAAAAATAGAATATTAGTATAAAGCATAGACAGTAAAAGAAAGATGGTATAAAGTTGGATCATGTCATTTACAGCCAAAGGCCATATTTTGTGAATTTAAAAGAATCACATCTGGCCTATCAATGTGTCCACTTGCATTTCGTGTTTATTTCATAATTTAGTTAATACATAATTTCACAGTTTAATTAATTGATTAATTTGCTTTTTAAGTAGGTCTATATTTTTTGTAGCTTTTCATTAACCCGCGCGCCTGAAAGAGTGAATGTTACAGTCATGAGGTAATGCGAAAACGTTCTTAAAGTTAATTTGACCTTTGACTTGCCAGCAGCCCTGTTAATCATTCATTCAACGCATTTCAGGCTGGTTTATTTCTCATGAAGGAAAGCTTTTAAAGGTAGCTTATTTAATAGTCGGATTTAGTTAGTAGGTAGAAAGTTAGAATCGATGAAATTATAGGAAGGCCAGTGAAACACCTTTCGTGATGTTGGCAGCTCCTATTAGCATGATAAGCCTACTTTAGCTATAGGGATTTAGTAGTCAAGGATCTAAATTCTAACTTTTAATGTCCTTTCTTAGTGCTCGGTCATCTGCTTCAAAACGTTAACGCTAAGGCAGAGGTGAAGCGGAGACTTTTAGAAGGTCAAACTTAATTCCTATGCAACTGCAGCTATTCTTAGCTAGTAGCAGTGCGATAGCATGAAGCCTCCCTGCATTGCAAAAGTAAGAAGCTAACATTTAGAACCCTCTGCATTCGCTCACCGTCAATAAAAACTACATGTCGAGCGTGTCTCTGTGGTCTTCAGGAGTCAAAGGGATCAAAGACGTGTTCATACGTAGATGAATATCATATCAATTAGAAAGCATTAATTATACACACCTGACGTTTAATTTTTTGCCCATGCATCACTCAAAATGGCTTGTGATTTGGCTGACCGATAGACCGATAAACTACAGCTCGTCATTTTTCCAAATGTAGAAAAATATCATGAAAGTATTAGCTTGTGTTATAATATACAAAAATCAAATAATTTACCGCTCAGTTTTCATGAGCTAAATGAAATTCTGAAGGAAGTGGCTAAAAACAGTAAAATACTAAGTATATATATAAAATACTAAGTTTGAGGGGTCCCAAAACACCAAATTTTGGGGGTGAAATTTTGTGAGTTACTTTGACACTATATGCAAAGATGCCAGGCAAACTTAAAATTTGCCTATGTGATTGATTTGAAATGAAAGACACATGGAGTTAACAGACTGGATTGATTTAGATGATGTGTGGAACAAAATATATATTTTTTCTTATTGTAAGATTTGACTTTGACAAAGTTAAAAGTGGGCTTAAGATTTGAAACACAAGATTTGAAAGCTAACAGTCTGCTGTGTTTATTAGCTGTGCTGTAATTGAAAGTGGAAAATAGAGTATTATAATTGCATTATTATTATTATTTTGTTTACAATGCTTTGGCCAGTCTGAATATCATCAGGAATTATTTAGTTTACTTATTTGCATTATGTGGCAACAAAGGAATTAAACAGCCTGCCCTACTCCATTGAAGATCATTACTTTTTAAATTATATTATTGGGCAACTGAATAATAAGAAGCAGCAAGATAATTTTTAAAATGCATTTTATTGCCACTACAACAGTCCAGCAAAGCAGTATCTAAGTCCCAGCAGAACAGACAAGCCTCTTAAAGGTGTCTTATAGAGAGCTTCATTCTTCATCATGTCCTTTCTGTAAGGAAGACACAAAGTTACACATATTTAGGATTTTCAGATATTGCATTATTAATTGCTTTCATTGCAGGCATAAAGTGTCAATATTTGTATGGACATGTGATTAAGGCCAGAAATTCTGCAACATCATTGATAATCTTTTTTTTGATAATCTTTTTAAACTTTATTTTATCAGAGTGATGACTTTGCATTGAAATATATATATATATAAAATATATACATTGACATGTTATCTCACCTTGCCACCTGCATCACGGCTCTTGGCTCTCAGCTTGTTGACCTGAGACTCAGCAATATCAGCTCTCTCCTCAGCCTCATCCAGCTCATGCTGTAACTTACGGAACTTGCCCATATTGCTATTAGCTTGTTCCTCCTGAAAAACATAATAGTTATTTATTTTTTTTGTAGATTACTATATTATGAAGTATTCGTAATTAGTAGTAACTTCTGGAAACTTACAGCCTCCTCTGCTGTCCTCTTATAGGACTTGACCTTCAGTTGCAGTTTGTCCACCAGATCCTGAAGACGGTGCAGATTCTTCTTGTCTTCCTCAGTCTGTGTATGAAGAGGTGGGTACACAGTTTTTATATACCTCTGTTTGGTTAGGGTTGGGTAACATAGAATTTACCCTAGTCGATATGTGAATTTAAATTTACCTGATAGGTGAGCTCCTTGATGCGGCGCTCATATTTACGGATTCCTTTGACAGAATCACTGGCCTTCCGTTGCTCCATTTCCACCTCATTCTCCAGTTCCCTCACCTGTGTAGAAAGACAAAGCAGATGTTGGGCCTGTGCTAACTACAACATATAATTTTTAATAAACACATAACACTTTGCAACATTTATCGAATATGTCCACATGATTAGGGAGATGTTGTTTCTCTTAGTACATTTTGAAAAAAAAGACTATGAAGCAAATTAGGGGCAGCCTGATCCCCCAAGCCATAACAAAATACTACAGAAAGCACTGATGTAAGGGATGATCTGCCTCTTTTATGTCTATTTTCACTTACCCTTGACTCCAGTTTCTGGATCTGCTTTTTGCCACCCTTCATGGCGATTTGCTCAGCTTCATCCAGGCGGTGCTGCAGGTCCTTGATGGTCTGCTCCATGTTCTTCTTCATGCGCTCCAGGTGAGCACTGGTGTCCTGCTCTTTCTTGAGCTCCTCTGCCATCATCGCAGCATCAGTGATGGCCTTCTTAGCCTTTTCCTCAGCATTCCTGCACTCCTGCGTAGCCTCCTCCACTTCATTCTGCAACTGGGATGTATCACCCTCCAGTTTCTTCTTCTGGTTAAGCAGGCTGGTGTTCTATGGGGAAGAACAAAAATATTCATGAAGGCGTGGGTTACATTACCAGTTAGTTGGGTGAATAGGGGGGGTTTCTACCATCTTAAGAATTTTACCTGAGAGTGCAGCAGCTGGACCCTCTCACTGACATCCAGCAGTTCCTGTTCGGCCAGTTTCCGGCCTCTCTCAGTCTGCTCCACCAGGGACCTCAACTCATCCAGTTCAGCCTGCAGCAGATTGTTGCGTCTCTCCACAATGGCAATGTTCTCTTTGAGATCATCATTGCCACGGATAGCATCATCCAACTGTAGTTGGCATCCTGCCATGGAAAGAGATTTTGTAATTAATCATTGATTAACTTTGTGATTGTAGACAACAAACAACTGTGAATTATATCATGTGAGTATTTATATTGTTGCTGTACCTTCAGATGTCCATGAAGACCCTTAAGCTGCTTCTGGGCCTCAGATGCCTGTCTGTTGGCCTGGCTGAGCTGGATCTCCATCTCATTGAGGTCTCCCTCCATTTTCTTCTTCAGCCTAAGAGCCTCATTCCGGCTGCGAGTCTCAGACTCCAGGGAGCTCTGCAGGGTGTCCACCACTCTCTGCTGGTTCCTCTTGGCCTGCTCCATCTCCTCATCCTTCTCAGCAAGTTTACGCTCAATGTCAGCTTTGACCTGGTTGAACTCCAGCTGAGCTCTCAGGATCTTACCCTCTTCATGCTCTAGGGTACCCTACAGCAATGAGGTACATTTAGTATGCCATTAAAATATACAAACAAACCTTCTTATTGGGACTGATTCTGTTTATCATGTATCACAATACCTCTGCTTCTTCTAGGGCAGTCTGGATCTCTGCCTTCTCTTGTTCAAGTGATTTCCTGACCTTCTCAAGCTCATGAATGCTCTTTCCAGTCTCACCAAGTTGCTCAGTGAGATCAGAAATTTCCTCTATGAGGAAAACAAGGTGTTTCCATAAATAACAACACTGTATGTAATGTGTGTACATATACATACATTGATAAAACATATATAACAGGATTTCACAAACAGTTTCTGCATAGATGGTTGCAAACAGACCTTGGAGATTTTTATTCTCCCTCTTCATGGTCTCCAGGTGATCCAGAGATTCCTCATAGGAGTTCTTGAGTTTGAAGAGCTCAGTGCCAAGAGATCTGGCCTCTTTCTGTGAGCTCTCCAACTCTGTCTGGGACTCCTCATACTTTTGCTTCCACTCAGCGAGTACCTGAGAAAATTTGAATGTGTGCCATCATTGTTTCCCAATGACAAAAACCAACTATGGATGTTAAAACCCATCATGAGTAATGTTACTACCTTATCAAAGTTTCTTTGTTTCTTGTCCAGGGCAGCAGCAGCAGCATTGGATCTTTCCACATCTACCATGAGATCTTCAATCTCATTCTGTAGTCTATGCTTAGTTTTCTCCAGGGAGGAGCATTTGGCATTAACAGCCTCCACAGCTTCCTCTGCATCTTGCAGACGCTGAGCCAGCTTTTTCCTGTGGAACAATGAATAGAAAGATTAAACTATGTTCAACATTTATATGTTTGTGTCGATTTTAATGAGTTTACGTAGAGTTAAGTCATGGAACTTTACTTGGCATCTTCCAGCTCCTCAGTCCTCTGGATGGCATCAGTTTCATACTTGGTTCTCCATTGAGCCACCTCAGAGTTGGCCTTGGATAGACTGCGCTGCAGCTCAGCTTTGGCCTCCTGTTCCTCCTCATACTGCTCCCTCAGGAGGTCAGCATCATGGCGAGCAGACTGCACTGCATGGGCCAGGGCATTTTTAGCCTAAGAAACAATGAGCAGATCTGAAGCCTGTGGTCCGTTCTGATCCATTTTAATTGTAGTTTGTTTAACGAGTTGGGTTGGTTCACTTGTATAGGTCATCCTGATACTGTAAAACTGTAATGTATTATCAAGTGGAGCACACAGGTATGTAACTGGCCCATGTGCAATATGCTGCTATTTTTATTAAAAAAAAAATGAATCAAACCTGCAGTAAATAATGATTAGGACAACTTTTTTTTTGAATACCTTGACCTCTTCCTCCAGTTGTCTTTTTAGGTCCTCAATCTGCTGAGTGTAAGATTGCTTGCCTCTAGTTAGTTGAGAGACAAGAGAATCCTTCTCTTCCAGCTGTCGGGCAAGCTCCCCTATTTTTTTTTAAATATGAGTCATGACAGACAGCAATTATTAGATCCACAGAATATGACCATATGTTTTAATGTGTCATGGGCATACATTCTAATGTATGTACCATTTTCAGTTTGTAGCTTAGCTTTCTGCATTGTGAAATCATTGATGCTTCGCTGGCCTTCTTCAAACTTTGCCCTATATTCACTCATCTGATCCTCCAAGGTCCTGCACATTTTCTCCAAATTTCCCTAAAAGGATGAAATAACACATGTAAAGATGGCTAAAAAGATATTAATTAATTATGTAATGTAAACATGTTAACAGTTATTGTTACCTTGGTTTTGGAAACCTGCTCCATGTTAGAGACAACATCATCCAGCTCCAGACGAAGTTCACTCTTCTCTTTCTCAAGCTTTTGTTTCACTCTCTGGAGGTTGTCAATCTGCTCACCGAGGTCGGCAACACTGTCTGCATGCTTCTTCCTCAGTGTGGCAGCAGTAGCCTCATGTTGCAGAGTGGACTCTTCAAGGTCTCTGCGCAGCTTCTGGAACTCAGCCTCCCTCTTCTTGTTCATCTCAATCTGGGCCGCAGTGGCACCTCCAGCCTCCTCCAGCCTCTCACTGATCTCCTCCAGCTCTCTGGCCAGATCTGCTCGCTGTTTTTCCACTTTGGCTCGGGCAGCTCTCTCAGCCTCCAGCTCTTCTTCCAGCTCCTCAATACGAGCCTTTGGCACAATAAAAAGCTCAAATGAAATATTCCATGGTCATGTTGCACTCTCAGCTATTTTTCGTACTAATTGTTTTCTCTTTACCTGAAGTTCTTTCAGTTTCTTTTGGAGCTGAGCCGCCATAGCTTGCTCATCTTCAATCTTGCTGTTGAGCTGGCTTATTTCAAAGTCTTTCCTGTGGCAAAACAGATTAAAGTTGTCATTGGAAATATGCATTATTTCATTAACCAAAGAAAAAAAAAATTGTTTCCCCACGTACATTAATCTTACATGCAGGGGAGAGAACATACTTTTTTAGTCTTTCCTCAAGCTGCTGTTTATCATTCTCTAGGTCCATTACATTCTCCTGGGTCAACTTTAAGTCACCCTCAAGCTTTCTTTTAGCTCTCTCCAGATCCATTCTTAGTTTCTTCTCCTGTTCCAAGGAGCCCTCGAGCTGAAAATAAAGGATGATAGATAGAAGTAATATTAGAATTTCTTATAATGTCTTGCTTAATCAGTTAATTTAGATATTTGTTTAACATACATCATCAACTTGCTGCTCCAGCTTGGCTTTGGCCTTAGTAAGAGTGTTGACTTTGTCCTCCTCACTCTGAAGGTCATCCAGGGTTTGCTGGTGAGCCTCCTGCAAGGCTTTCTTCTCCTTGGTCAGCTTGGCAATGATTTCGTCAAGAGCCGCCATTTCCTCAGTCAGGTTTTTAACCTGAAAAGAAAAACCTATAGTCAGGACACTGTCTCAACAGGAAATCTTATTTAATTACGACCGCATCAGATGCATATTAACCTTGTTCTCAGTTGCATGTTTCTCCTTCTCAACTTTAGCCAGAGTGAGCTCCAGGTCATCAATGTCCTTCTTGAGCTCAGAGCACTCATCCTCCAACTTCCTTTTCTTAGCAGTCAGTTCTGCATTCATCTCCTCTTCATCTTCCAGCCTCTCGGTCAGCTCCTTGGCTTTTGCCTCAAGCTGAATCTTGTTCTTGATCAGACCTTCACAACGTTCCTCAGCATCACAGAGGTTATCTTGTTCCTGTCATCATTATATTTTCCCTCAAGAGTTTTGTACTCATCGAGTTCTATATAAATTATATTTCACAGCTTTATGGTCATGTAGCTTTTTTTGCAACCAATCATTTGTGTGGAAATTGAGTTTCATACTCACAGTCTGGACTTGAAGTTGCAGGTCATTTTTTTCTTGGAGAACAGAAACCATTTTCTCCTCAAGCTCTTTTCTACGAGCCTCAGATTTAGCATAGGCCTCCTTCAGTTTCAGGAATTCTTCCTTCATGTTGGCCATCTCTTTCTCAGCCTCAGCTGATTTTAACAGGGGCTTGATCTTGAAGTACATCTTCATCCAGGGCCAATTCTTGACACCCATGAATGCACGGACGTTCCATTGAATCACTAGCAGAGCATCCCTGTGAGTTTGATGTTGCGTTAGTATTGTGACCAAATATTATAATGTGAGGAAAAGTTATCATGAAAAAAATATTATTAAGGCATTGTTCCCCTGAAATAACATCAGAGGTGTTACCAGGCGGCAACATTATAGATTAAATTGTGAAATGCACTATGTGTTACAAAAGGTGAATGCACTGAAGCAGAAGGTGGATGTTTGCCATACTGCAACTTCAGTTATGAGTTACCATGGACCTACATAAATAAATGTGTTCACATATAGAAATAAATTTGTTTAAAACTGTGTTTTTTCCCTTTTCATGACCACTGTGAGGTGGGTGGTTGTGGAAATTACCCCCTCCATTTGAGTGGCTATTTATTTTTGGGGGTTGAGATTTATCTGAGGTAAAAGATGGCAAATACCCATAATCTACTATTTGAAACTTTACACATCCCTGGACATCTCTGGTTTGTCCAGTTTTTTATACAGTGTGTGATTGTTGCCCATACACAGTACAAATTCCAGAGAGGATATTTCTACAGAATGACCATTCTAATGTAATTAGCAAGCCAGTTAACCTGCGTTCAACAATCTTCTGGAATTCAATTCTTGCCAGGAGACCTCTTCCTCTTGATTGGATACCAGTGATGATGAGAGCTAGACGGTCGTCTCTCATCTCCTCAAGAGTACCAAGGAGTCCAGCTTTGAAAAACACCTTTGAAAACAACAGTTGAGGAAAAAGTTACCATTCAGAAGAAAGCCTGCTAATTAAAGCAGCATTTTAGATTTATAGTCTGTATTTTTTTGTAAATGCAATATTGTGGAGTTTCTGTCCGAGATTACTAATCTGTGTTTTACTCAGCCCGAGTATTTTAGTGAAATTAGTGTATAGATGTCTTGATCTGTTGTGCACTTGACCATATACCATCAATGTGAAATTGAGCTGGTGATACCAAAATAATTTCATTGTCATATATAAAAATATATAATTTTGAAAGCTTCCGACTGTTGCATTGTGTTACTTCTAAAGATGGTTTGTTAGGGAGTATTATACTAGTTAATACCTTAGTGTGGCCAAATCTGTACTGCTCATGGTCAATATCCAGAGATCCTAGTAGTTTTTCTGCTCCTTTCTTGCTGTCAATAAACTGTCCCTCAGGGATAGCAGCAGGATTCAGGATACGGTACCTGAAGAATATAATACTTTTTATATACATGCTGTTATAAGTAGCATTGTAATTATGACAAAAAATTAACACATTTTACCTCTGTTTGAAGTCTCCGTAAAGAATCCTGTTGGGGAAGCCCTTTCTGCAGATCCTAATGCCTTCCAGCACACCGTTACAACGCAGCTGGTGCATGACCAAAGGATTCTCCATGGCCCCAGGAGTCTTGGTCTCGTTGGGGATGATGCAGCGCACAAAGTGTGGGTGAGTTGACCTCAAGTTGGTCATCAACTTGTTCAGGTTCTCCTGTTGTAGGGTATTTGGAGTTTCCATTAAGACATCAGAGTAAGACTATGATGACGTCAGATGGCGACAGACAAATCAAGTAAAGATTTTGAGGTAATAAGTATATGACAAATCAATAAAGTGAGCAATGTTTTGAGTTTCTGTATCATTATATTGATTAAATAAGTCATGATAAAGAGATAAGTCAATATTTCTGAGATGATTCAATAACTCGATATTTTGACCTAGCATCTCAAAATGCTGACTCACTGTCTCATTTTGATATACTTTAGTTTCTAATTCTTATGAGGTTTTGTAAAAAATTAAATTAAGGAAAAAAATAAGCAAATGGATCACTAATCACTGACCCTGTGGAGAGCAGACACTGTCTGGAAAGAGGATCCTTTCTTCTTCTTACCACCACCCTCCTTGCCTTTTCCACCTCCACCTTCCATGGCTAAAAATAGAAAGCAAATTTAAGCTTTGATGGGCCTTGCATTAGATGTCATTCCTGTGTTCCTTTAGATGCAAATGGAACGGACATGGAAATTACACAAACATTTTGTAACATAGTGTGCCTTGAAGTAGATCTTAATCTTTTTATGATTAGGATTTGACATGTTTAACATGTTTAACAAGTGTAGGTGAAATGAGTACTTCGCACCGTTATAGGCATTGTCTGTATGCAGGATTGGCTTTTCCCTTGGCTTGCTTTAAAAAACAGCCATTCGTTTTCTTGCTTGCAGCTATGAGTACCAACTCATTTTGCCTAATTTTTTGCCCTACAGTGTATTTTATTTATTGAATGGACAGATTTACCAGAATCTGCCCCAGCATATCCAGCGAAGAGGGAGGAGAGCATCTTCATTGTTGATTTCTGGTATAAACCGACTACGGTTTCATTGAGAGGGTCCTTGTTCTTCACCAGCCAGTTACAAATGTTGTAATCAACAGTGCCAGCATAGTGAACCAGGGAGAAATGAGCCTCTGGTTTCCCCTTGACAATCCTGGGCTTCTGGAAATTGTTGGATTTTCCCAAGTGGTTGTCATAAAGCTTGGCTTTAAATGTAGAATCACTGGCCTTGGGGAACATGCACTCCTCTTCAAGGATGGACATAATACCCATGGGCTATAATACCAACAAATATGAAAAATAGATTTTTTTTTTCTTCAGTAAATGTAGTTCTGGAATTATGTGCATGCACCATACTAATGCATTGTAGATTACCATTAGAAGCTGGGCTAAATATTTTACTACACTAGTTAAGGAACTAGTTTCAAATGTTAAAAAGTTTTCAGGATGACATTTTACACAATAAAAGTAGACCACCAAAAGTATGCACAACATATATTTTCACACACCTTTTCAATGAGGTCAATGCAGGCCTGCAAGTCCATACCAAAGTCAATAAACTCCCACTCAATGCCCTCCTTCTTGTACTCCTCTTGCTCCAGCACAAACATGTGGTGGTTGAAGAACTGCTGCAGCTTCTCATTTGTGAAGTTGATGCACAGTTGTTCAAAGGTGTTGAACTGAAACAAAGATAGACGTGTTTACATTACGTTGCATTTTTATTAAAGTCTTCTGCTTTGTACCATTTTTGGTACATTTTTTGGTTTTGTCATAAATGCTCACATCAAAGATCTCAAATCCAGCGATATCGAGCACACCGATGAAGTACTGGCGAGGTTGTTTGGTGTCCAAGGTCTGGTTGATCCTCACAACCATCCACAGGAACATCTTCTCATACACTGACTTGGACAGGGCTCCAATAGAGTAGTACACCTTAGAAATGCATGGTTTGCAATGAAAATCCTACTCACTAAATTTTTAATTAAGAAGATGACAAGATGTGAGAGAATATGCATCATTCTGACCTGTTGAACATTCTGTCCCTTGGTGACCCATTCGTTTCCTACTTTGACCCTTGGGTGACATAAAGCCTTAATGAGGTCAGCGGAGTTCAGGCCCATCAGATAAGCAGATTTGTCTGCATCTGTTGAAACAGCATATAGTACACAGTAATGACATCTATGGATTTCAGCTGAGATATGTGATGAACCAACCTGTGCCAAGTGTCGTGCAATCAATCATTATAGAATTTAAGATGCAAAAACTGTTTATTTACATCACAATACTTCCTTTTTTGGAGTACATACCCTCAGTGCCATCAGCCTCTGCCTGCTCCTCTCTTTGCTTCTGCTTGAACTTCATGTTGCCATAGTGCATGATGGCACCAGTCAGCTTGTAAATGCTGTTCTTCTCTTCTTGAGTGAAGCCCAGCACATCAAAGGCATCCTGCAGAGTGAATAATACAGCAGTTAAACTCAATGACTATGTTTACTGTCATTGGTTTAACTCTATGTTCACACCAAGAGCTACTAAAGCTGTAAAAGTGCTAAAGACGCTCGTTAAAAAATCGCACCTAAAGTTCTGTGTTCGCTCATATCGCTCTGTGACCAAGACTGTGATATGACGTGACATTGCATAGAATCATAGCTGAGGTATATACTAATTGCATCGTTTTCAGTCACTCTATTCCCCGAAGGTTTGTGGCTGTCAATCTTGTCACTGAAATTGCTCTTGTTGTTTTGGTGAACAGAAAGTGACACTTCCGGTAGGTGCTGTACAGCTTTAGTAGGTCTTGGTGTGAACGCACAGTAAGTGTAACTTAGCTGTAGCTTGAGAAGATTAACTTAATGATGACATCAGCCAGGAATGGAGTACTCATTCAGGACTTGTGACACAATTTTAGGGACTTGACTCGGACTTGAGTGCTGATGAGTCTTACTTGGTTTTGGACTTGTTCATTTTTTGCATATGGATTCAAAGAGATCAGCATTACTCACATCAGTAGCCTGAAGCTCGTCACCATCATTAATGGAGGCAACTTGGGTCTCTCCTTGGGAGATGTAAGCATAGTCATAGGGGTTTTCTGTGATCAGCAGCATCTCTAAAACAGAAGAATAACGTTATTAGAAGTTTCTTCATAAAATAGTGATGTAATGTCAGGTCATGGTGAAGTTTGTAAAATCTCACCCAGTAGTTCTGGTTTCCTCTGAGACAGGATCTGGTAGAAGATGTGGTAATCTCTCTCAGCCTTGAGCTGGAAAGTCACTCGAGACTTCTCCAGTAGATCTGGAAAATAACAAATGTGATGGAAATTCAGAAACAGAAATTCAGGAATGATTGATTTTTATTTTGTTTAGCTGAACTTACTTACAGGTTTCAATATCAGCAGAGGCCAGCTTGCCACTTGCAGCAAAATGGATTCTGATAAATTTACCCTTGTGAAAATATTGAAAAATGTGTGTAGTCATAAATATTGTTGCATATACAGTAATTGCTAGAATGTCGCATTTTGATTTTTAAGGAGACAGTTGTTAGCAAAGATTCTAGAGCACTCCGCTCTAGAATCTTTGGTTGTTAGTCAAAAACCACACTCACAAATCTAGAGGAGTTGTCATTTCTGATGGTCTTTGCATTACCAAAGGCCTCCAGAGCAGGGTTACACTGGATGATTTGATCCTCCAGGGTACCCTAAAGACAAACACAAAAATGTGTAATGGCCATTGTGATGTTGTGGAATGTCTTATGACACATAACATTGCACTGTCTAAACTCAACAACCTTTTTGTCATTTGGATCCTTCTTGCCACCTCCACCAGCAGCAATACTGGCAAAGTACTGAATGACTCTCTTGGTGTTTACAGTCTTTCCAGCACCAGATTCTCCACTGAGAAATAAGAGAGAATAATAGTTATTATTCTTTACCAGCACTTTTCTTACAAATGGTATTAAGTAATATTGCTATGGTGCACTTACGTGATCAGGAGGGACTGATTTTCCCTGTCTGAAAAATCAACAACAGAACAATGCATTTTATTAAATGTGTATTAAAATATACCCAAAATATGATATTAAGACCATCCAACCCCTTTTTTGAAGCTGCAAGTGTCCGTTTTACATTATAAGACTTTGGAGTGGCCATCTTTTGTAAAACCTTCTTAACCTTTTTTCTACAGCCCTTTGTTTAAAGTTGAGAAATCATAAACCGAGTGAGATGTTTTTATCCCTATCAGTGTGTAAGTTGACACTAGACTAAAAAAGACGTATTAGCTACTGTTAACTCTAGATAAGCTTACAAGTGTTATTTCAAATGGGCCAAACATTTTGTTGATTTAATAGCGCACAAGACGAAGCAACACTCAAAGTACCAGAGGATCAAGGCATAGATGAGGACATTTGAGGCTCTCAGTATTTGGATTTATTTGAAATGACATCCTTTCCATGAAACTTCTAAAAATCATACCTGCCAGCATGTACTGATAGGCATTGTCAGAGATGGAGAAGATGTGAGGAGGAGCTTCACTCCTCTTCTTGCCTCTGTAAGCAACGACAACTTCCTGGTTGTACACTGGCAACCACTTGTAGGGGTTGACAGTAACACAGAACAACCCAGAGTAGGTCTGTGCAAGGAGACAAATTGTATCAGTATTAACTGAAACATGTATGACATCTTCTGATAACTTAGGAAATGTGGTGCTGTACTCACGTAGATCATCCAGGCTGCATAACGCTCTTTGAGGTTAAATAGCACAGCAGGCTCATGCAGGAAGGTGAACATCGCCATGTCCTCAATTTTATCAAACTTTGGCGGGTTCTGAGGGTGGACGTCTACATCTTTTACAGTGACGGTCTTTGAGAAGAAGAGAACATGTCATGTCATGTTTTGGTCATTCATTTGTAGTCAAATGTTTTTTCCCCCACATTTTTATATAATGTAAATTCACATAATAGAATGAATATGTAAGTTTTTGTCAGCTTTGAAAATTATCATTTAAGGTAATCTCATGGCACATACTACAGCAGGCGTGGCACCTATCCATATACAACTTCTGTTACATTAACAATATACGTAATCAGGAGTAGACTCCTAAAAGAATTCATAAAGCAAATTGATTTACTTTCCCAAATTCTGTTTCAACGGTGACTTTGTCCCCCTCTCTATTTTGGATCATTCCCTTGACATATTCAACTTCTGGGTCCGCCACAAAGCAGGCCCTTTTGATGTCAAAGGGGCGAGTCTGGGCCTCCAGACGCTCCATGTCCGACTTCCTCAGATATGGAGCCGCTGCCCCGAACTCCTCCATTAGAGCATCCCCCATGGTTTAACCTTAAAAAAAAAAATCTTTTCAATAACAGCTTGACAGAAGATATTCATAAATGATTCTAAGATGGATTTCATGATTCTTAAATGGATAGTTCCTTGATTATGATTGGTTGAATCGATGCTACTGTATATTCCCCAATATAGCATGGCTAAGACCGCATTTCTGTATTGCTGCAACATTCAAAAGTTACATTCGCTGTGTTTTTGTATTACTTGGCAACCTTACAGCTGAAGGAAATATATTTCTTGGAGGAGGAATTGATGTTTAAAAATAAATTGCTACATTTCTTGTTGCTGTGGCTTTGTCTAATGAAACCGAGCTATGTATGTGTGGTAACTGTTTTAGAAAAGCATAAGCCCCTTGAGTCCGTTCTATACCACGAAGATAGCACAGTTGAGGGGGTTTAACACCCGGTATTCATGGTATAGAATGGCCTCTCAGAGCTTAACTGTGTAGTGAAATGTTAGATAGAGGTCATATTACACCTCCAGTGTATGAAGTTTAATTGTAACAGTGTTAAATTGTAACAGTGTAATCAGTTTACTGTGAAATGTTTATGTTAACATAAACATGTGACATGTTAAGTTAAAGATGAGTCTAACGTGAAACATTAGTTCAGTGTTGAATAACGTCCATTATATTATCGCTAAGTTGAATGTTAAGTCAGATTGCACTTTGTCTTTCAGCTTGTCCCGAGGAGTGTTATATGAAATGTGTGGAGTGTGAACATACTGTAAATGTTCAAGGTAACCACAGTACCTTGGATGTTTACCTTCCCTCTAAATGATTGTTATTGGCCTGAAATGAACAAGAAAATAATTTCATTAAGTCTAAACATTAATGTACCGGTAATCAAAGAATCACAATGGACTGCTGCTTTGTAAAAATCTTAAAAGTCTGTGGCAAATAATCATCTAATTACTCATTTCCTCCATTGTCTTACCTGTGGATGATGAAATGTAACCTGGGCTGTGAGTAATCACAACTCTCTCCCTTATATACAAGTAGCAGCTCTCGTATAAGGGTTGTGGCAGAAATAGATGTTGCATACCTGGGGCGGGGATGGACTGCCACCATAGCCATGAATGGGTGCTCAGGTAATAATTTCAGTCAACGAAGTTGTTATTATTATCATCATACATAAAAATAAATAAATACATGGATAAAGTAATACTCTTCACTGACACCCCCTTCCATGCAGTCCAGCTTACATCTCCCTGGCCCGATATTAATTCAGCATTGTATATATTTGCTTCCACAAACACAATGAATTTAATCCCCCCCCCAAAAAAAACCCTGTCCCACCACCCTAACTCAACTCCCAAACACCCCCCAATCCCCAGCCCACCACCTCCCACCCTCCACACGCACACATTAGCCTCCCCACCACACCTATTCTCCCCAACACATGAATATGGCCCTCCTGTTTATTTCTGTCAAATATGTCTGTCTATTACCTCATTCTGTTAACATGTATGCTGTACTGTATAGCCTCTGTAACTGTTAATGTTTTGTTAGTGTCTCTGTTCTGTGTCATGTACATGTGTTGTTTGTTGCATTTTGTCCTTGTAACTTTCTACTTGTTTGAAAAGAAAAAAAAAAAGAAATAGATGTTGCATCTCAGCTTGCTTTGAATGGAGAGGTTGGGGCTACTCATTTATTCAGTAGTGTTAAAGATGAAGTGTGCAGTTGCTGTTGCCAAAAAAAATCTGTTTTTTTGACCTATGCAGTAATCATAATTCTGTTGGAACTGTGAAAAAAATTATGCTTTTTTAATATTTCTTGGTATTGTGTCTTTAGTAGTTTTGTTTGATGTGTTTTCATGCCTTTTTTAGGTTTCACAGTTTCTGGGTCATTAGGGTGATGGGGTGCAACATCACAGGGAGAGGAGGTCCATAATTTATATGTCAACTCTCCAGTCTATGAAAGGAAATATTAAATATTGGTGTAATATAGAACCTGTGATGACGAGCAGAGTTCAACACAAATGTATATATCTCATAGCAAAAAAGAAAGCAATATCAGCAACTTCTCGTACTAGTATGTTGGATTTAAATTAAGTTTAAATTAAGTTTCAGTGTCTTTTAAGAAAAAAAATGTGTATGTACACCAGACTGTAAAAATTTTGACATAACAGTAGTTTTTGTGTCTGTGTAAAACATGACTGCCCTAAAGATTAACCTGGTAAATCGTCCAGTGGTCTACATACATGGCACCTTGCTCTGTCTGAAATTCTTGAGTTGTTGTTTATGAGCGTTCTCTTGAGGTCATAGGTGCCAGCATATGTCCCTACTACAAAGCCTAAGTCGGTTCTGTCTGCTACTGCAGGCATGGTCAAGGTCAGTCAGCTGCCAGCTGATGACAAAGCATCACTTTGCCCTCTGCCATTGACACATCATTGTTTTCTCAAGCTTCACTTAAGCACAAAGATAGCCCTGTGACATTCTTGACAAATGCCTGTATGTGATTGAG
The DNA here is from genome assembly GCA_015244755.2 of Tenualosa ilisha. Classification (NCBI taxonomy): domain Eukaryota; kingdom Metazoa; phylum Chordata; class Actinopteri; order Clupeiformes; family Clupeidae; genus Tenualosa; species Tenualosa ilisha. The sequence continues at coordinate 2,702,320 of PYXC01000902.1, forward strand.
AAGAACAACTTGTGGTTAGTGCTGAGGGGAGAAGTACAGGAGTTAATGGCATTAGTTACAGATCCCTGAAGGTCCCTCAAGGGTCAGTGGTTAGCAAGTCTGAAATTTGTTCAAATTGTTCAAGTGATGTTGAATGAAGTAAGGCTGTTCTAAGAAGCTGAAGTACTAATGCTCCTTGGTATGTGGGAACAACTGAGAGGATTCGAGGATGACAGAAATGTTTTGAGTGAAAGTGATAATTTGTTGGGAACAATGAAGATTTGTTTTAAGTTACTTACTGCAACCACAATTTGGTTCTTAGCTGTCACTGATTTACAGGAAGTCTGTACAGGAAGATAGTTTATTGCACCACAGAGTAGGCTATTTGACACTTGTAGGTGAAGCTGGCTGTAAAAAGATTCTGAGAGCAAACAGATTTTCGGTTTCTAGATAAGTGGTTATCAAACTTTTTGAGCTCAAGCACGTGGGACCCCTAACTTAAATTCTTCCCTTCACTTTGCATAATTGTGCCATGCCAATATATTAGGCTATAGCCCCATCATCTTTCAGAATAGCACTTTAATATTTAGCAGCATATTTATCATTACATTTCAACTTCTTTGGCTTGAGGCCCAGTCATGTCAAATGTTATTGGGGTCAGAGGGCCCAATCTGCATGCTCTCCCACACTCACATGCCCATGAACACCCTCTCTCAGCATATATATGGATATACAATTATAAGCATCATGAATAGGCTATTTTAGTTGTGCCGGCATTCATAGGAATGTATATTAATTATGCTCTCAATATGCTTTGCTCAGTAAGGGGCTTATAAGGTGGCAGTACAACAGGAATAGTTATCCTCAGGAACAGTTATTTTCAATCAGAAGGACATACGGTAATTAGGACACTTGTAGCACTTGTATTTGTGGGTTTTGTTCCTATGAATAGACCGTCTTTTCTAAATGTTATTGGAGGGGAATAACTGTTCCTGTTCTTTTACTGTCTTACAGTAAAGTAATACTAACCAAAGCATTAATTCATATGCAACAACTAACTTACTTACTATAAATTCACAGTAATTAGGAGTTTATATTGGAGAAATTCTTAGTTAATGGTCTATTATTGGTAGAATAAGGTCATGCAGAATAAGGTATTACTAAGTGATTTATGATGACTAACAAATGGCTAGTTTGTTGTAGTTTCACTTTTTAATAAGCAGCTAGTTAATGGTGAATATGTGTATGCTAATTGGGAGTAAACAAACATACTGTTTGAATAACAACAAAAAACAACACAATCAGTGCAGGTGTCTTTAGATGTGTCTTTACAAATGTTCACGCTATACGATCAAACTGTGTCTTGGAAATACTTGTTTTTTCATTACTGATGTACTGTCATTCAAAACTGCTCATTTGAAACGGGTTTGAATTTATTTCTGACAGGGCTTGCGACGGCAAAACTTTCATGTGCCGCGTAAACAAAAACTGTAACGAGGATAAACTTTTCGGGGATAACAGCCTAAATCTAATATGTGGCAGGGAATAGTAGCCTAGTGATGAGAAAAGATAAACTATGGGTAGAATAACCCACTGAAAATACTTTAGAAAGTTAAAATGATATAAAATTGTTATATATGACACACAAAATCTAAATTCAAAGTATTTCGCGGCACCCCTGGACGCTCGTCAGGGCACCCACTTTGAGAACCAGGGCCATGCAGGCCATGCGCCTGTTGAGAACCCCTGTTCTAGATGACATACATAAAATAAGCATTTCTCATGAGTAACAAAGAAGAACTTTCTATAGATTCACACACTTTAATTGTTGTGGTTGGGATTCATTTTTGCACCTCGAGATATTGAACCTCAGATTATTGTGGTGTCTCAGATGTGTAGGCTGATTTAACATGCTGAACATCTCTGAAAAGATTTCTAAATACCTGTAATAATAGTATTTTGCCATTGATGCATCTGTCTTTTGAGTATGTTAGTGCCAGGGATTAAGAGGGATTAGTAGTTATTTCAGTCGTAGACTGCTTGACTCTCTAAAACCAAACCTTAAATGATGTATATACTGATTATGTAAGCATAAAATTATATTTTTGAGTAATCCTAGTATACTGTACTATGTCTGAAGTACTTAAAAGTTATGTCTGATATGGTACGCGTTTTACTCTCAATTTAAAGCTCATGTCAGTTCATGTCATTTGTTTCAGCAGGTGCACGACCAGGACTTGCATATAGATGGTGCCTACAGCTGTCTATTAGAGGTGAATCAACTAATGGCCAAGGTCAGTCAGCTGCCATCTGGCAGTCACTCTCACGTTGTCCCATTCTGTATTGTTACCTTGTCTTCACACTTAAGGATAAAGATAGCCTTGTGAAATTCTCACTGGATGCCTTCCTTTGACTGAGAAGAGCAGCTTGTATAGGACACTGAACTTATTCCATCTCTGGTGACTCATCCACAGTTATTGACTCCTTTGGTCTGCCACCATTTGCAGTTGCCATTTGCTGAAGGCCTTGACATAAAGAAATAGCACTTTTAGTCTGACCTGTGTTCATAGGTAAATGGGTAAATAAACAGTGGTTCAGAGTAACAATACAGTCCAAGTGCATAGAGTGCATCTCTCATTCACATCCTCACACTCAGAGGCGGATGTATTAACATTCATTCCAAATGTTATTCAGCCACTATGTATGTCTTAAACCATATCATTGTAAGTACACATAATATATATCAAGAAAACAAAGGAAAAATGGAAGTATATAAACATGGGAAGCCATGCTTAAGACTGATTCATTCCATTAAACCCTGCACAAGATTGAATATTGTGCAGTTCTGGGCATTGCTAAATACAGTTAGAGGATGGTGAAAGACGTCTATTTACTTAGTAGAAGTAATGCTTTGCAAATCCCACTTAGTGAGGGCACAGAGTGCACAATTGCAGACTAACAAAGATGCAGATTTAGTCTGCCTACATACATCTTCCTCTCAGTGCTCAGTTCAGCCAGTGACTTCTCCATAGCAGCATCCACCATGGTTTAGTCCTTGACATTATTTTTTAGATAGTTAGATCACCAGAACAAAAAAAATAGGTAAGGCAAACAGGCAAACTGGCTTTCCCCTCTCAAATGATATCAGGCCTCACTGCGAATGCCATTGAAAATAATTGGATTTCAAAGCCAAAGCTATTTAATTCTGTTGAAATACACTACAAAACTATGCGTAGTCCATGGGATGGAGGAAGTTAGGACAAATCTCAATGCATGTTCTACCACATATAGAGATTACAGGCTTTCAGCAAGTATGTAGTTTAACCTGTGTATGCTCTCTTGGTTCATTCTTGATTCACAAATCTTTAACATAGGCCTTATGTGAACATGATGCATTTTTGTGTTATACCCTTAAAGGAAACTATACATTTTCTGAAAGCTTATGCGTTGTAGATGTGATTAAACATGCAATGAGACATGTACATGGAAAGTAGACTACATGCGCAACAGATACCAAGCACACTATCTTTCTTTGTGTGCATGTGTGTGTTTGTTTGTGTGTGTGTGTGTGTGTGAGAGAGAGAGAGAGGTAGAGAGAGAGAGAAAGAGAGAGTGTACAATTAACTAAATGAATGCATTTTAGATATTACAGATGGTAATTGGATTCACCAGTACGTGTTCTCATTGTCACAGTGTTCTTAGATTGAAGCAGGCCAGTTGGCATCTGTCACTATGCATTAACGCAATGCCAAGGTCAGTCAGCTGCCAGCTGGTGACAAAGCATCACTTTGCCCTGTTCTGTTGATACGTAATTGTTTCCTTAGTCTTCACTTAAGCACAAAGATAGCACTGTGAGATTCCTGTTGAGTGCCTATGTTTGATTGAGAAGAACAGCTTGTGGTAACCTTGTCCTTTTTTGCCAGGACACCAAAGAAAGGTGTCTGAAGGTTAAGGTTGCTTGTTACACATATTACCACTAATCACTTGAAGACAGAGGCACCTGACCTTCTCTGAAGGGTCAGTTATTAACATGTTTGAAGTTTTACATTTTTAAAATGGTGAAACATGATGTCATCTGAAGTCACTGCTAAGTTATGAATTGACAGCGCTTTGTTAGTGACAGCTGAATAACTTTTGTATAACTTGCAATTTTAGAGTTCAAGTGTTCAAGTGATAATCTGTACATTCATTCAATACTATTCATTTAAGACTAGCAGGATGTCAGTAAGATAATACATTGTCCAGTAACTGCAGTTTTAAAACTTTAAGTATAAAATTTAACTTAATTTTTCCAAATGTGCCCTTATCAACCTTAATTAAATTTATGATTTCCTTTTTTTTTAATCAAGATACATTTGCGCAATATTTCAGATATTGTATGAAGCCAGCTCGATGGTGAGACTGTCCCTTGTAATTTCTTGGCTCTGGAATGATTTGGATGCGTGCCAAAAGAGAGGACAAATGTAGTGTTGCTGTCTTTGAAGTGTCTCTGAACGTCTATCTTGTTTACTGCTCATTGTTTCCCTCCCTCCGTCCTTGAGTACAAAGATAAACCTGTGAATTCCACCTTATGATTGAGAAGAGCAGGTACATATCAATGTACATTGAAACCATAGCTGTGCGAGCAGATGATTCAGATAATTCAGAGCAGACCTTCAGTGAAGGTCCCTAGGCACATGATTAAACTCCCCTCTAGACTACAGTGCTATGGATGACCATGCAAAGAACAGCATGAAAACTGACTCACTTCCTTATCACACATTTAAAGGGGTATAGTTGGGAGAAATCACAAAGCATGCACCTTGGATTCCTGGTAAGAAGCTATACATTTCAGTGTTTTAGCATACCATGCATGTGCCACATATAACACAGTTTAAAAAGAATTGTGTGTGTATGTGTGTGTGCAATGAAGTATTTTGTTTTGTCCTATTTGTGATGAGATACCTTAAGACGTTCCTATGATGGGAATCTGCAGTATGTCAAGTCTGGTTATATTTTGTGGCACGATTTTACATGCTTGTTTTACTAACTAGTATGTGGTTCCCTTGAGCTCAGCATCATTTTGGTGTAATGCCATGCACGGTCTAGGCAATAATAAGGCAATGAGGAACCTAGTGCATCATTTCTGTTTTTGTTTTTTGAGAGCGAGAGTGAGTTAGGACATACTAACTGTGTGCAGACAACTGTGGTTATGGTCTATGTGAATATGTATGTGTCTCTATTGCTAGGGTGGGAATTGATAGGATTTAATCAGCATTAATGCCATTGTCAGTCCTGTTGACTCTTCAGTCTCTTATCAACTCCTTACTGTAGAGAAGGTAATTTACAGATGTTTTCAGTATGAACACATGGACATCTGATGTAACCTACATTACTACAGTAGACTACAATAATGTGTTGAGAGAGTGAGGTAAACTATGTAGTACTGTGTTCAGTTATTATTTCACTTATTATTCACTTATTTCTACTTATTATTTCAGAAAGACCAATTGACCATGATCTCAAAATCATGTCTGCTTTGATGAGAGTAATTGAGCAGAGGCATACGATTCCAGTAGATTGAAACATTAGATTCTCTGCCCTATTTGATACCCGTTCTCGATTCCCATCCTCACCCACAGAGTTTGGTGTAAGAGGATATGGTGTCATGGTTCCTGAGAAATATTTTGTGGGATGACATAGTATATTGTTTTTTTATGTACTATTACATATATTTTTTTCCATGGGATGTGATCACATGCTTGAATGTGCCACATGACTGAAAAGGCCGTTCTCATATGTCCGCATCGCTTATAGTATGCTTTTGATGTCTTTCAAGACACTCCTGCCAGCCATAGTATGCTTTTGATGTCATTCTAGGCATTCCTACCAGACATCCAGGATTATGCACTGTGCTGTTCTGGGTGAAGGGCAGGAAACCACCACAAAATAGAAGAAAAAGCTTTACAACATGACATTGCTGACTGTATCACATCTCCAAGCAATGATAATAATGCTCTTTAAAATGTTTGGAAGGTACTTTGACTTGCCTTTTAGGGAGCTAGTCTTAGCTAGTTTTACACCAGAAACTTTATAGTGTTTCTTTAACATGTATAAATTGCTGTATTTTGTTGTTTTAAATAGGCCTCCTTGTACCCCTTGTGCAGGCTCATTACCTGCTTGCTTCAAAATCACTTGGAACACGTATCTTCAAATGTGTACACACTGAGATAGGACAACCAGAATGATTTTCATATGCATTTTGCATTTTATTAATTGCACTGTAACAAGCTCAGCTAAAAAGAGCAACTAAATGACTGTCAGGCTGAGTTTTGAAAAGGTCCAAGTCAGAGCTTCACTCTTCATCATGACCTTTCTGCAATGGGAATATGAAGAAAAAGAGAAGACATGCATGTATTATATGTTATAATCTGATAGCTAGAAAAATAGCATGTGACAAGGAAAAAAGGCTATGCTTTAAGTTAATATGCTAATAAGCAATATAACACAGGCTGTTTGCAGGCTGACAAACTGTCATTTTTTCTCAACTAGTACTAGCCCAGTAGATTAGCAGATATTATTACTGTTTTTATAGGTTGCCTATTTCTATGGCACATGAGTTGACATTGATCAGGCTTGACACACGCAGTACTTTGCAAGTTTTACCTTGCAATATTTGAATGGCAACTCAAAACAGAGATAGACATTTGCATATTCTCCTCAATACTTGTTGTTTGACAAATTCTGTGCATCTGAGGGCAAATGGTGTATTTGAACACAGAGCGAAGGTTTAATGTTCGGGGTGGCTGCTTTGCTCAGTCAGCCGATAGGTTACTACTCAGTATTATGTTATGGTGTTAAAACATACCTTGCCACCTGAATCACGGCTCTTGGCTCTTAGCTTGTTGACCTGAGACTCAGCAATATCAGCTCTCTCCTCAGCCTCATCCAGCTCATGCTGAAGTTTGCGGAACTTGCCCATATTGCTATTAGCTTGTTCCTCCTGAAAAAAACATAATAGTTCATTTTGTTGTTTTTGTAGATCACTATAGTGCGTAGTATTCCTGATGTTAGCGGTAACTTCTGGAACACTTACAGCCTCCTCTGCTGATCTCTTGTAGGACTTGACCTTCAGCTGCAGTTTGTCCACCAGATCCTGAAGACGGTGAAGATTCTTTTTGTCTTCCTCAGTCTGTATATGAAGAGGTAAGTACACAGTGTTTATCTTTGTAGTATGAGGGTGAGATTTGGAGAAACACAGACCAGCCCAGTCACTATGGGTGAAATTCTCCCATCTCCCAAAATTCTGCCCTGTATGAATTTAAATTTACCTGATAGGTGAGCTCCTTGATGCGGCGCTCATATTTACGGATTCCTTTGACAGAATCACTGGCCTTCCGCTGCTCCATTTCCACCTCATTCTCCAGTTCCCTCACCTGTGTAAAAAGACAAAGCAGATGTTGGGCCTGTGCTAATTACAACATATATTTTTTAATAAACACGTATCACTTTTTGTAACATTCAGCGAACATCTCCACTTGGTTTGGTTAAGATGTTTCCCTCAGTACATTCTGACAAAAGACTAAAGCTACATATAACAAAACACTACAGAAAGCAGTGATATAAGGGATGAGCTGCCTCTTTTTTGTCTATTTTTAGGTTTAACAACATAAGTGTTACAGCATTTTTTAAGCACTCAACAATAGTAAAGATCTTACCCTGGCCTCCAGTTTCTGGATCTGCTTCTTGCCACCCTTCATGGCTATTTGCTCAGCTTCATCCAGACGGTGCTGCAGGTCCTTGATGGTCTGTTCCATGTTCTTCTTCATGCGCTCCAGGTGAGCACTGGTGTCCTGCTCCTTCTTGAGCTCCTCTGCCATCATGGCAGCATCAGTGATGGCCTTTTTGGCCTTTTCCTCAGCATTTCTGCACTCCTGCGTAGCCTCCTCCACTTCACTCTGCAACTGGGATGTATCACCCTCTAGTTTCTTCTTCTGGTTAAGCAGGCTGGTGTTCTATGAGGAACGACAAACATTTTCATGATGATGTGGCTTACATTGTCAATTAGTTGGGTTAATGGGAGGGGTGTTCTACCATGGCATAAATTTTACCTGAGAGTGCAGCAGCTGGACCCTCTCACTGACGTCCAGCAGCTCCTGTTCAGCCAGTTTCCGGCCTCTCTCAGTCTGCTCCACCAGGGACCTCAGCTCATCCAGTTCAGCCTGCAGCAGATTGTTGCGTCTATCCACAATGGCTATGTTCTCTTTGAGATCATCATTACCACGTAGAGCATCATCCAGCTGCAGCTGGGCATCCTGCCATGGAAAGAGATTTTGTAATTAATAAAGGATTAACTTTGTGGTTGTAGACATCAAGCATTGTGAGGTTTTATCATGTGAGTATTTATATTGTTGCTGTACCTTCAGATGCCCATGCAGTCCCTTAAGCTGCTTCTGGGCCTCGGATGCCTGCCTGTTGGCCTGGCTGAGCTGGATTTCCATCTCATTGAGGTCTCCCTCCATCTTCTTCTTCAGCCTAAGAGCCTCATTTCGGCTGCGAGTCTCAGACTCCAGGGAGGTCTGCAGAGTGTCCACCACTCTCTGCTGGTTCCTCTTGGCTTGCTCCATCTCCTCATCCTTCTCAGCAAGTTTACGCTCAATGTCAGCTTTGATCTGGTTGAACTCCAGCTGAGCTCTCAGGATCTTACCCTCTTCGTGCTCTAGAGTGCCCTGTGAATATTTTACATCGATGATGCACATTTAGTATGCCATATTAAAACATACTAACATGTCTTATTGTGACTTAATTCATTTATCATGCAAAACAATACCTCTGCTTCCTCTAGGGCAGTCTGAATCTCTGCCTTCTCTTGCTCAAGTGTCTTCCTGACCTTCTCAAGCTCATGAATGCTCTTTCCAGTCTCACCAAGTTGTTCAGTGAGATCAGAAATTTCCTCTATGAAGAAAACACGATGTTTCCATAAATCACTATACTTACATACCTACATATACATTAATAGAACATATATAAAAGTATTTCATAAGCAATTTCTACATAGATGGTTGCAAACAAACCTTGGAGATTTTTGTTCTCCCTCTTCATGGTCTCCAGGTGATCCAGAGATTCCTCATAGGAGTTCTTGAGTTTGAAGAGCTCAGTGCCAAGAGATCTGGCCTCTTTCTGTGAGCTCTCCAACTCTGTCTGGGACTCTTCATACTTTTGCTTCCACTCAGCCAAGACCTGACAAAATTTGAATGTGTGCCATCATTGTTATTCAGTAATTTCCTAATGACGGAGACAAACTATGAATATTAAAAACCCATCAGGAGTAAAATTACTACCTTATCAAAGTTTCTTTGTTTCTTGTCCAGAGCAGCAGCAGCAGCATTTGATCTCTCCACATCTACCATGAGATCTTCAATCTCATTCTGCAGTCTATGCTTAGTTTTCTCCAGAGAGGAGCATTTGGCATTAACAGCCTCCACAGCTTCCTCTGCATCTTGCAGACGCTGAGCCAGCTTTTTCCTGTGGAACAATACATAGAAAGTTTAAATCTTATTTTTACATTTATGTTTTATGCGACTTTAATTAGTTCATATAGAGTCAAGTCATTGAACTTTACTTGGCATCTTCCAGCTCCTCAGTCCTCTGGATGGCATCAGTTTCATACTTGGTTCTCCATTGAGCCACCTCAGAGTTGGCCTTGGATAGACTGCGCTGTAGCTCAGCCTTGGCCTCCTGCTCCTCCTCATACTGCTCCCTCAGGAGGTCACCATCATGTCGAGCAGACTGCACTGCATGAGCTAGTGCATTCTTAGCCTAAGAAACAATGAGCACATCTGAAGTCTTTGGTCCATTTTGATCCATTTTAATTGTACTTTGTATAACCGGTTGAGTTGGTTCATTTCCATAAGTCATCCTTGTACTGTAAAACTTTTATCTATTATCAACTGGAGCACACAAGTACCAATCCAGTCAATGTGCAGTCTGCTGCCATTTTACAATCGAAAATTTAAAGCAACCTGCAGTACATCATTATTAGGACAAAATGTTTTCTGAATACCTTGACCTCTTCCTCAAGTTGTCTTTTGAGGTCCTCAATCTGCTGGGTGTAAGATTGCTTGCCTCTAGTTAGCTGAGAAACAAGAGAATCCTTCTCTTCCAGTTGTCGGGAAAGCTCCCCTGTTTTATTGAAATGTGAGAATCATGACACATAGTAATTATTAGATCCATAGAATATGTACTGTATGTTTCATTGAGTTGAGCATAAATTCTAATGCATGTACCATTTTCAGTTTGTAGCTTAGCTTTCTGCATTGTGAAATCATTGATGCTTCGCTGGCCTTCTTCATACTTTGTCCTGTATTCAGTCATCTGATCCTCCAAGGTCCTGCACATTTTCTCCAAATTTCCCTGAAAGGATAAAATGAAACATGTAAAGATGGCTGAAATGATATTAATCAATTATATAATGTAAACATGTTAACAGCTAATGTTCATGAAATTTTGAAGGTTATACCTTGGTTTTGGAAACCTGCTCCATGTTGGAGACAACATCATCCAGCTCCAGACGAAGTTCACTCTTCTCCTTCTCAAGCTTTTGTTTCACTCTCTGGAGGTTGTCAATCTGCTCACCGAGGTCGGCAACACTGTCTGCATGCTTCTTCCTCAGTGTGGCAGAAGTGGCCTCATGTTGCAGAGTGGACTCTTCAAGGTCTCTGCGCAGCTTCTGGAACTCAGCCTCCCTCTTCTTGTTCATCTCAATCTGGGCAGCAGTGGCACCTCCAGCCTCCTCCAGCCTCTCACTGATCTCCTCCAGCTCTCTGGCCAGATCTGCTCGCTGTTTCTCCACTTTGGCTCGGGCAGCTCTCTCAGACTCCAGCTCTTCCTCCAGCTCCTCAATACGAGCCTTTGGCACAATAAAAAGCTCAAATTAAATATTCAATGATCATGTTGCACTCCCAGCTATTTTTTGTACTCATTGTTTTCTTTACCTGAAGTTCCTTCAGTTTCTTTTGGAGCTGAGCCGCCATTGCTTGCTCATCTTCAATCTTGCTGTTGAGCTGGCTTATTTCAAAGTCTTTCCTGTGGCAAAAGCAGAGGTTTTTATCAGGAAACTTCATTAATGCATTAAAACAAAAATATCAGGTCATGTACATTTATCTTTTTTCTTTTTCTCTAACATGAAGGGAAGAGTGCATACTTTTTTAGTCTTTCCTCAAGCTGCTGTTTATCATTCTCTAGATCCATCACATTCTCCTGGGTCAACTTTAAGTCTCCCTCAAGCTTTCTTTTAGCTCTCTCCAGATCCATCCGTAGCTTTTTCTCTTGTTCTAGGGAACCCTCAAGCTGAAAACAAAGATTGACAGAATTAATATAAGCATTACCTGTAATGCATTGAATAATCAGTTAATTTAGATTCTTGCTTTAGCATACATCATCAACTTGCTGCTCCAGCTTGGCTTTGGCCTTTGTCAGAGTGTTGACTTTGTCCTCCTCACTCTGAAGGTCATCCAGTGTTTGCTGGTGAGCCTCCTGCAAGGCTTTCTTCTCCTTGGTTAGTTTGGCAATGATTTCATCAAGAGCCGCCATCTCCTCAGTGAGGTTTTTAACCTGAAAAGAAAAGCCCATAGTCAGAACACTGTCCAACAGGAATGCATTATTTAATCATAATGGCATCAGATGCAAATTAACCTTGTTCTCAGTAGCATGTTTCTCTTTTTCCACTTTAGCCAGAGTGAGCTCCAGATCATCAATATCCTTCTTGAGCTCAGAACACTCATCCTCCAACTTCCGTTTCTTAGCAGTCAGTTCTGCATTCATTTCCTCCTCATCTTCCAGTCTCTCAGTCAGCTCCTTTGTTTTGGCCTCAAGTTGGATTTTACTCTTGATCAGACCTTCGCATCGCTCTTCAGCATCACACAGATTATCTTGTTCCTGTGAACATTATATTTTCACTTTAGAGATTTTCACTCATTGTGTATCATCATATTAATTATTTTTTTACACTTCATAGCCTATTTTTTTGCTGTGTTTTGTGTTTCATACTCACAGTCTGGACTTGAAGTTGCAGGTCATTCTTTTCTTGGAGAACAGAAACCATTTTCTCCTCAAGCTCTTTTCTACGAGCCTCAGATTTAGCATAGGCCTCCTTCAGCTTCAGGAATTCTTCCTTCATGTTGGCCATCTCTTTCTCAGCCTCAGCTGATTTTAACAGGGGCTTGATCTTGAAGTACATCTTCATCCAGGGCCAATTCTTGACACCCATGAATGCACGGACGTTCCATTGAATCACTAGCAGAGCATCCCTGTGAGTTTGATGTTGTGTTAGTATTGTAAGAATATATTGTCATGTGAACAAAACTCATCATGAAAAAAAAATATTATGTGGAATTAACAACAGAGGTGTTACCAAGTAGCAACAGTATAGATTAAATTTTAAAATCCAAACTGTGTCACAAAGTGTGAAGGTACTAGTTGCAGTACCACAAACATCCAGCAGATGCAGCAAATAGTGGATGTTTGAGGTACTGCAACTTCAGTAGTGAGTAAATTTCAATGGACCTCCACATATAAATGTGTTCACCGCCTTGTTCAATACATTCTTTAGGAAGAATTTTTTTTTTCCCTTTCATGTGAACTTTCATGTGAATGGGCTGAGATTTATATGAGGAAGGTTTATTAGCTTTTTGTACAATGTGTGGGTGTTACTCATACACAGTACAAATTCCAAAGAGGATATTTCTGTAGAATGACCATTCTAATGTAATTAGCAAGCCATTTTACCTGCGTTCAACAATCTTCTGGAATTCAATTCTTGCCAGGAGACCTCTTCCTCTAGATTGAATACCAGTGATGATGAGAGCAAGACGGTCGTCTCTCATCTCCTCAAGGGTACCAAGGAGACCAGCTTTGAAAAACACCTTTAAAACAACAATTCATGAGAAAGTTACCATGCAAAACAAAACATGCCAATTTAAGGCAGCATTTTAGATTTGTAGTCTATTCGTTACTGTAATTTTTTGTACATACATTATGGTGGAGTTTCGGTTTGGGATTATTAATCTTTTACTTATTTTAGGAAAATTAGTTTACAGATGTGTTGATCTGTTCTGCTCTTGATCATAAATGTGAAATTGAGCTGGTGATACCAAAATAATTTCATGGTCATATAAAAATATATAATTTTGAAAGCTTTTGACTGTTGCATAGTGTTGCTTCAAAGGATGGTGTGTTAGGGAGTATTATACTCATTAATACCTTAGTGTGGCCAAATCTGTACTGCTGATGGTCAATATCCAGAGATCCTAGTAGTTTTTCTGCTCCTTTCTTGCTGTCAATGAACTGTCCCTCAGGGATAGCAGCAGGATTCAGGATACGGTATCTGAAGAAGTCAATGTAATGATTTGATTAGACATTCTGTCATTATTGTTGTAACAGTAGCAGTAGAATTTTGATAAAAATTAACACATTTTACCTCTGTTTGAAGTCTCCATACAGGATCCTGTTAGGAAAGCCCTTTCTGCAGATCCTGATGCCTTCCAGCACACCGTTACAGCGCAGCTGGTGCATGACCAAAGGATTCTCCATGGCCCCAGGAGTCTTGCTCTCATTGGGGATGATGCAGCGCACAAAGTGGGGGTGAGTTGACCTCAAGTTGGTCATCAGCTTGTTCAGGTTCTCCTGTTGTAGGGTGTTTGGAATTTCCATTAGACGTCAGAAAAAGACTATGATGACGTCAGATGGCTACACACAAATCAAAAAATTCTTGAGGTAGCAAGTTAATGCCAGATCTGTATGTTGACCATTGCTTTGAGTTACTGTCCCATTATATTGACTTCAAGGAGACATAGAATAGGAAACCATTTTTGTCTTGGTTTTGATGTGAAATTATTGTGGTTGTGCATGGCCATAGAGCCATCATGAACATGAGGCATGGTTGTGCCCTCTTTCATAAGAAAATGTTTAGCTTAGAAATAGGCACTAAATCAAGGGCGAATTAGAATATATGATGGCAAACATCACAAAGCAATTGTAGTTCAATTGTGATTGCCAAAGAGGGTGCCATTTTGTCCAAAGGGCCCAGCCTAAACGTTAGGTTTTAATTGGGCTTGTAAAATTGCACCTGAGCTTACTTTTGATAAAGTTAAATATATTCAGTTTAAACGAGAGATCAAATTACTACATACATTCTATGTCCCCTTTAATATGATAATAAAATAAGTTAATCATTTTTAGATGATTCAGTAACTCAATATTTTGACTCAGTATCTCAAAATGATGACTCGCTGTCTTATTTATTTAGTGTATTAGTGTATTTAGTATTATTTAATGTCATTGTTTTGAGTTTTTGTAAAAAATTAAATTAAAGAATAAGTCTATAAATAAATGAATAACCACTGACCCTGTGGAGAGCTGACACTGTCTGGAAAGAAGATCCTTTCTTCTTTTTACCACCCTCCTTGCCTTTTCCACCTCCGTCCGCAGCTTTAAAAAAAGAAAGCAAATTCAGGTTTCATTCTATCTTGCATTTGATGTTTTTCCCATGTTCCTCTGAATGCTAGAAACACTAGAAATCACACAACCAATTTCATCTTCATTGTGCCCTGTGATGCATAATGAAATGAAAATGAAAAAAGCAAATATTGATATGAGCGCCTGTTCTCATTGTGGTTTCCGTGGCATGTCAGCCTTACGTATTGTGCCTTGAAATGGAGAAACGACTTCGTGAGCAAAGCAAGACTTTTTATGATTAGAATTTGTCATGTTTAACAAATATAAGTGAAATGAGTGCTTATTAAAGGCATTGTCTGTAGGCAGTGTAGACCTACAATGTAGAAGGGATTGGCTATTCCTTTGTCTTGCTTTAGAAAACTCAGCTATTTAGGTAAGCTGTCATGTTTGCAGTTGTGAGCACAAACACATATTCATTTTGCCTCATTGTTTTTGCCCTACAGTGTATTTTTTTTATTGAATGGACAGATTTACCTGAATCTGCACCAGCATATCCAGCGAAGAGGGTTGAAAGCATCTTCATTGTTGATTTCTGGTATAAACCGACTACAGTCTCATTGAGAGGGTCCTTGTTCTTTACCAGCCAGTTACAAATGTTGTAGTCAACAGTGCCAGCATAGTGAACCAGGGAGAAATGAGCCTCTGGTTTCCCCTTGACAATCCTGGGCTTCTGGAAGTTGTTGGATTTTCCCAAGTGGTTGTCATAAAGCTTGGCTTTAAATGTAGAATCACTGGCCTTGGGGAACATGCACTCCTCTTCAAGGATGGACATGATACCCATGGGCTATAATACCAACAGATATGAAAACTTTTTTTAAACATTTTTTTTCCTTTAGTTATTATAGTTCTGAAGTTATGTGCAGGCGCCATAATAATACATTGTAGATTACCATTAGAAGCTGGGCTAAATATTTTACTACGCTAGCGAAGGAACTGGTTCCAAATGTTAAAAAGTTGTCAGGATGATATTTTATACAGTAAAAGTAGACCATACACTACTGTCTACATTGTATATTTTCACACACCTTTTCAATGAGGTCAATGCAGGCCTGCAAGTCCATGCCAAAGTCAATGAACTCCCACTCAATGCCCTCCTTCTTGTACTCCTCTTGCTCCAGCACAAACATGTGGTGGTTGAAGAACTGCTGCAGCTTCTCATTAGTGAAGTTGATACACATTTGCTCAAAGGTGTTGAACTGAAAGAAAGACATGTTTATTAAAGTTGTTTGTTTTGTACCATTTTTTGGTAACTTTTTTGTTTTGTCATAAATGCTCACATCAAAGATCTCAAATCCAGCGATATCGAGCACACCGATGAAGTACTGGCGAGGTTGTTTGGTGTCCAAGGTCTGGTTGATCCTCACAACCATCCAGAGGAACATCTTCTCATACACTGACTTGGACAGGGCTCCAATAGAGTAGTACACCTTAGAAATGCATGGTTTGCAATGAAAATCCTACTCACTACTTTTTTGATTAAGAAGATGACAAGATGTGAGAATATGCATCATTCTGACCTGTTGAACATTCTGTCCCTTGGTGACCCATTCGTTTCCTACTTTGACCCTTGGGTGACATAAAGCCTTAATGAGGTCAGCGGAGTTCAGGCCCATCAGATAAGCAGATTTGTCTGCATCTGTTGAAACAGCATGTAGTACACAGTAATGACATCTATGGATTTCAGCTGAGATATGTGATGACCCACCTGTGCCAGCTGTTTTGCAACCAACCATTACAGAATTTAAGATGCAAAAGCTGTGTCTATTTACATTGTAATATTTCCTTGTTTAGAGTACATACCCTCAGTGCCATCAGCCTCTGCCTGCTCCTCTCTTTGCTTCTGCTTGAACTTCATGTTGCCATAGTGCATGATGGCACCAGTCAGCTTGTAAATGCTGTTCTTCTCTTCTTGAGTGAAGCCCAGCACGTCAAAGGCATCCTGCGGAGTGAATAATACAGCAGTTAAACTCATTGACTTTCACTATGCACGGCCATTTGGTTTAACTTTACGTTCACATCAAGAGCTACTAAAGATGTAAAATTGCTGAAGACGCTCATAGAAAACAATGCTAAAATACCTGTTCGCTCATGTCATTCTAGTTGCTAGTGACGTGACCTTTGGCATATAATTTACCACCGTTTCGTGTTATACATAAGTTGCACGAAGTTGTTCATTGTGCTTGTCTCTTTAATCACACTTGTCGCTTTTGTCAGTAGAAAGTGAATTATTTCCAGTTATTTTAAAGCTTTAGTAGGTCTTGGTGTGAATGCACAGTAACTGTAATTTAGCTTTAGTCTTAGAATATTTACTTTATGATGATCAGCCAGGAATGGACTACTCGAGTCCAGGACTCAGTTCCGACTTGAGACCCAATTTTAGGAGAAGTTGGACTTCAGAACTGATGTCGTGGACTTGTTTATTTATTGCATGTGGGCTCGAAGAGATCAGCAGTACTTACATCAGTAGCCTGAAGTTCATCACCATCATTAATGGAGGCAACTTGGGTCTCTCCTTGGGAGATGTAAGCATAGTCATAGGGGTTTTCTGTGATCAGCAGCATCTCTAAAACAGAAGAATAAGGTTATTAGAAGTTTCTTCATAAATTAGTGATGTGTTGTCAGGTCATGGTGAAGTTTGTAAAATCTCACCCAGCAGTTCTGGTTTCCTCTTAGACAGGATCTGGTAGAAGATGTGGTAATCTCTCTCAGCCTTGAGCTGGAAAGTCACTCGAGACTTCTCCAGTAGATCTGGAAAATAACAAATATGACATGTTTTTTAGCAAAGAGCAATTCAAAAATATTAGATTTTTATTTTGTTTAGCTGAACTGACTTACAGGTTTCAATGTCAGCAGAGGCCAGCTTGCCACTTGCAGCAAAGTGGATTCTGATGAATTTACCCTTGTGAAAATATTGAATATTTGTATAGTCATAAATATTGTTGCATATACAGTAATTGCTAGAATTTCATAATGAGATTTTATAGGAGACAGTTGTTAGTGCACTCACAAATCTAGAGGAATTGTCATTTCTGATGGTCTTTGCATTACCAAAGGCCTCCAGAGCAGGGTTACACTGGATGATTTGATCCTCCAGGGTACCCTAAAGACAAACACAAAAATGTGTAATGGCCATTGTGATGTTGTGGAATGTCTTATCACACATAACATTGCACTGTCTAAACTCAACAACCTTTTTGTCATTTGGATCCTTCTTGCCACCTCCACCAGCAGCAATACTGGCAAAGTACTGAATGACTCTCTTGGTGTTAACAGTCTTTCCAGCACCAGATTCTCCACTGAGAAATAACAGCAAATAATACTTTTTATTATTCTTTATCAGCACTTTTTTCAGACGTACAAATGATATTAAGGAATATTGCTATGGTACACTTACGTGATCAGGAGGGACTGATTTTCCCTGTCTGAAAAATCAACAACAAAAACACTTTTTATTTAATGTTTATATGATATTAAGACCACATTCACATTCTGCTCCTTTTTTTATAAGCTATTATTGTCTGTTTTACATTATAATTATTATAATCATTTGTAAAACATTTATTTATTTATTTATTTTTTTTAACAGCAGCCCAGAGCCTCTTTTTGAAGTTGAGGTTCAGCTCAGAGAAAACTGTCTCTGTCAAAAGCTTTGTTGAAAGTTGAATATTATTAAACTAAGTGGGATGTTTGTATCCCTATTATTAACGCAGACATATTAGCTACTGTTAATTGTAGATAAGCTCACAGTTATTTTAAATAGGCCATACATTTATTATTATGGAGCAACCCACAGACACCGGTGGATCAAGGCATAGATGAGGAGTTTTGAGGTTCTTACTATTTGGATTTGTTTGAAGTGACATCCTTTCCATTAAACTTGTAAAAATCATACAGTACCTGCCAGCATGTATTGGTAGGCGTTGTCAGAGATGGAGAAGATGTGAGGAGGAGCTTCAGTCCTCTTCTTGCCTCTGTAAGCAACGACAACTTCCTGGTTGTACACTGGCAACCACTTGTAGGGGTTTACAGTGACACAGAACAACCCAGAGTAGGTCTGTGCAGAGAGACAAAAATATATAATTAATTGGAACATATCTGACATCTTTTGACAATTTAGGAAATGTGGTGCTGTACTCACATAGATCATCCAAGCTGCATAACGCTCTTTGAGGTTAAACAACACAGCAGGCTCATGCAGGAAGGTGAACATCGCCATGTCCTCAATTTTATCAAACTTTGGCGGGTTCTGAGGGTGGACATCTACATCTTTGACAGTGACGGTCTTTGAGAAGGAGAGAACGTCAGTCATGTTTTGGTCATTTTCACTTGTAGTCAAATGTTTTTTTTTGTTCAAAATTCACATAATAGGATGAAAACAAATATAAGTTTTTGTCAGGCCTGTAAATGATCATTTAAGACAATCTCTTGTCACATAATGCGGCAGGCCTGTCCGTATGTGACTTTTCTTATTCTAACAATACTGCATACGTAATTATTGCTTAAATTGAAACATGTCAAATAAAAATCATGATCCTTGACCTAAGTTAATGGTACAAAAGCAAACATCAGGAGACCATGAAATAGAATCATGAAAAAATATGTAAGACAAATTTATTTACTTTCCCAAACTCCGTGTCAACAGTGACTTTGTCACCATCTCTGCTTTGAATCATTCCCTTGACATATTCAACTTCTGGGTCCGCCACAAAGCAGGCCTTTTTGATGTCAAAGGGGCGAGTCTGGGCCTCCAGACGCTCCATGTCTGACTTCCTCAGATAGGGAGCCGCTGGGCCAAACTCCTCCATTAGAGCATCCCCCATGGTTTAACCTTTACATTAAAATAACAAAATCCTTTCAATTACAACTTGACAGAGAAAATTCATAAATGACTAGTAGTAAAATGTTAGATAGCGGTCATATTACGCCTTCAGTGTGTGAAGTTTAACATACTGTGAAATGTTAACATGTTAAGTGACATTTTAAGTCAAAGACAGCACATCAAGAGTCTATCGTGAAATAATAGTTCAGTGTTGAATAACGTCTACTGTATTATCACTGATTTGAATGTTAAGTCAGAGTGCAGTTATCTTTCAGGTTCTACTCAAGTCCAAACATACTGTAAATGTTCAAGCTAACCACAGTACCTTGGATGTTTACCTTCCCTGATTATTGTTGCCTGAAATGGACAAGAAAATAAATGATTTACCTAGTAAACCTTAATTTTTTTTAGTCAAATCATTAATGTAATCAAAGAGTCACTATGAACTGCTGCATTGAAAAGACCTTAAAGGTTTGGGGCAAATAATAATTTTTGCAAATAATCAATTACTCATTTCCTCCATTGTCTTACCTGTGGATGATGAATTGTAACCTGGGCTGTGAGCAACCACAACTCCCTGTCTTATATACAAGTAGTAACTCTCGTATAAGGGTTGTGGCAGAAATAGATGTTGCATCTCAGCTCGGTTTGAATGGAAAGGTGGGGGCAACTAATTTATTCAGTGGTGTTAAAGATGCAGTGTGCAATTGCTATTGGCAAAAAGAAACAGTTTTTTGACATACAGTAATCATAATTCTGTTGGAACTGTGGAAAAGTCATGCATTGTTAATATTTCTTGGTATCGTCTCTCTTTAGTATTTTGTTTGATGTGTTTTCATGTCTTTTTTAGATTTTACAGGTTCTGGGTCATTGGGGTGATATGGTGCAGCATCACAGGGGGAGGCAGTCAACAATTTATGTGTCAACTCTCCAGTCCATTAAAGGAAATATGCACACAGATCTGGCCTTACTTAAACAGCTCCATTTTGGTTTAATATAGCATGTGTGATGATTTCTAAATACCTATAATAATCATAGTAACTGAGTTCAACACAAATGTATAAATATAGCTCATAGCAAAAAAGAAATATCTACAACTTCCCATACTAGTATCTTGAATTTAAATTACATTTCAATTGTTTCTGTGTCTTTTAAGAAAAAATGTTTATGTAAACCAAACTGTAGTTTTTGTGTCTTTGTAAAACATGATTGCCCTAAAGATTAACCGAGTAAATCCTTCAGTGGTCTACATACATGGCACCTTACTCCATCTGAAATTCTTAAGGTGTTGTTTATGAGTGTTCTCTTGTGGTCACAGGTGCCAGCATGTGTCCCTACTACAAAGCCTAAGTAGGTTCTGTCTGCTACTGCAGGCATGGTCAAGGTCAGTCAGCTGCCAGCTGATGACAAAGCATCACTTTGCCCTCTGCCATTGACACATCATTGTTTTCTCAAGCTTCACTTAAGCACAAAGATAGCCCTGTGACATTCTTGACAAATGCCTGTCTGTGATTGAGAAGAACAACTTGTGGCCATGCTGAAGGAAGACCTCTGAAGTTTAAGTGCAGGAGTTTATGGCATTAGTTACAGGTCACTGAAGGTCCCTCAAGGGTCAGTGGTTAGCAAGTCGGAAATTCGTTCAAATTGTTCGTGGTGTTGAATAAAGTAAGGCCATTCTAAGAAGCTGAAGTGCTAATGCTTTTTGGTATGTGGGAACAGCTGAGAAGTCTCATGAGAAAATGTTTGAGTGAAAGTGATAATTTCTTGGGAGCAGTGAAGATTTGTTTTAAGATATTTTAAGTGTTACTGATTTACAGGAAGATCTGATGAGTTTATTGCATCAAAAGAGTAGCCTATTTGAAGTTGGTTGTATAAAAATTCTGTGAGCAAAGAGATTCTCAGTTTCTCATGACAGACAAAATAAGTGTTTCTCCTGAGTAACTTTATATAGATTGACATACTTCGACCGTTGCGATGCATTTTGGCACTTCGGGATATTGAATCCCAGAATATTGTGGTGTCTCAGATACTTAGGCTGCTGATCACCAATCTCTGTGTTTCAAAAGATTTCTAAATACCTATAATAATCATAGTATTTGGTGTGTCTTTTTAATCTGTTGATTATGTAGATCTACTCTCACATCCACATTTAACTTCGTTAAATTGTATATTTGTTTAATGTCAGTGTAATTTGTTACAGCAGGTGTGTACTAGGACTTGCATATAGAGATTGCCTACAGCTGTCTATTAGAGGCAAATGAAGGAATGGCCAAGGTCAGTCAGCTGCCAGCCTGCAACTACTCTTCATGTTCTCCCATTCTATATTGTTACCTTGACTTCACACTTAAGGATAAAGATAGCCTTGTGAAATTCTCACTGGATGCCTTCGTATGACTGAGAAGGACAGCTTGTATGGTTACACTGAACTTATTCCGTCTCTGTAGATTCATCCACATTTAGCACATTCTGCACATTTGCAGAAGTAACACAAATGTGACCTGACTTAGTGTAGTCAGATATATAAACAGAGGTTCAGAGTAACAAGAGTCCAAGCACTGGTGATGAGTGTAATATCTCTCACATCCTCACAGTCAAGAGACAGATGAATTAACATGTTAACACTTATTCCAGATGTTATTCAATCACTATGTATGTCTTAAAACATATTGTATCTATGAACATAATGCATATCAACAGAACCTCATTATGTCGGATATAAGAGTGCTACTCGCGCCTTTGCATTTATGGGAATTTGGAGGCAAAAGTGGAAGTATCTAATTCCACAGTGACTACTGTGCAGTTCTCACAGACTTGTGGTTACCTGAGGGAGAGAATAGTGGCAAATCCTACGCAGTGAGGGCACAACAAGCACATATTTCAGACTGATAAAGTTTACTCTGCCTACAAACATCTTCCTCTCTGTACTTACTTTAACCAATGACTTTATACGGTCAATGAGAATGAGGTCCTTTTTAAATCAGGGTTTTATTTGTCAATTGTGTTTTATTTTCTTTATTTGGAAAGCATTGCTGGTGTGGTGCTCGTGACACAGTCATGGGCCTACTTGTCCAGGGTCTGAGGATATGGTTGGGGTAGGGGACATCTCGGGTTGCTTTCATGGAGACACCCGACTCTTACCTTGGTCTTCTGTATAGTGCATTGTTTCCTTGACACTGTCCTTGAGGACCAAGATAACCTGTGAAATTCCTTCTGAGTGCCTTAGTCTGATTGAGGCGTGCAGCTTGTGAGAAGCACTGATGCACCATCTGATGTATGTAAAGGTCACCTCATCTCAGCTGTTCCATCGAGACACTTCCTGTAATACCATTGCAGTATTAGTCTCCTCCTTCGCACTGGAAGCAGTTGTGTATATGTCTTGCTCTAGTGTTATATTGTGATTAGGGGTTTTCTACTAGATGTTCTTTAACTGCAAGGTAATGATGATTGTATGATTGTTTATTCATTGTTGTATTATTATATTAATAATTGTATTTCAATGTTTTGTGTTGGATTCTTCTTCAGAGAGGCAAGACAGTGTGGACCTCCTAGGAAGCATACCCTTGAAGAATTTTAAAATGGTAAGTCTTCATGAAGTTTCAAAATATTAATTGCTTTAATTCCCCTTGGGGTTTTTTTTTGTTCATTAAAGCATGTTTAATGTTCATAGACCAGATACCAGAGAAAATGCATCCAGCATCCAGCATTTTCAAAAAACAGGTTTCGTGGGTTATGGTACGAACACAGTTGAAAGCAGCATTAAGACTGCAGTTGCATTGACTTGTGTTGACTTGTGTCAGAATAATATTTTGATTATGTCAAAATGTTTTGATTGTGTCAAAATATTTAAGAAATAAATCTTAAAATAATTTTTACAAGGGAATCATCATCTTTATTCCTTACAAAAATATTTTAAGCGTTGCTAAATGTAGCTATAAATGATGTCATTTATGACCTGTAAATGTTGTAACTTTCTGGAAACTAAAGGAAATGTTGAACAAGATTATTGGCAGTTTTAAGAAAAGTCAACAATAGCATTCAGTATACAAGTTCATAATTTTAAGTATTTGCTTGTTTCACAAGGACAAAAAAATAATCTAAAGTGCCATTGCTCCACCAAGCATGCAGAAGTGTAGCCTAAAAGATGGTTTCAGACAGCAATAGATTTAGCAATAGCTGAAATGATTTATCTAGGAATAGTTTATGACTAAAAGTTAACTCTTATGCTGCAGTTTGTGAATATTGTGTGCCCAGAAAATGTATGTTTTTTTGTTTGTTTGCTTGTTATTTTAAAGACACTTCTTCTGTTGATGGATGGGTGTGCTCTAAAGCAAGACTTGCTCATTCACATTGCTTCATTCTCTATATAAAAGCCTGAATATATATATCAGAGATTTGTATGACAGTTTTGAGATGAGATTTATTTCCCCCACACCCCTATGAGTCTCTCAGCTCCGTACAGAGACTCGGTGTAAGCATCCTGTAACTAGTGAGTTTTAGACCCCATGTCCTAAACTATTGATGACTGCCTATCAGAAACATATTTTGTCTTGTTTTGGAGGGCATTTAAGTTGTTGCAAATGTTAGAGTAATACTTGTGCATTTGCATACTACGTTGATGTTTTTCTTTTAGTTCAGCCCGTTGTTGTTACATGGAGTAGTTCACTGCAACATTAGATTTTTTTTTTTTTTTGTGATAGTTTTCTGGAGGGAGTCTGGATTCACCCCTACTCAGTCCTGTGCACCTGCTCACTCCCTCTGTAACTGAACAGCACAATCTTGTACATTCCTTTGACAGATGTTGAAGACAACAATATAGCTAAATCTACATTTCGTCACCTTGCTAATGTAATCGCCTAAGTCATTTTTTTTCAGGTTTTTCAACAATTACAAAAGATTAACTATAATGCTTTTTTAGATGATTTAGGCAACAAAATGACTAAGGCAATTATTTTAGCAAGGTCGTCATGTTATTATTATTGTTTTATATATAACTATTATTTTATATTATTATTATTTTATTGTTATTATTATTATTAGTAGTTGTTGTAGTAGTAGGCTGATAAATCAACAGTTCTTTGGTGAGTCAACTGTTCTGTTGCTGTTTTTTTTTTTTTACCAATACCAAACAAAGGCACTACTTGTTTTCAATCACAGACAAAACTATTACTAGTCATTACTAGTCTACCACATCATGGTCAGGAAAAAGTGTGAGCTGTTAATTGGGAATGTATGTTTTACGCGGACCATGATTTTATTTTTTTCTTTATGTCATGATATCATATTCATTGGTATGTTCAGCTCTGTTCTGTGTATTATATACATATTTATGTGTTTTTGTGTCTCGAGGGCATTAATTGTTCATTATTTTGTCAGTTTATTATTTTCTTAAAGCATATATTCTTTTCAGGGAATGTTGCTGTTTAGGTCAGAAAACATCTTGAACCTCAGAAGGGAAGTGATGAGTTGTTTTTGGATATTAATGATGCATAGATTTCGCTGCAGTGTAAATGAGTACAGACATCTGAAAAATTTGCATTTTCCCTTTATTCTATTCAACTACAGGTATGTGAGCCAAAAAGAAACTCCAAAGTTCAGCATAAAAGGCTTTCAGGAAAGGCCCATGACAGAGCTTCACTCCTCATCATGCCCTTTCTGTGGAAAAATGAAGAAATAAAAAAGGAAAAGATTTAGACTGGTGAGTTTAAGACATTTCAATGCGTTTTATGAATTAGATCAAGAATTTGATATTTGGCATTTTTTGAACGGTTTCTTGGACTGCAGGATATAAGCTGGCAGAGGCAATGAACAACATTAGAACAATATTAATGTTTAAAAAAGCCATAGGCATACTTCTCCAAATCAAGGTCTTAGTGGAAATTAAATTTTTCAGTATCCCACCTTGGACCTTCCTTTCAAGTCTTTGAAATTAAACTTTTACTGCATCCTTTTGGAAGCAACACAGATACTGGGAACGGAAACACTTATTTCTTATAAACAAAGGTGTTAAATGTATTTTTCTTTTAAAACTAAAGACACATCATTATTTTAAATACTGAGGCTATTCGCACAGCCAATTATTGCACTAGAGTACTAGTGCACTGCTGCCAATTATGGATAAGCATTCATGTGATTTTTAAATTGTTTGCAGTGGGAGAGTGACTAGACAAAATTGCTCAAGCAATCTGTTGCTACTAGAATTTGTGAATTATTAGCTACAGTTATTCAAAAAAATGTGAGGGTATTTTCTGGCATGCTATGAATTTATACTGGAAAAAAGTGAGGTTTGTTATTTATAGTTATTTTCCTGAAAGGGAATAATTCTCTCACCTTGCCACCTGCATCACGGCTCTTGGCTCTCATCTTGTTGACCTGAGACTCAGCAATATCAGCTCTCTCCTCAGCCTCATCCAGCTCATGCTGCAGCTTGCGGAACTTGGTCATGTTGCTGTTAGCCTGCTCCTCCTGGAAAAGATAATTGGTCGCGTAATCAATGTTTGTCTTTTACAAATCAGTTTTAGAATGCATGATCTAATTGGTACATTATGGGACCCTTACAGCCTCCTCTGCTGTTCTCTTGTAGGACTTGACTTTCAGTTGCAATTTATCCACCAGATCCTGAAGGCGATGCAGATTCTTCTTGTCTTCCTCAGTCTAAAGATGTAAAAGTAGGTAAGCCATCGTGTTGGCTATGATGAATAATACTGAGAAAATAGAAGAGGATTTTTTTCCCATTTATTACCTGGTAAGTGAGCTCCTTAATGCGGCGCTCATATTTACGAATTCCTTTGACAGAATCACTGGCCTTCCGTTGCTCTATTTCCACCTCATTTTCCAGCTCCCTCACCTAAGTAGACGAGCATATTCAGACCCTGTATGCATCTATCCAAGTACTTTTAAATAGTTAGTTGACATTCTTTTTTAAAAAACATCTCCCAACACACTAGAAAAAAACAGCTGATGTTGTGACTGTTACCCTAGACTCCAGTTTCTGGATCTGCTTCTTGCCACCCTTCATGGCGATTTGCTCAGCTTCATCCAGACGGTGCTGCAGGTCCTTGATGGTCTGCTCCATGTTCTTCTTCATGCGCTCCAGGTGAGCACTGGTGTCCTGCTCCTTCTTGAGCTCCTCTGCCATCATGGCAGCATCAGTGATGGCCTTTTTGGCCTTTTCCTCAGCATTCCTGCACTCCTGCGTAGCCTCCTCTACTTCACTCTGCAACTGGGATGTATCACCCTCCAGTTTCTTTTTCTGGTTCAGCAGGCTGGTGTTCTAGGGGAAACGCGTAAATGTTCTTTCACTGTCTTGCCTGTGACTTAACTAAAACTTTTTCTGTCATTCCAGAATTCAGAATTTTCACAGCCCATCTGCCCCCCAATGTGCAAAAAATAGTTGCAAAATATGTGCAATTTGACATTATCTGACATTTTGGTGTACATACGTCTTATTTTTATGATTGATCTCTCTTTCATAATAAAACATGTAACTTTATGGGCCCTAGGTTATTTTCAGGGTAATGTCACGTTTAGTTTTAAGCTCTGATCACAGTCATTTTAAGAAAGAATAGGAAGCATGACAGTAGAAATTTATTTTTATATTTGAATAGGGTGGGTTTTCTGGAATCTGGCCATATAAGAATCATGATGGTGGCATACTGTTTGGCTTTGTAATTTGCATAATTATATGTCCTGACAGAATATTTCAGTCATTTTCAAATTTCAGAACAACTGGAGTGCAGTAGACACAGGGCTGTTTTGCACAGACACAGTGTCACATGTTCGATTAATCTGACAAGCCACCATGTTCTGGACTTTACCTGAGAATGAAGCAGCTGAACCCTCTCACTGACGTCCAGCAGCTCCTGTTCAGCCAGTTTCCGGCCTCTCTCTGTCTGCTCCACCAGGGACCTCAGCTCATCCAGTTCAGCCTGCAGCAGATTGTTGCGTCTATCCACAATGGCAATGTTCTCTTTGAGATCGTCATTACCACGTAGAGCATCATCCAGCTGCAGCTGGGCATCCTGCCATTGACAGAAATGTTTAAATTAATCTTGAATTGGTTTTGTGGTAGTACACAACAAGCAGCGGTGAAGTTACATTTAATACAGTTATTTATATTTTGGTGTGTAACCTTTAGATGTCCATGAAGTCCCTTAAGCTGCTTCTGCGCCTCAGATGCCTGCCTGTTGGCCTGGCTGAGCTGGATCTCCATCTCATTGAGGTCTCCCTCCATCTTCTTTTTCAGCCTAAGAGCCTCATTCCTGCTGCGAGTCTCAGATTCCAGGGAGCTCTGCAGGGTGTCCACCACTCTCTGCTGGTTCCTCTTGGCCTGCTCCATCTCCTCATCCTTCTCAGCAAGTTTACGCTCAATGTCAGCTTTGACCTGGTTGAACTCCAGCTGAGCTCTCAGGATCTTACCCTCTTCGTGCTCTAGAGTTGCCTGTGAAACAGTAATGACGTATTGGTGCAAAACGCTAGATATCTATCTGATCAGTACTAAAACATTTTATTTAACGTACCTCAGCTTCCTCGAGAGCAGACTGAATCTCTGCTTTTTCTTGCTCAAGTGTCTTCCTGACCTTCTCAAGCTCATGAATGCTCTTACCAGTCTCACCAAGTTGTTCAGTGAGATCAGAAATTTCCTCTGTGGAGAAAGCCATAGTATTAATTTTAGACATCTTTTGGTCATTTAAAATTATAAATGGCTAACTAACTAATATAGACCTTGCAGATTTTTGTTCTCCCTCTTCATGGTCTCCAGGTGATCCAGTGATTCCTCATAGGAGTTCTTGAGTTTGAAGAGCTCCGTGCCAAGAGATCTGGCCTCTTTCTGCGAACTCTCCAACTCAGTCTGGGACTCCTCATACTTTTGCTTCCACTCAGCCAGAACCTGAAAAATGACAGAATACAATGTTTTTGTTATTAACATTTATTCTCTGTGATCAGACTTGTTCAGTTCCATTAGGATGCACAAGTTTCACCTTGTTAGCTTTCAACTTACCTTGTCAAAGTTTCTTTGCTTTTTGTCCAGGGCAGCAGCAGCAGCATTGGATCTCTCCACATCGACCATGAGATCTTCAATCTCATTCTGCAGTCTATGCTTAGTTTTCTCCAAGGAGGAGCATTTGGCATTAACAGCCTCCACAGCCTCCTCTGCATCTTGCAGACGCTGAGCCAGCTTTTTCCTGCGACCAGGAAGATATTTTGTTATCAGAAAATTGTAATTGTAATTGTAATTCGTGCTTTAAACAGGATGGATCTGAGAGGATATCACAACTTAAATATAGTTATTGTACTTGTTTTTTGTCTGAACATCATTTCAGTGGGGATCTTACTTGGCATCTTCTAGCTCCTCAGTCCTCTGGATGGCATCAGTTTCATACTTGGTTCTCCACTGAGCCACCTCAGAGTTGGCCTTGGAGAGACTGCGCTGCAGCTCAGCCTTGGCCTCCTGCTCCTCCTCATACTGCTCCCTCAGGAGGTCAGCATCATGGCGAGCAGACTGCACTGCATGAGCTAGTGCATTTTTAGCCTGTGAAGTATTGTAGTAGTATTAAATTCGAACAGAGATAAACACATTGATATTTACCTTATATCACAGTAATGTATATTTAGTCTTATATAGAAAAATATATTCTGATTTCTTGAAGATACCTTGACTTCTTCCTCCAGTTGTCTCTTCAGATCTTCAATCTGCTGGGTGTATGATTGCTTGCCTCTAGTTAGTTGAGAGACAAGAGAATCCTTCTCTTCCATTTGCCGAGCCAGCTCCCCTGTTTGATTTAAGCATGACATATGTTTCCATTAGGGTGTTAACCCTTAAATTAACAATTTAATGTTATGGCAAAATAAGTGTTTTGTACCATTTTCAGTTTGTAGCTTAGCTTTCTGCATGGTGAAATCATTAATGCTTCGCTGGCCTTCTTCATATTTTGTTCTATATTCACTCATCTGGTCCTCCAAGGTCCTGCACATTTTCTCCAAATTTCCCTGAAGAATACAAAAGAAAAGAAAAAGACAATATAAAAGATAGAACATTTTATGCAAGCGTGTGAACAGGTATGCCTATTACTGCTCTTTACCTTTGCTTTGGAGACTTGCTCCATGTTGGAGACAACATCGTCCAGCTCCAGACGAAGTTCACTCTTCTCCTTCTCAAGCTTTTGTTTCACTCTCTGGAGGTTGTCAATCTGCTCACCAAGGTCAGCAACACTGTCTGCATGCTTCTTCCTCAGTGTGGCAGAAGTGGCCTCATGTTGCAGAGTGGACTCTTCGAGGTCTCTGCGCAGCTTCTGGAATTCAGCCTCCCTCTTCTTGTTCATCTCAATCTGGGCAGCAGTGGCACCTCCAGCCTCCTCCAGCCTCTCACTGATCTCCTCTAGCTCTCTGGCCAGATCTGCTCGCTGTTTCTCCACTTTGGCTCGGGCAGCTCTCTCAGCCTCCAGCTCTTCCTCCAGCTCCTCAATACGGGCCTACATAGAGAAGAGATCAGATCAAATATTCCATGGTGTAGTCTCTGATTTATTTAATACCGTTTCCTCTGTACCTGAAGTTCCTTCAGTTTCTTTTGGAGCTGGGCTGCCATAGCTTGCTCATCTTCAATCTTGCTGTTAAGCTGACTTATTTCAAAGTCTTTCCTGTAGTAAAAACAGATTAAAGTAAATGTTATGGGTTGCTTTTTGGAATGTTTAAAAATACCATCAAGACATTTGTATTCTGAGCCAGAATCTATCTATCTATCTATCTGTCTATCTATCTGTCTATCTATATGTCTGTATGTCTGTCTGTCTGTCTGTTTTATTTATTTAATTGGATGGGAAATCTTTATCTCTGGTCTTTTCCTAAACCAAACCGCACATGCATTTATCTTTTTTTTTTTTCTTCATTTATACAGGCCAGAGTACATACTTTTTTAGTCTTTCCTCTAGCTGCTGTTTATCATTCTCTAGGTCCATCACATTCTCTTGGGTCAACTTCAAGTCACCCTCAAGCTTTCTTTTAGCTCTCTCCAGATCCATTCTTAGCTTCTTCTCTTGTTCCAGGGAGCCCTCAAGCTGAAAATAAAGGATGATAGATCAAAGTAAGATTAGCATGTCTTATAATGTCTTGCTTAATCAGTTAATTTAGATATTTGTTTAACATACATCATCAACTTGCTGCTCCAGCTTGGCTTTGGCCTTAGTCAGAGTGTTGACTTTGTCCTCCTCACTCTGAAGGTCATCCAGGGTTTGCTGGTGAGCCTCCTGCAAGGCTTTCTTCTCCTTGGTCAGCTTGGCAATGATTTCATCAAGAGCTGCCATCTCCTCAGTGAGGTTTTTAACCTGAGGTGAAAATCCATTGTCAGGACACTGTCCAACAGGAATGCATTATTTAACTACGATATCATCAGATGCAAATTAACCTTGTTCTCAGTAGCATGTTTCTCTTTCTCGACTTTAGCCAGAGTGAGTTCCAGATCATCAATATCCTTTTTGAGCTCAGAACACTCATCCTCCAACTTCCTTTTCTTAGCAGTCAGTTCTGCATTCATTTCCTCCTCATCTTCTAGTCTCTCAGTCAGCTCTTTGGATTTGGCCTCAAGCTGAATCTTGTTCTTGATCAGACCTTCACAACGCTCCTCAGCATCACAGAGATTATCTTGTTCCTGTAAACAGCAGTGGGTTTTATTATGCACTTTGTCAGTTTCTTATCTGCACGTGCAGTCTATCATGTATACCTCTCCTTTAAGTATTTTACTTTTTGACCTTAGTTGTTTTTTTTTTTATTACAAAGTTCTTCCTTTTGTTCATGGTTTTGTAATTGGGTACACTGTGCACATTGAAAGAGCCTCACTAATTGCCATTAGTGTGTAGCACCTACATAGGTAGTGAAAAACAGTAATTATAGACTAGAGCCACATATTCGCTTGAGGAGGATGGAAGTAAATTAATGAATCTGTCAGTTACCCTGGGGGATTACTTGGAAGCCAGTTTGTATGACCAAGGTTGGGACTTTATCCAGGGTGGCACTAGGAACTCCCTGTTCTGTGCTAACTTTCATTGGACATTTTATTACCACAGTGAATGAAGAAGTTTGACAAGGCGTATCATGCTCACAGTCTGGACTTGAAGTTGCAGGTCATTCTTCTCTTGGAGAACAGAAACCATTTTCTCCTCAAGCTCCTTTCTACGAGCCTCAGATTTAGCATAGGCCTCCTTCAGCTTCAGGAATTCTTCCTTCATGTTGGCCATCTCTTTCTCAGCCTCAGCTGATCTCAACAGGGGCTTGATCTTGAAGTACATCTTCATCCAGGGCCAATTTTTGACACCCATGAATGCACGGACATTCCACTGAATCACTAGCAACGCGTCCCTGAAAATATAAATGGAGGAAAAATTAAGAAAGTGTTCTCTTGAATTATACAGTATATCTATATACCTACACATTAGATTGCTGAAGTAAGTAGATTCACCTGCGTTCAACAATTTTCTGGAATTCAATTCTTGCCAGAAGACCTCTTCCCCTTGATTGAATACCAGTGATGATGAGTGCAAGGCGGTCATCTCTCATCTCTTCAAGTGTTCCCAGGAGACCAGCTTTGAAAAACACCTTTAAAACAACAAGTGTTTGGAATGATCTTACACTTTATCAAACATGCTAACTTAAGCATTTGAGGAGTTTTGGCCTATTGAAAACATCTGTTCTATTTATTTATTCACTTTTAATATTTTTGCTAGCCTTTATTTTTTCTTTCTGAAATTCAAACTAATTTAATAAGATGCCCCAAAAAGTGTTGTCATAGTGTTGCATGAAAGATGCGTATGCGTAAGCTATGAAATACCTTAGTGTGGCCAAATCTGTACTGCTGATGGTCAATATCCAGAGATCCTAGTAGTTTTTCTGCTCCTTTCTTGCTGTCAATGAACTGTCCCTCAGGGATGGCGGCAGGATTCAGGATACGGTATCTGAGGTGGTGAAAATGGTCTTTGCTATAGCAATGCTATTTAATTGTTGATATAACAATCCTCAGCATAAGTAGGACATCAGTGAGCAGATTGTACCTCTGTTTGAAGTCTCCATACAGGATCCTGTTGGGGAAGCCCTTTCTGCAGATCCTGATGCCTTCCAGCACACCGTTACAGCGCAGCTGGTGCATGACCAAAGGATTCTCCATGGCCCCAGGAGTCTTGGTCTCATTGGGGATGATGCAGCGTACAAAGTGTGGGTGAGTTGACCTCAAATTGGTCATCAGCTTGTTCAGGTTCTCCTGTTTTAGGATATGTTGTGTTATTATGAATCTTTGTATGAGTATCCTTTTCTGAGGTTAAAAGCCAAGAAAAATAAAATAAGATAAAACAGTTATGTCTGACCCTGTGCAATGCAGACACTGTCTGGAAAGAAGATCCTTTTTTCTTCTTCTCCTTGCCCTTTCCACCACCACCACCTTCTGCGGCTGTGAACATATGCATGTTCTTGATTTAATACACGTTTAAGTTTCCATAATAAAGGACCTATTTTTTGCTAGGGAGAATCTTACAGTCAGCTCCAGCGTAGCCTGCGAAGAGGGTTGCAAGCATCTTCATTGTTGACTTCTGGTATAAGCCAACCACTGTCTCATTGAGGGGGTCCTTATTCTTCACTAGCCAGTTGTTGATGTTGTAGTCAACAGTTCCAGCGTAGTGGACCAGGGAGAAATGAGCCTCTGGTTTCCCCTTGACAATCCTGGGCTTCTGGAAGTTGTTGGATTTTCCCAAGTGGTTGTCATAAAGCTTGGCTTTAAATGTAGAATCACTGGCCTTGGGGAACATGCACTCCTCTTCAAGGATGGACATAATACCCATGGGCTATAATACCAACAGATATGACAAATGGATTTTTTTTTTCTTCAGTAAATGTAGTTCTGGAATTATGTGCATGCACCATACTAATGCATTGTAGATTACCATTAGAAGCTGGGCCAAATATTTTACTACGCTAGCGAAGGAACTAGTTTCAAATGTTAGAAAGTTTTCAGGATGACATTTTACACAATAAAAGTAGACCCTACACTACTATGCACACCATATATTTTCACACACCTTTTCAATGAGGTCAATGCAGGCCTGCAAGTCCATGCCAAAGTCAATGAACTCCCACTCAATGCCCTCCTTTTTGTACTCCTCTTGCTCCAGCACAAACATGTGGTGGTTGAAGAACTGCTGCAGCTTCTCATTAGTGAAGTTGATGCACAGTTGCTCAAAGGTGTTGAACTGAAACAAAGATAGACTTGTTTACATTACGTTGCATTTTTATTGAAGTTGTCTGCTTTGTACCATTTTTGGTAAATTTTTTGTTTTGTCATAAATGCTCACATCAAAGATCTCAAATCCAGCGATATCGAGCACACCGATGAAGTACTGGCGAGGTTGTTTGGTGTCCAAGGTCTGGTTGATCCTCACAACCATCCAGAGGAACATCTTCTCATACACTGACTTGGACAGGGCTCCAATAGAGTAGTACACCTTAGAAATGCATGGTTTGCAATGAAAATCCTACTCACTAAATTTTTGATTAAGATGACAAGATGTGACAGAATATGCATCATTCTGACCTGTTGAACATTCTGTCCCTTGGTGACCCATTCGTTTCCTACTTTGACTCTTGGGTGACATAAGGCCTTAATGAGGTCAGCGGAGTTCAGGCCCATCAGATAAGCAGATTTGTCTGCATCTGTTGAAACAGCATATAGTACACAGTAATGCCATCTATTGATTTCAGCTGAGATATGTGATGATGACCAACCTGTGCCAAGTGTCGTGCAATCAATCATTATAGAATTTAAGATGCAAAAGCTGTGTT
This sequence comes from Tenualosa ilisha, assembly GCA_015244755.2. Taxonomy (NCBI): domain Eukaryota; kingdom Metazoa; phylum Chordata; class Actinopteri; order Clupeiformes; family Clupeidae; genus Tenualosa; species Tenualosa ilisha. The sequence continues at coordinate 2,736,425 of PYXC01000902.1, forward strand.
TATTTACATCACAATACTTCCTTGTTTAGAGTACATACCCTCAGTGCCATCAGCCTCTGCCTGCTCCTCTCTCTGTTTCTGCTTGAACTTCATGTTGCCGTAGTGCATGATGGCACCAGTCAGCTTGTAAATGCTGTTCTTCTCTTCTTGGGTGAAGCCCAGCACATCAAAGGCTTCCTACAGTGTGAATAATTGAACAAATAGTAAATTGAGCACAGTACTTGCAAATGTTATATGTGAGACTTTACTATAATAGAACATAAAGGAAATGGCAGAATTCTTGTAGATGAAAGCGTGTTTCCACTGTTAAGTAAAGAAAGTCTTGGTGTTTAGTATAGGGAACACAGCCATTAATTCATATTTAATATTAATATGTATATCTAATATTACACAGATATTAATACTAATACATTGATCTATTAGTGCTTAATAGGGTGTATATTAAGCAAACTTGCATGTACTAGGTCTTTATTGAACAATTATTCTTACTGAACAAGTGATTTTGTTCATGGTAAATCCTTAATCATTATACAACAGTTTTAACTTTACTTACATCAGTAGCTTCAAGCTCATCACCATCATTAATGGACGCAACTTGGGTCTCTCCTTGGGAGATGAAAGAGTAGTCGTAGGGGTTTGCAGTGATAAGCAGCATCTCTAAAACACAAGAATAAGCTTATCAGACATTTTTCTGCTGTAAGTGACGTGATGAGTTTGGTGAATCTTAAGTGCCGGATGAATGGGACTTTACCCAGCAGTTCTGGTTTCCTCTGTGACAGGATCTGGTAGAAGATGTGGTAATCTCTTTCAGCCTTGAGCTGGAAAGTTACCCGAGACTTCTCCAATAGATCTGACAAATAGAAATAAGAAGATAAAATGTTTAAATGCTAATGGGGTCAAATGGCTCTTATGGAAAAAGTGTTTCAGTAATAGATTTTTAAATAGATTTCAACAGTTGTACTAACTCACAGGTCTCAATATCAGCAGAAGCAAGCTTGCCACTTGCAGCAAAGTGGATTCTGATGAATTTACCCTGATTGAATAATAATAGTAATAATAATAATAATAATAATGCGCTGTATACATCATTATGAGGTGAGGTTTGTTAGTCCAAAGTTATACTTACAAATCTAGAAGAATTGTCATTTCTGATGGTCTTTGCATTACCAAAGGCCTCCAGAGCAGGGTTACACTGGATGATTTGATCCTCCAGGGTCCCCTAAAGATGAACACCAATATGTGTCATGAGCATTATAAATTTGTGGAATGTACATGGAAGACATACTCTATTTCCCACCAGTTGATGGAGGTTCACATGTTAATTTTGATCAATTTGTTCAGCTGTGAGGTTAAAACACAACTATAGTCTGTACATGTGTTTCTTTTCTTCCTGTATCAATTTCTTCCCATATCAATATTTGTAGCAGATCCATGTGGAATTTAGTTTCACGTGAAACTAAATTTTGTTCACTCTTGTGAGCGTTATGAAAGTAATAGTGGCATTCGAGCGAATGGATAGAGGTCATTGAGTCACGTAAACCCAAAAATAGCAAGCTCCACAAAGCCTGACACTGGTAACCACATAGTTGTAAGGGCTCTGTCTTGATTCACCTACCTTTTTGTCATTTGGATCCTTTTTGATGCCTCCAGCAGCAATACTGGCAAAGTACTGAATGACTCTCTTGGTGTTCACAGTCTTTCCAGCACCAGATTCTCCACTTAGAAAGACATGTAGAGAAAATATATATTTTTTTAATGTTGTCTATAGGGACTTTACTCGGACATAGATTAGCATAGATTAACGTAGTACACTTACGTGATCAGGAGGGACTGATTCTCCCTGTCTAATAAGATAAAATAAAATAAAATGTATGAATAGTATAAAAAAGTATGCATAAAAAAGTCTATACTTGTTTTCCTGTTTTTCTTTTTTGTAAAGCACATTGATGTATTCAAGCTTTTATGCGCTATATATAAATTAACTTTGCCTTGCCTTGTATTGTCTTGCAATATGTGGTATATTTCAAAGATACACTATATATCCTGATTATGTGCATGTTAAGTGTTTTGTAAGTGACTAATGTGGAATGCTTAGATTTCATGAAAATGCTGTGCTATATGATGACTTTTTTTACCTGCCAGCATGTACTGGTAGGCATTGTCAGAGATGGAGAAGATGTGAGGAGGAGCTTCACTCCTCTTCTTGCCTCTGTAAGCAACGACAACTTCCTGGTTGTACACTGGCAACCACTTGTAGGGATTTACAGTGACACAGAACAACCCAGAGTAGGTCTATGCAGAGAGACACAAACGATTGATAATGTCGCTATATTTTAAGAATCTGAGACACACTCATGAATCTGAGACACACATCACTATACTCACATAGATCATCCAGGCTGCATAACGCTCTTTGAGGTTAAACAGCACAGCAGGCTCATGCAGGAAGGTGAACATCGCCATGTCCTCAATTTTATCGAACTTTGGCGGGTTCTGGGGGTGGACATCTGAATCTTTTACAGTGACGGTCTTTGAGAAGAAGTGAACATGTGAGAAACATTTCATTTTCTGTTTTAGTTTTGGTTGCAAGGACATGATTAATTAGAAGTCAAGCATTTAAAGTTCAGAAAACATTGAAATTTGCAATGGAATAAATACACATGCTTTGGTTGGTGTTCAGCAATGTATCATGAAATGTATTGAAAAAAAATCTCTGCATTTAAATACCCATATGTCACACTCTCTCCTATCATTCCCTATCATTCACAGTCAAAAGGCTGTGTTAAAATTAAATATATTGAAAACAGACAAATCAGACATGTCTCACAAGTCTGGAGTCTGCCTTTAAAAAAACAAAACAAAAAATAGTCACAAAGTTTTCTTTACCTTCCCTGCTTCAGTCTCAACAGTGACTTTGTCCCCGTCTCTGCTTTGGATGGTTGCCTTCACAAATTCAACCTCAGGGTCCACCACAAAGCAGGCCCTCTTAATGTCAAAAGGGCGAGTCTGGGCCTCCAGACGCTCCATATCTGACTTTCTCAGATACGGAGCTGCCGGCCCAAATTCTGCCATGGCAGCATCCCCCATGATTTAGCCTTTGAACAAATATCAGCCCCATGAAGAACCAGTAAGGTTGGATCAACCACAGGTAGAGACAGAGTAAACAACTCATTATGTATTTTAGGATAAAAATTAAAAGTACATTTTATTTTTAGTGTGCCACCTCTTCACTAGATCACTATATCAGAGATCACAAAGTATAAATACCACTCTCAGAGTTTAAGCAAGTTTTGTGCCGTACAGTATTCATTTGCACTGTAAGTTCAGAATCATACAGTGCAGTGCATCAGTCAGCCTGTCTGGTTAGACATGCTATAAGTTTTAAAACTACTTCACATACCTTTTGATGTTTACTTTCCTTCCAGATGACTGTTGTTGCCTACAATGAACAAGAGAATAGTGTACCTCCTAAAAGCTCTTGTTCTCAAATGCCATTGTTAAGAAGAGAGACTTACATGGAAATGCTATTAAACAGTTACATTGAACTATTTCAAATGATAGCTCTTGAATTTTTTGATAAATGGTCATTTTATTACTCCATTGTCTTACCAGTGAATGATGGAATTGTGACCTGGATTGTGAGCGGCACATCTCCCTGTCTTTTATATGACAACCAACTCTCTTATAAGGGTAGAGACAGAAATAGCTGCTGCACCTCAGCTAGGTTTGAATTGAAAGGTGGGGGCAACTGGATAATTCAGGAGTGTTAAAGCTGCAGTATATTTCTCCAAGACAGAAACTTAAAAAAGTGATAGAAAGACAGAAATAAATATTCTGAGGGAACAGCACAAGGGTCATACTTATTATTTCTTGGTATTTTGTCCATCTTAAATATTTGTTTGATGGTCTTATTTTTTAGAAAAAAGTTTTATAGATTCTTTTGATAAGGGTAGAATAGAACATCACAGGGGAAGGAGGTGCATAACTATTGTGTCTGTAGTCTGTAGTCCATGAAAGGAAATACATAGAGCTGGTGATTAATTATAGCACTGGAGACCAAACAGGAAAATTACTGACTCCCCACTGGATTTAAGTTTTGCCAGTCAGTCTTGGTGTTAGGGAAATTAACACTCAGTGATCTGTAGTGATCTAGGGTATACATATTTCGCCATTTGAAATTATTGGTGGTGTTTATGAGTTCTCTTGTGGTCACAGGTGCCAGCATGTGTCCCTACTACAAAGCCTAAGTAGGTTCTGTCTGCTACTGCAGGCATGGTCAAGGTCAGTCAGCTGCCAGCTGATGACAAAGCATCACTCTGCCCTCTGCCATTGACACATCATTGTTTTCTCAAGCTTCACATAAGCACAAAGATAGCCCTTTGAGGTTGGTGACACATGCCTGTATTTGATCGAGAGGAACAACTAGTGGCCATGCTGAGGGGAGACTTCAAGTTCAAGTACAGGAAGTAATGACATTAGTTACAGGTCCCCGAAGGTCCCTCAAGGGTCAGTGGTTAGCAAGACTGTGCTGTGCTGTGCAGTTCTTTCAATTGTTAAAGTGATGTCGAATGAACTAAGGCTGTTCTAAGAAGCTGAGGTGGTAATGCTCATGTGGGACCAGTTGAGAAGCCCAATGAGGTGACAGAAATGTTTGAGTGCAAGTGATATATTGTTGGGAAGAGTGAAGATTTGTTTCAAGCTACCTATTGCAACTATAGTTAGGTTCCTAACTGTTACTAATTCACAAGAACATCTGATGAGTTATCCACAGACTCGGTTATTTGACACTTGTAGGTGAAGCTGGCTGTATAAAGATTCTGAGAGCAAACAGATGCTCTATATGTTTCTATATGACAGACAAAAACTAAGTAACAATGAAGAATTTTCTGTAGATTCATACACTTTGTTTGTTGTGGTTGTGATGCGTTTTTGCACCTCGGGATCTTGGACCCCAGCATTTAGTTTAGTTTAGTTTAGTGTCTCAGATGTGTAGGCTGCTGATTTTAATATGCACATCAACATCTCTGTGACTCAAGATTTCTAAATCCCTATAATAATAGTATTTTGCCATTGATGTATCCGTCTTTTGAGTAAGTGTAGATGGGTAAATGGGCAGATCAGTAAATACACAGGGGTTCAGTAGTTAACAAGACTCTTGAATTTATTCAGATTATTTAAGTGGTGTCGTATGAAGTAAGGCCATTCTAAGAAGTTGAAGTGTTAATGCTTCTAAGCATGTGGGAGCCACTAACAAGCCTCCATAAAGTGACAGATGTTTGAGTGCAAGTAATAATTTGTTGTAGACATCTGGGATTTCTTGAAGCTGCCCACTCTAGTCACGTTTAGGTTGTCAGCTATGTCACTGAGTTGCAGAAGGAAGTGATAAATGTCGCATAAATGCACACCTTAAAAGAAGTTGTGAGCAAATGTGCTCAACGTGTCTGGCTTCCAAAACTAAATAGTTATCAGATGACATTAAAGAGAAGTCAACTGAGGTATGGTGCAACTGATAGCACTTTATAAGATCAATGGGGGGAAAAAGAACATGGTGTACCATAGTTACACTACTCTGTAAGATCTGTATATGAAATGCTTGCGCACTTATATCAATGGATTGGTAGTTATTTGGGTCATCAACTGAAGCAAATGACTGAGTCTCTGAAACTTGAAGTGGTGTATTTACTGCCTATTTAAGTATGAAAATATATTTTTGTATAGTCCTAGTATGCTCTACTATGTCTGAAAAACTTAAAGGTTAAGTCTTTGACATGGTACACATGTTATTTCCAATTTAAAGCTCATGTCAGCTCATTTCATTTGTCCCAGCAGGTGCTCTACTGGACTTGCATATAGACGTTGCTTACAGCTGTCTATTAGAGGCGAATCAACGAATGGCCAAGGTCAGTCATCTGCCAGCTGGCAGCCACTCTTCACATTGTCCCATTCTGTATTGTCTTCACACTTAAAGATAAAGATAGCCTTGTGAAATTCTCCCTGGATGCCTTCCTTTGACTGAGAAGAGCAGATTGTATAGTTCACTGAACTTATTTCATCTCTGTAGACTCATCGGCAGTTATTGGCTCCTTTGGTCTGTCACCATTTCCTGTTGTCATTTGCTGTAGGCCTTGACAAAAAGAAACAGCACAATAGCTGAAGTAGCATAAACATGACCTGTTTAGATGGGTAAATGGGCAGATCAGTAGATACACAGGGGTTCAGATGTTAACAAAACTCTTAAATTTTTTAAAATTTAGGTTGTCAGCTATGTCACTGACTTGCAGAAGGAAGCGATGAGATGCAGGAGAATTTCCAGACTATCAGGCATTTGTAGCACTAGTGGGCACTATGGAGCTATCTTATGGTAATAAATAGAGATGCTCAGTCTCTGTAGTTGAAAGGTACAAGACAAGTATCACTCTTTGTTATCAAAGGTGTGCAGTGTTTGTACTGAATACTTTTCACAAATCGATTTGTCAAATAGTGTTGTTGTGACTAGAATGCACCCCTGACCAGAATGAACACAGAGCCTTCAGATTGATGCATGATATCACTTGTGTCTCACTTTAAGTATTTGTAAATACTTAAATAGTTGTAATAATATTATTTTGTCACAGATCTATGTCAGATGTCTGGCTCTGAAATGAAGTGGTGGATTTCAAACAGCACCATGATTGCACACATTCAAGTTTTTTTACATGATCAAGTTTTGGTCCAATTATCCAACCATATTAGGTTGATTCGGTAAGGGTCAAATTCATGACATAGATGTATATCACAATAGAAACACTTACATACAACATATTGCATATGTTTGAAATTATACTGAACATCATTGAATGCTTAAAGTCTTTGGCAATATTCATATTATTTATATTGAGTATGTATATATATATATATATATATATATATATATATATATATATATATATATATATATTGTCTCATGGTGTTTTACAGCAAGGAGCACCCAAAAGCAACAGGGGCAAGGAAACCCCCCCTGTGGTAGATAGTCTTGGAAGAAACCTTTGGCAGATTCCTGGCTCAAGGGGACAAACCAACTGCCAGGGGTCATGTAGGAAAAGGGCTATCAGTAGTTACCATGATAGACCACAATTTGTCCATAGTTTTAGCTGAGCATCATAATAGTTCCAAAATATTGCTCAACAACATTATATGGTAGTCAAGCCATAGGTGGTTGTATAATTAAGTGAGTATTGGAATACCATACATTTACGTAAAATCTGTTCTAGCAGGGGCCAGCACTCTGCCTTGATGTGCATGCAGACGTAGGATACATTTGTCAGTCTGAAGTGTGCCAAAGAAAGGCCAAGGTCAGTCAGCTGCCAGCTGGCAGTCACGCTTCACATTGTCCCATTCTGTCAATGCTGTATTGTTACCTTGCCTTCAGACTTAAGGATAAAGATAGCCTTGTGAAATTCTTCCTGGATGCCCTCCATTGACAGAAGAGGACAGCTTGTATAGTTCACTGAACTTATACCATGTGTGTAGAACCATCACACACAGTGGTCTCTATCAGTCCAAGGTTATCATTGCAACAGACAGTTGCTGTGGGTGCTGACATATGGTAGCATAGCACAGTAGTGAAAGTAACGTAAATGTGACCTTTCTGAGGGAAGACAGCTAAAGAAGCAGTTAAAAGGTCTAAAGTCTGAGCAACAACAACAAGGTCACAAGGGCAATGATGAGAGCTTAGGCAGGTATTATTTGAAGTACAGTGATTAAGATGCTGAAGTGATGTCTGATTTGTGAGTGGAGATCAGCAGTTTTATTCAAATCAGTGGGGTTTTGCAATGTGGAGTAGTGCAACCACCTCACCCCTTGGTTAGAGATTGAGCTTGAATTGTCGATTTCAACCATGTTGGAAATCCTGGTCACTCAATGGATTTGAAGGTTTGGCGAGATTTCTGCGAAAAACCTGTAGAGGGGCAGCCCTAAAGAGTTGTAAAATGCTCAGCTGAAAACAATTTTCATGTATATTACAGCTTGTTAAATTCTACATCCTAAGGTACATGAATCAAAGTTGAATGTATTAAGAATCAGCATCTAAACTATGCAGCCTGCTTGTCCTCTGTCAGAATGTCTGGTCGGACATCTCAGGTTCATGGAGACACCTGACTCTTAGCTTGGTCTTGTTTACTAAGCATTGTTTCCTTGCCATTGTCCTTGAGGACCAAGATAACCTGTGAAATTCTTGCTGAGTGCCTCTGTCTGATTGAGGTGCACAGCTTGTGAGGAGCATTGGTGTTCTAACTGATGATGTGTATGTAAAGGTCACCTCTTCTCAGCTGTTCACTCAAGGCTTTTTCCTTCCTTTCCTGTAATAGCATTACAGTATTAACCTCCTCCTTTGCATTGGATCACAGGGAACCATTGCAGTACCCACTATTCTGTAGTCTTATCTTTGTGTTATATTGATTGCATTTTTAAGGGGGTTACAGGATAGGGGGTTTAAGGGGTTTGTACAGGATGTTATTTTTTTCTGCAAGGCATAATTATGATTCATGTAAGTCAGTTTATGTACATTATTTTTTTTTTTCCATATTTTGCTGCATCTCCGTTTAGAGAGTTAAGACATCTCAGACTTCCCAGCAAACATCTGAAGTGGTAAGTATTAGCCAAAAGTTAATTGCCTGTACCTTCTCTTGTATCTTTCCTTTTAAATTGTAGAGCAGAAACAAAAAGGTGTATTGACTGTGACTGTTTCTCATGCAAAACACAATATGTATGTAATTAGGAACATTCGGTCCTAAACCAATATTTATACATATTTGAGCAGATACTGTGAATACAAAGATGATGAGTTCTATATTGAGTAATGAGTTCTGTGCACAAGGTAATGAGTTTAGTGTCAAAAACCTAGATTTTGTCTAGTGCCTCGTAGGTCTTATGGCATATGTGCATGACTTATGGTTCCATCCTGAAATAGAATTGTGCCCTATTGAAGAACCTCTCTAATGTGAACATCCTCTTTTTGTAAAGTAATGGCACAGGTGTCTTTTTAATTTTTAGCTTTTTTATTTGAGGTGCATAACAAATGACTAGCTCAAATAAAAAGCTAAAAGAAGCAGAAGTAAAAATTAAGAAATCTGTGCTGCAGGTTTTTTTTTTTACATTGTCCTGGTCCTGTCCTGGTTGCACTGGATTGACATAATTGACAGGAGCGTGGAGAACGCTCTCCTTCCTTTTGGAATCCTTTTTTTGTTTTTCTTTTACCTCAACCCTAAGTTGCCATTCAGTGTAGTGCAATGTAACATACTGTACATAGAAAGAGCAACATAGAGTAGCTCACATCACACAGTAGTGCAAGTGGCCAGAGAAAGATAGCCTGGCTCCTCCCACATCACCTTACTTCACCCTTTCCCATAAAGTTGTGTTTCATCTGTTCCCCCTAAGGTCCTCCTCTAATTGAACAGCAAGCAATCTTGTCTGTTACTGTAAATGTTGAAGAAAACGCTGTGATTTAACAAAATCTACTTCTTAATCTTCCTTTTTTGGGGTAATTTTAGTTTTGTTTGGAGTATGGATTATGGCTTTCATTCACACAGCAGTTTGCTGAACCAAGAGGTGTTTGGACACTAAAGTAGGGAAGGTACGCTTGTGTTATTGATTGATTCCTTCATTCATTATTTGATCATTTTCACTGGTGGTAATTTCATTAGGTAGTTGTAAAAAAAGGTATTTGTGTTTTTTTCTTTTTTTTTTTTAATATGCAGCTTCTACCTCTTTGTGATTTCAAACAAAGGTGTTTTTGTCAGTGGTCAGATTGTAGTGAATAAAAAAATGTGAGGTGCAGTCATAGCAAAGTCATGGCAAAATGCATGCTGTTCTCAGACCATCTTTTTATTTAATAAATTGCGTGATTGTCAAAAGCATAGGTCAAAGTTGTATTTTGCGCAGTGTAAAATATACTGCTTGTGTTATACAAGTAGTTAAAATAGAATGTAACTTTTATGATTTGTCTTTTACTGGTGTACTGAGAATGTGAAGTTCAGCATTTAATCAGCATACTGTATCATCAGTATTTTTGATATTTGAACTCAACAGCCAAAAAGACCTTTTGGTGCTATGTGTGTGGGTGACTAATGCCACCTGATGGCAATTAGCTGCAATAGCGTTGTGCCCTCAGGGATGCATACTGTGTTTGTTTTTGGTTTTGGTTTGTAGGAGAACAAAAGCCCTCCATGGTTATTGCTATTGCATTGCTAAAGTTAAGTAAATTGATTGATTATTTGTCTTTGTCTTGCAAAACAATGATGAAAATTTTAGCCTTTAAATGGAACAGAATTTGCCAATACAATTGCTCTTATTAGTTGTCATAGGTAGGCGTGGGAATTGAAATGACTTTATCAATATCAGTGCCACTGTTGATTCTGCTTATTGGTCCAATTCTTTATCGTATAATACAGCGTGCAATACTACAGTGACCATAGCAGCTTATTTGAATGAGGCAAACCATGTAGAACTCTGTTATCCATTTCAATTTTCTAATCAGAAAGAGTCATTGCCAGTATTGATAGGAGGAAGTGATAATGTCAGAGGGGTGCGATTCCAGTGAGCCGAAGCATTTGATGTTTTCGGTTCTACTTGATTCACAGTTCACACCCTTAGAGGGCCCTTTTTAATCACCAGTGTGTTCTGAGTGTTTATTACAAAGCTCAAATTTAATTTCTTTAGAATTATTCTATTATATGATCTTACCATAGAACATTTAAGGCAGAGCATGCTCAACCAAAAATCATTCAGATTTGTAATGTGGTCTTTTCTGGCATGGCTTTGTAATAAGACCTTCAGGAGGTCAACACTCATGCAAGCTCATACCCTACTCATGTTGAAGAATATAGCCTTATTTGTATTGCTGCTTGTAAGTTCATAGACCTTCTGAGTAATGTAAGGAAATGCGTTTTGAAGGAAAAAGATTCTTTTTAATTTCGCTTACAAGATTTTCAATCGCAGCGAAATATTTTCTTTAAAAAAATTATTTGTTGATTGATTTTACTATGATTGATTTTAAGATTAAGATAATTCACCAAAAGGATGATTTTCTTTAAGCATATTTTTCACATCTACCTAAAGATGTAAAGTTGCATTGTAGTACATTCCTTAATAAATCAGTACAATATTACATCTTTTGAGTGTAAATGAACAGACATCAGATTTTAATCAATTTCACTTTATTCTACTGACTACAGGTATGGGAGCTTAAGACAAACTCCAGAGTACTATATGGAGGGTTTTCAGAGAAAGCTTCACTCTTCCTCATGCGCTTTCTGTGAGAAAAATGAAGAGAGAAAAGGGGAAAAATCAGATGGGTGATTGATTTAAAACTGCTGATTCAATATCTGCAAATCTTGTTACCAAGATCTGAAATACTATAGCTAAATTACCTTACAGTACCTTAATAAGGTATATCATACTTTATATATTTCTCTGAGCAGTTAACTCTGTTTTGCCTTGGTTTGTGTAATCTTACAATTGCAATGGTAGGTAAGTAGGAAGGAAGGCAGGCTGTAAACAAGCAGAGTCCATACCCTTGATTAGTTCATAATGTTTTAAAAATAACTATCAACACTGTGGTTTTCTTAATAAAGCCTTTCCTCTCTGGATCTTCTCCCAAACCATGTACCAATTTGATCCTTTATAGACATATAGTATAATATATAGATAATATATATAGAGAGATATAGACAACTGTTCAAAGCCAATAACTCATACAGTGGACGTATATTTTTTTACAGGTATGCTACAGTTCTTGATAGATGATTTTATATCTGCCACAAATCTATGCTGTGATTTTAATTTCTGGACTGAAAAGATTTTCTTACCTTGCCACCTGCATCACGGCTCTTGGCTCTTAGCTTGTTGACCTGAGACTCAGCAATATCAGCTCTCTCCTCAGCCTCATCCAGCTCATGCTGCAGTTTGCGGAACTTGCCCATATTGCTATTAGCTTGTTCCTCCTGAAGTAAATAACAATGGATCACATAACTGAATATTGTTCCTTGCAAAGCAAACTGAATAGGCTAGTTATAAATGGCTAATCATGGGACTCTTACAGCTTCTTCTGCTGATCTCTTGTAGGACTTGACTTTCAGCTGCAGTTTGTCCACCAGATCCTGAAGACGATGCAGATTCTTCTTATCCTCCTCAGTCTAAAGATAAAAAGAGGCAGGCATGACATCATTTAGCATTATGAATGAGAGGGTTACATTTTCCCTGCTATAGTGAAGTATTTTGTACCTGGTAGGTGAGCTCTTTGATGCGGCGCTCATATTTACGGATTCCTTTGACAGAGTCACTGGCCTTGCGTTGCTCTATTTCCACCTCAGTTTCAAGCTCTCTCACCTGTGTAGATAATACATGTATCTAATAAGGACAATCTAACATAAAAAGAAAATATGTATTTTGAAAAGCACAAAAAACACTGTGTTTACCCTGGACTCTAGCTTCTGGATCTGCTTCTTGCCACCTTTCATGGCGATTTGCTCAGCCTCATCCAGACGGTGCTGCAGGTCCTTGATGGTCTGCTCCATGTTCTTCTTCATGCGCTCCAGGTGAGCACTGGTGTCCTGCTCTTTCTTCAGCTCCTCTGCCATCATGGCAGCATCAGTGATGGCCTTCTTGGCCTTCTCCTCTGCATTCCTGCTCTCCTGTGTAGCCTCCTCTACTTCACTCTGTAACTGGGATGTATCACCCTCCAGTTTCTTCTTCTGGTTCAGCAGGCTAGTGTTCTGGGGAAAAAGACCAAAATGTTCATGATGGTCTGTCTCTCATAATGAAATGATAATAAATAAAAAAAAAACACCATGTTAAGAATTTTACCTGGGAGTGCAGCAGCTGCACCCTCTCACTGACGTCCAGCAGCTCCTGTTCAGCCAGTTTTCGGCCTCTCTCTGTCTGCTCTACCAGGGACCTCAGCTCATCCAGTTCAGCCTGCAACAGATTGTTGCGTCTCTCCACAATAGCAATGTTCTCTTTGAGATCATCATTACCACGTAGAGCATCGTCCAGTTGCAGTTGAGCATCCTATAGTTGGCAGAAATATTCAAGATTTTGGAATTTATATATAATTATATATAATATAATTAATATAAAACCTTAATGTATAGAATAAAACCTTGATGTATAGTACTGTAATGGTAAATGTATTTGTTGCTGTACCTTCAAATGTCCATGGAGACCCTTGAGCTGCTTCTGCGCCTCTGATGCCTGCCTGTTGGCCTGGCTGAGCTGGATCTCCATCTCATTGAGGTCTCCCTCCATCTTCTTCTTCAGCCTAAGAGCCTCATTCCTGCTGCGAGTCTCAGACTCCAGGGAGGTCTGCAGGGTGTCCACCACTCTCTGCTGGTTCCTCTTGGCCTGCTCCATCTCCTCATCCTTCTCAGCAAGTTTACGCTCAATGTCAGCTTTAATCTGGTTGAACTCCAGTTGAGCTCTCAGAATCTTACCCTCTTCATGCTCTAGAGTTGCCTGTGAAACAGTAATGACATGTTGGTGAGAATCACTGGAAATGTCTCTAAAGAGTGCTATTTTTTTTTTATTTAGCATACCTCAGCTTCCTCTAGAGCAGACTGAATCTCTGACTTCTCTTGCTCAAGTGTCTTCCTGATCTTCTCAAGCTCATGAATGCTCTTACCAGTCTCACCAAGTTGCTCAGTGAGATCAGAAATTTCCTCTATGGGACAAACAGAAATGTGTACACATACCATACAGTGGCTTTTTTTTTTTTCACTTTGAACATTTGGTACTGATGGATGCAAACATACCTTGAAGGTTTTTGTTCTCCCGCTTCATGGTCTCCAGGTGATCCAGAGATTCCTCATAGGAGTTCTTGAGTTTGAAGAGCTCAGTGCCAAGAGATCTTGCCTCTTTTTGGGAGCTTTCCAGCTCAGTCTGGGACTCCTCATACTTCTGCTTCCACTCAGCCAGGACCTAGGACAATTAAATCAAATATACAGTGCCTCTATTCTGTGAATGTCTGCATGTTAAACTGTTACATGCTGCGTTAACCGCCTTAATAACTTTCATCTCACTTTATCAAAGTTTCTTTGCTTCTTGTCCAGGGCAGCAGCAGCAGCATTGGATCTCTCCACATCTACCATGAGATCTTCAATCTCATTCTGTAGTCTATGCTTAGTTTTCTCCAGAGAGGAGCATTTGGCATTGACAGCCTCCACAGCTTCTTCTGCATCTTGCAGTCGCTGAGCCAGCTTTTTCCTGTGGATCAGTAAATATAAAGTTTAAACTGTTATCCTGGTTTGCATGTGTATTTTTTGATATTGAACATGATTGTGCAGAGCCAGGTCAGGAAGGACCTTACTTGGCTTCTTCCAGCTCCTCAGTCCTCTGGATGGCATCGGTTTCATACTTGGTTCTCCATTGAGCCACCTCAGAGTTGGCCTTGGAGAGACTGCGCTGCAGCTCAGCCTTGGCCTCCTGCTCCTCCTCATACTGCTCCCTCAGGAGATCAGCATCGTGTCGAGCAGACTGCACTGCATGGGCTAGGGCATTCTTAGCCTGAAAAGTAACAGTTTTTTTCCCCCATAGGTGAGAAGGCAGTAATCACACTCAGACCCACACCAAAAAGCTCTCATTGGTCAAAAAAACATCTATAGTTAGCAGGACCAAAATTGATAGAGTTAAATCACTATAGTGGAGCAAACTGACTTAAATAGGTAGTATAACACACCTTTAATTCCTTTTGTGTACTAAAATGGTTGGATTGCCAATAGGACATTTTGAATCTATAGCTGTTCATGCCTTGCATGATAAGGAGTCCATTGTCAATTTGTCACATAACACATGTAAACACTGACAAATCAAGCACACATGCACAGACCTGTTTATCATTGTTTTCAAAATTTGCTTAATTTCATTAACGGCAGAATTTTCATAAAATTTTGCACCATTAGCGACTACATCAAGCTAACCAACAAAGCTATTGATGACTTTTACAAGTTTAAGACCATTAGGAATGTGAATGTGAAATTCATTCAAATAATTTTTCCAGACTAATATTTTTTTTCCCTGTTTAGGGAAACTGTAGACTGTTAGTTGCTGTTGCACATGCAGTAGTATACAGCATTAAATGTTTGTCCAGCACCTTGACTTCTTCCTCGAGTTGCCTTTTAAGGTCTTCAATCTGCTGGGTGTATGACTGCTTGCCTCTAGTGAGCTGAGAGACAAGAGAATCCTTTTCCTCTAGTTGTCGGGAAAACTCCCCTGTTTGATTGTGACATGAAAGTAGATCATGATAGGTGAACCAATACAATATGTATGTCTAATTATGTTGTAGCTGTAACTTCTTTGTACCATTTTCAGTTTGTAGTTTAGCTTTTTGCAAAGTGAAATCATTGATGCTTCTCTGGCCCTCTTCATACTTGGTTCGATATTCACTCATCTGATCCTCCAAGGTTCTGCACATTTTTTCCAAGTTTGCCTGAAAAGAAAAAAATGAAGTGGCATATGAAAAATGCTTAAAGCTGTTGCATGTAAATGTGTAAGCAGTTATTTTAATTAATTTTCATTAAATTTTAAAGATTTGTGTATTTTTTTCTAGCCTTTATTTACAGGACTGTAGAAAACAGGCAGAAAACAAGCAGGAGAGAGAGATGGTGAAATCAGGAAATAACTGCAGGCCAGAAATTGGGTGTCCATGGGCACTTGGAACCAAGCGCTGTAGCCAGTTGCACTATAGTGACCATCAGTTATCAGTAATTTTTATGAAAACTTTAAGTCTTACCTTTGTTTTAGAAACCTGTTCCATATTGGAAACAACATCATCCAGCTCCAAACGGAGTTCACTCTTCTCCTTCTCAAGCTTCTGTTTCACTCTCTGGAGGTTGTCAATCTGCTCACCAAGGTCAGCAACACTGTCTGCATGCTTCTTCCTCAGTGTGGCAGAAGTGGCCTCATGTTGCAGAGTGGACTCTTCGAGGTCTCTGCGCAGCTTCTGGAACTCAGCCTCCCTCTTCTTGTTCATCTCAATCTGGGCAGCAGTGGCACCTCCAGCCTCCTCCAGCCTCTCACTGATTTCCTCCAACTCTCTGGCCAGATCTGCTCGCTGTTTCTCCACTTTGGCTCGGGCAGCTCTCTCAGCCTCCAACTCTTCCTCTAGCTCCTCTATCCGAGCCTTAATTTAAAAAGCAACCAAATTACAAATGAAAAAAGAAGCCTTTCAACCATGAATTATGTCAATATCCATTGTTATTTTTCTGTACCTGGAGTTCTTTCAGTTTCTTTTGGAGCTGGGCTGCCATAGCTTGTTCATCTTCAATCTTGCTATTTAGTTGACTCATTTCAAAGTCTTTCCTACAAGAATCAGATTTAGGTGTCAGATACCTTTTTCATGACCATATACATTGGCTTGTGTGCCTTCACTTAGATTGCAAGTACTTTTTCAGTCGTTCCTCCAGCTGTTGTTTGTCGTTTTCTAAATCCATCACACTTTCCTGGGTCAACTTTAAGTCACCCTCAAGCTTCCTCTTTGCCCTCTCAAGATCCATCCTTAGTTTCTTCTCTTGTTCCAGTGATCCCTCGAGCTATAAAACAAAAATTGAAGCAATAAGATTTCATGAGTGACCAATATTTTTTCATGAGTTACTGAGTTATCAGACAATAACTGTAGTCCATCCGAACGTACATCATCAACTTGCTGCTCCAGCTTGGCTTTGGCCTTAGTCAGAGTGTTGACTTTGTCCTCCTCACTCTGAAGGTCATCCAGAGTTTGCTGGTGAGCCTCCTGCAAGGCTTTCTTCTCCTTTGTGAGCTTGGCAATGATTTCATCAAGAGCTGCCATCTCCTCTGTTAGGTTTTTAACCTAAGGAGAATATGCTTTATTAAACTTTCAGTAATTATCAGGGACGTTATGTTATATATCATCAAATTTACCGACCTTGTTCTCAGTGGCATGTTTCTCTTTTTCCACTTTAGCCAGAGTGAGCTCCAGATCATCAATGTCTTTCTTGAGCTCAGAACACTCATCCTCCAACTTCTTTTCTTAGCAGTCAGTTCTGCATTCATTTCCTCCTCATCTTCCAGTCTCTCAGTCAGCTCCTTAGCTTTGGCCTCAAGTTGGATTTTACTCTTGATCAGACCTTCGCATCGCTCCTCAGCATCACAGAGATTGTCTTGTTCCTGTAAATAGCATTTGCAGAACTTGAACTTCATGACAACATTTAGACATAATAATGTGTTTTTGTTATCAAAATATGCATTAAAAACAGTAAGTAAATGAGCGTTAATTTTTGGATTGTACTTACAGTTTGAACCTGAAGTTGCAGGTCATTCTTCTCTTGGAGAACAGACACCATTTTCTCCTCAAGCTCTTTTCTACGAGCCTCAGATTTAGCATAGGCCTCCTTCAGCTTCAGGAATTCTTCCTTCATGTTGGCCATCTCTTTCTCAGCTTCAGCTGATCTTAACAGTGGCTTGATTTTGAAGTACATCTTCATCCAGGGCCAATTCTTGACACCCATGAATGCACGTACATTCCACTGAATCACTAGCAAGGCATCCCTGAAAATATGGATGGGGAAAAAAGATATATCTTCCAAAGTGTTTTTTCTTTTTCCTCTCACACATTTAATTGATTAAGTAAACGCACCTGCGTTCAACAATCTTTTGGAATTCAATTCTTGCCAGGAGACCTCTTCCTCTTGACTGTATACCAGTGATGATGAGAGCGAGACGGTCATCTCTCATCTCCTCAAGTGTACCCAGGAGACCAGCTTTGAAGAACACCTTTCATCATCAGAATGGCAATCAAAACAGTATGATCAGCCTTAATGAAGCAAAGCACATTTAAAGCAGCATTACTGTGAGCTTAATTCCAACTAAGTGTGGAAAGACCTCTAACAACTCACTTAGCACTGATAAAGCTTGATAACTACAGAACTACATAACTCAATGTTTTGTATGAGTAGTGGAAACTACAGAGTTTCTTCTGTCTGTCACCTGACTACAATCACCACTCATGAAAAGATGGCATTAAAGTTTAAATTCTATTCCTGAGCCAGAGCCCGAGCCCAGTCTGATGCCTAACCCCAGATTGGGCCCAGTCGGGCCGAGATCTATCAACGCTTTTCTTTCAGCCTTTCTTTCAAGCTTTCAGTGTTGTGCAACCCTTTTGTTAAGTAAGTTTAATTTGAAAAGTGTTGCATTCAGCCCAATTTTCCCCTGCTGCATGCTGCTCACTTATGATGGCAAAGAGACAGGGACCTCAACACTATATAGACACATGAAGAAGATATATGCAACATTAATATTATTCTGAGCGGATTTGTGACATTCAAACTACTTGGAATTGTTGTTTAAAAAGCCAGTTGTAATGACATAGTGCCCATCAAAAAATGTTTGGTTTTATTTTGGCTCAGGTTCATAATTGCAGTGTATGGTGGGCCTAGCCAAGCTTGGACAGAACCTGCACGTGCATGTACCCTCTAATCTATAGGGTGTGTGTGGTAACATTAAAGAGTTAAACACCTTAGTGTGGCCAAATCTGTACTGCTCGTGGTCAATATCCAGAGATCCTAGTAGTTTTTCTGCTCCTTTCTTGCTGTCAATAAACTGTCCCTCAGGGATAGCAGCAGGATTCAGGATACGGTACCTGAAGTGAAAACAGTCTTTGAACAGGCCTGTTCTCCTATTCTTTTTAATATGGGAAAGGACAATACCTAATAGATGGTACCTCTGTTTGAAGTCTCCATACAGAATCCTATTGGGGAAGCCCTTCCTGCAGATTCTAATGCCTTCCAGCACACCGTTACAGCGCAGCTGGTGCATGACCAAAGGATTCTCCATGGCCCCAGGAGTCTTGGTCTCGTTGGGGATGATGCAGCGCACAAAGTGGGGGTGAGTTGACCTCAAATTGGTCATCAGCTTGTTCAGGTTCTCCTGTTGTATGATAATTTGTATTTGCGTGATTAGTGATCCAAACAGTACAACTAAACTAAAAGTAAAGCAAAATTAGACTAAGTTACTAAACAAATAAATAAAGATGGATTTACTGACCCTGTGCAGTGCAGACACTGTTTGAAAAGATGAACCTTTCTTTTTCTTCTCCTTGCCCTTTCCTCCACCACCCTCCGTTGCTGTGAAGGTAATTACGTGTGCGGAGTTCAATTCAAACTCAAGATAGGGGTTATTATAATTTTTGATGTAATGGATAAAAAATGGTAGTGTTTTTTTATATAATACATTTACCAGAATCAGCCCCAGCATAGTTGGCAAAGAGGGTCGCAAGCATCTTCATTGTTGATTTCTGGTATAAGCCGACCACAGTTTCATTGAGGGGGTCTTTGTTTTTCACTAGCCAGTTGTTGATGTTGTAGTCAACAGTGCCAGCATAGTGAACCAGGGAGAAATGGCCCTCTGGTTTCCCCTTGACAATCCTGGGCTTCTGGAAGTTGTTGGATTTTCCCAAGTGGTTGTCATAAAGCTTGGCTTTAAATGTGGAATCACTGGCCTTGGGGAACATGCACTCCTCTTCAAGGATGGACATGATACCCATGGGCTGTAGCATACATAGACATAAAAAATATATGATGATGATATCATTATGAATATTATGTGTGTGCATTTTTTTAAGTAGGTATACATTGTGTAGTTTACAATAGCAGTATTCTGCATATTTTTTACACACCTTTTCAATGAGGTCAATACAGGCCTGCAAGTCCATGCCAAAGTCAATGAATGTCCACTCAATGCCCTCCTTCTTGTACTCCTCTTGCTCCAACACAAACATGTGGTGGTTGAAGAACTGCTGCAGCTTCTCATTTGTGAAGTTGATGCACAGTTGTTCAAATGTATTGAACTTTAAAAAAAAGAACGTAGATTTATCAATGTGCTCTTGCACCATTAAATAAATAAATTTGTTTTGTCATTGATGCTCACATCGAAGATCTCAAATCCAGCGATATCGAGCACACCAATGAAGTACTGCCGAGGTTGTTTGGTATCCAGTGTCTGATTAATCCTCACAACCATCCAGAGGAACATCTTTTCATACACTGACTTGGACAGGGCTCCAATAGAGTAGTACACCTTAGAAATATATACATTTTGATGTGAAAACCCACCAACTATGATTTTCATGAAGTAGAGGACAAGATGTGATAGAGCTTGCATTATTTTCACCTGTTGGACATTTTGTCCCTTGGTGACCCACTCATTTCCTACTTTGACCCTTGGGTGACACAAGGCCTTGATGAGGTCAGCGGAGTTCAGGCCCATCAGATAAGCAGATTTGTCTGCATCTGTTGCAATGAATGCATGTAGTAATATACATTAATCTCACGTTTACACATTTGTAGGTCATGGCATAGACTGAACAGTGCATCAGCAGCTAACACTCATTGAATATGACACAGAAACCCACTTTCATTTCATTTTCCTATACCCCATTCAGTTAACATTAGCTGCCGGCTATTTGGTCTTTGTTGTCCAATGAATTATTAATCGCGGATACGATTTGTCATACACATTTGTGAATTTAATCTGAGGAATTTTGTGATTTTTTTTATGAGAAAGTATTGGTGTAAATTATCAGTAAGAATAATTATACCATGATGTCAGTTTGTAATGCTTTACATCATGAAGAGGAAGAGTTTTGGAGTACAAACCCTCAGTGCCATCAGCCTCTGCCTGCTCCTCTCTCTGCTTCTGCTTGAACTTCATGTTGCCATAGTGCATGATGGCACCAGTAAGCTTGTAAATGCTGTTCTTTTCCTCTTGAGTGAAGCCCAGCACATCAAA
The DNA here is from genome assembly GCA_015244755.2 of Tenualosa ilisha. Taxonomy (NCBI): domain Eukaryota; kingdom Metazoa; phylum Chordata; class Actinopteri; order Clupeiformes; family Clupeidae; genus Tenualosa; species Tenualosa ilisha. Next base: position 2,757,197 of record PYXC01000902.1, read on the forward strand.
CGCCTCCTACAGTGTAAACAATAGAATACAAGTTAACACCTAAAATAGCAATAATTCACATGGAAAGGAATATGGCTTGTACTGATGAAAGCACTTGAAAACCACACATAATTATTTTCCACTTAGTTTCTTTAGTTTTTAGAAGAGAAACATCAAGACCAGTGTTGCTCACATCAGTAGCTTCCAGCTCATCACCATCGTTAATGGAGGCTACTTGGGTCTCTCCTTGGGAGATGAAAGCATAGTCGTAGGGGTTGGCTGTGATAAGCAGCATCTCTAAAATATAAGAATAAGGTAATCAGAAGCCTCTTCCTCTTTAAATGACATGCAATACTATGTCAGAGTCTTTGGAAAGTCTGGGCCTGACCCAACAATTCAGGTTTCCTCTGAGACAGGATCTGGTAGAAGATGTGGTAATCTCTCTCGGCCTTGAGCTGGAAAGTCACCCTAGACTTCTCCAGTAGATCTGACAAATGAAGAGAACAAATTTACCTGTATGCAAAAGTAGTATGTCAGGAACAATATGCATATAAACTTTTTAACCGACTCACAAGTCTCAATATCAGCAGAAGCCAGCTTGCCATTTGCAGCAAAGTGTATTCTGATGAATTTACCCTGAAAAGACATTGAACACTTGATACATATTCTCAGTGACATATCATTGTTGGGATTTTTAGCATTTGACGATCCAGTGTTATGCGTACAAATCTTGATGAGTTGTCATTTCTGATGGTCTTTGCATTACCAAAGGCCTCTAGAGCAGGGTTACACTGGATGATTTGATCCTCCAGGGTTCCCTGAAGATAAACACCAAAAAAGAATTAAGGTCATTATGATTTTCTGGAATGTTATTCTGGAACATTAATCTGGAATGTTATGTACAGTCACAATTTCTGTTTGACAACCTTTTTGTCATTTGGATCCCTCTTGATGCCCCCAGCAGCAATGCTGGCGAAGTACTGAATGACTCTCTTGGTGTTCACAGTCTTCCCAGCACCAGATTCTCCGCTGAGAAATAAGGCAGAAGAATTGAGTTTTTACCTTTTTTTTTTAAATTTGTTTTTTTACCAAGACCATATTGAGATGTAGATACCGCAGTACACTTACGTGATAAGGAGTGACTGATTCTCCCTGTCTAAAGAAAACAAAACAATATCTGTCACTGGTATTTCCTAAGCGCTGTTGTGATGTCCAGCCATGTAGGATATTATTTTATTATTATTATTATTATTATTGTTATTTACCTGTAAGCATGTACTGATAGGCGTTGTCAGAGATGGAGAAGATGTGAGGTGGAGCTTCACTTCTCTTCTTGCCTCTGTAAGCAAGGACAACTTCCTGGTTGTACACTGGCAACCACTTGTAGGGGTTGACAGTGACACAGAACAATCCAGAGTAGGTCTGTGGAAAGGGACATAAATGAAATCAGGTTTCAACATCTAACATTTGTAGAACATAGTACTTAGAACATGCTTGTCTCTGTACTTACGTAAATCATCCAGGCTGCATAACGCTCTTTGAGGTTAAACAGCACAGCAGGCTCATGGAGGAAGGTGAACATCGCCATGTCTTCAATTTTATCAAACTTTGGCGGGTTCTGGGGGTGGACATCTGCCTCTTTTACAGTGACAGTCTTGAAGAAGGAATAAGCGTGTTAGAAATACTAATTTTGTCATTTCACAGCTTATGTACACATAGTATGTGTATTTTTGATTAACCTTATGATGTTGAAATCCTGAATCTGACTATAAAATCATGAAACACAAATCAAGAATTTCCTTACCTTTCCTTCTTCAGTCTCAACAGTGACTTTGTCCCCGTCTCTGCTTTGGATGGTTGCCTTCACAAATTCAACCGCAGGATCCACCACAAAGCATGATCTCTTAATGTCAAAGGGGCGAGTCTGGGCCTCCAGACGCTCCATATCTGACTTTCTCAGATACGGAGCTGCCGGCCCAAATTCTGCCATAGCAGCATCCCCCATGGTTTAGTCTTATCAGCGGCAAGTAATTTTCCCCGTGGAGAAAGCACAGTTTTTGTCAGAGAATGGCAGGTTGACACGGAGAATATCCATAATAAAAATGACTCATTATGTAGTTATGATAAATTATCCCTAGAGTATATCAAAGATGATACTGCTAGCTTATAATGAGTACTAGAAAAGTAGTGTCTTGTTTCTTCTAGTTTGTAGCTGTCAAGTTGCACATCAGGTGTAGGTGCTGAGTTCAATGCTGAGTAAATCATTAATGTAATATAATATGATATAATATAATGACTGTTTAAACAAGTTTGAAACAAGTTCTAAACCAAAGCACAGTACCTTGGATGTAAGCCCTCCTTTTAAATAATTATTGTTGCCCTGAAAGGAACATGAAAATAGGCATTTACCCATCAAGCACTATTTCTTTGTTAAAATCTAGCTCTATAATGACTGAAGACTCATAATTAACTTAAAGGTCATACATTTGTAGGTAAATGATCATTTGACTACTCTATTTTCCCCATTGTCTTACCGGTGGATGATGGAATTAACCTGGATTGTCACTAGCTACAGCTGTCTCTCTTATATACCACAAGCATCACTCTTATAAGGCTAGTGGCAGAAAATAGCCTTGCTGTTGTCCTTCATTTGAGATTGAATGGAAAGGTGGGGGTAATTGGTTTATTCAGTAGCATTAAAGCTGCAGTATGACATTGTTTTTGCCAAGACACTGCCTATGTACCTATCATAAATGCTTCTGTTTAGTAATATTGATTCAGATAGAACAGTGAAAAGATCACATTTGTCACTATTGTATGTTTTTTTTGTCTTTATTAGTGGTATTGTGTATTTTATTGCAATTGTTAAGGTTTCAGAGGGTCAGATGGGTGAGGGTGATAGAGTACAACACAAGGGGAGGTCCACAATTATTACTGTGTCCTCTCTTCAGTCCATGAAAGGAATCACTTATAAAGAGCTGGCCTTACTTACCCTTACTTAAACAGCTACACATTGGTTTAATATAGCACATGGGGTGACACATTTTAATCAAATATTTGGCAACTTGATAAATTCAGAAAAACCAATATTACTATTTTAGGATTTATGGAAAATAAAGTACATTTTTAACAAAATTAGTACATTGGATTTTGATGATGTTATGATAGTGGACATTATCAGTAAATATTACTAAATATATGATTGATCATCTAGGCTATATTTTTGTGACCGTGTAAGCATATGCCATAAAAGATGAATACAATAAATCAGCCACTGCTCTATGTGACATATGACTCCATCTGAAATTCTTCTGTGGCGGTTTATGAATGTTCTGTCATTGGTCACAGGTGCTGAAACAGCCTCAAACAAAGCCTAACTCGTATTTGTTAATGGCCAAGGTCACTCAGCTGGCAGCTAATGAGAAAGCATCACTTTGCTCTCTCCCACTGGCACATCACTTTTTTCCTTTCCTTTCAATCGCAAAGACAGCGCTGATCCAGCCGAGTTTCTGCCTCTGATTGGGGAGAACAGCCTGTGGTCTTTGACCATTTTTTGGCTTTGACTTGGACCAGACGTCTGAAGTGGAAGGTCACACGCTAGCTGCATCGGAGAGTGCCTCAAGGATTAGTTTTAATTAGATTCAGAAATTTTGTAAGTGGTGTATAAATTATGAGGCTGAGGTGTTAATATTCATTTGCATCTGAGACGAGCTGAGAGGCTGAAGTGACAGAAATTAGTGCAAGTGACAGTGCAAGTGATCATTTGTAAGAGACAGCTGGAATTCCTTTGAACTAAGCTCTTAACACATTTAGGCTGTCAGTTATGTCACTGATTACAGGGGGGACCGAAGAATTTGGAGAATGAAACATTCAACTAGTACTATTAACTGAAACTATTGTGAAAGATAAAGCTTGGCTGTGTACCACTGAAAAAATAGTCTTTGATATGGAATTACACAAAAACCCCAACTCACTGTTTTGCCTTTGACAAGTATCTCTTTTTGCAAGGCAATATATGCAGAATTTGTATGTTGTGCCTCTGAACATTGGACTGTGAGGATGTCTCAGATGTGTATACTTTTGATTGATCATGATATCATATCTATTGAGATGATAGTTAGAATTAAACTATTTTGGTACCAGTCTTTTTCCCAGCTGAGTTTGTCAGCTTTGTTTACATTTATATGGAGGGTCTGTGATTTTGGCTCAGAATATTGTTTGGCTGAAACTTCCGTTTCAGTGGAGTTTGTCAAAATACCATGGTTGCACTACTTTGACCTCTTTTTACATTTAGGTCAGGAAATGAGTCAGAAGAGGCAAAAAAAAAATCTAAATAAATGTTTTGTGCTGAAGATATTAAGATGTAGTGGGGTACAGGTGAATATCATGAAATGCATGTATATAATAGGTTGTTCATGAGTCATTCATTGTTTATAAAATGGTTTACATTTATGTGAAATCTGTTTGAGCAAGTGCCAGCATTGTGCCTTGATGTGCATGCAGACTTAGGCTGCAGCTGTCTATTAGAAGTGAACCAAGTAATGCCCAAGGTCACTGAGCTGCCAGCTGGCAGTCACGCTTCACAATGTGCCACTCTGTCAGTGCTGTATTGTTTCCTTGCCCTCACACTTAAGGATAAAGATAGCCTTGTGAAATTTTTCCTGGATGCCTTTCTCTGACAGAGGACAATTTGTACAGTTCACTGAGGCTGTTCCCTTTGCTTAACAAGGTACAAGGTTACCATTTGCAATGTCAAGTTGTTGTTGTCATAGGCTTTGTGTCCTGGTTGTAGATTTCCATACTCAGTAGTTCTTGATACTCACTAATGATTACGATTTTAACATTTTTATTTGTTGATTTCAAATATTGTGGACTATCCTGATCACCTAGTCTGTTGAATTAAACAGATGAATAGATTAAAGATTAGATTGAACAGATAACCTGAGCCTACTTGACCTCATTCAGAAGGTATGATTGGGGGTTTGGGGCATCTGAGGTTGCCAGTGTGAAGACACCTGACTCTCAGCTTGATCTTGTTTACCCAGCATTGTTTCCTTGCCATTGTCCTTGAGGACAAAGATAACCTGTGAAATTCTGTCTGAGTGCCTGCGTCTGATTGAGGAGCACAGCTTGAGAAGGGCACAGATGCTCTAACTGGTGATGCAGGGATACCTCATCTCAGCTGTTCAGTTGAGACTCCTCCTGTAATAGAATTTGTATTAGCCTCCTCCCTTGCCTTTTACAGCTTGCAGTCATTGCAATTTGTACTGGACTTGTTGGTCAGTCATGGGTTCTGTTTTGGGGTTCCATTTCAGGATTTTTGTCATATGCTACTAGGTAATCATATTATTGTCATCTGATTTTTTCTCCTTTTTTTACATTAAGGTTGGAATCCCTGTTTACATGAGTTGGGGACATGATGGACCTCTCAACAAGTGTACTTCTGAAATGGTAAGTATTTTCAGAGCTACTAGATATTGCTTAATACCAAATATGAAAAGTGCATCATAGAAGGCTACAGTGCTAAAGAAATGCATCCTGCAATTAGAAACAATCAGTCATGGCTCAGTATGTATACCTATCTGAATTGCACAAACTCTAATACCAAGATGGAGGAGGTACTCTCAGCTGTCCTAGAATGTCAGGTATAAAGACTTTCAATTTGTTACAGTTGCATATCATAAAATTGGTGAGAATAGGTGTGTATGATTACAGCTTAAAGTGGACCTATATTATTTTTGTCTCCTGGTAAAACATAACCCTGAATGTTGTTTTTCATTCGCATGGAAAATAGAACAGTTCACAGTATATTGTCTGCAAACCTTAAAGGGCAGCCTGGTTCCTCCCACATCACACAGCCCCAAATATGATTGTATCAACAGTTTACTCTAATATTGGTTTACACAGGGGGGCGCTATATCCTTGGTTTAATACTACACGTCACATGTTGCCAGTTTAAGAACAGCAATTGTGGGTGTGATGAAAACAGCTAGTCGGTTGGGGAAGATTAATTCATTGTTAATCACAGTGATAGTTACAAAAATACAGTTGTATTTTATTGTGTCTGCGGTATAAAAAGAATAGTTCTAACCTTTTTTTTCTGGTACCTGGATACTTTCATTATAAGACGTCAATAAAGTCAAGCTAAGAATGTCTAATAAAACTGCTAAGATCAGATATGGGCCATCTTGAAAATAGATTGTAGTGACTTCAGAGTTTCCTCTTTGCTTTAAGCCCTGTTGCTGGACAGCAGCAGAATTACATGACTATGATCTGTAGGGATTTCATCCCCTGTGTGTCACCAGTGAGCTGCCATTGGGCAGATGGCATTCACTGCTGTTTCAAAGCAAGCATGCCTTGCAGATAATTTGTGCTGCCGACTAGTCTTGCATTGCTGAATAAACTAAAAAGAAAAATAATGGAACATTTTTATATTTGTGTGTCTGGATACAGCACTTATACTTTGGTGTTATTTCTGACCTTCTGATGCAGTTGTTTTTTGCAGTATTGTTTAAGATTAATATCTCTGAGGACTGATATCTATACATATGTGTTGATCTATCAGTTCATCTTGAACCAGAGCTAGTCTTCAGTAATTCAATTACAGTTGGTCTTTTCCATTGCTTGTTAGACAGATGTTAAAACAATAAATCTACACATCTAGATTATCTGTTATATTTTCTGCTTTGCAGCTAATTCTTTATGAAAAACCAAAAGCAGTTTTACAACTTGAGCATTTAAATCAGTGGAGACATCAGATTTCATCTACAATTTCACTTTATTCTACAGAACTACATGTATGGTAGCCAAAGACAAGCTTTGGCATACAGTTCTTTCAGAAAGATCGACAATAGAGCTTCATTCTTCATCATGCCCTTTCTGTGACAGAAATGGAGACAAAAGAAAATTATTCAGACTGGTGAGCTATTTATGTTTACGGCTTTGGTAACACTTAACTAGCTGCTTATTAACATGCAAATTCATAGCATCAATTCACTTATTAATAACAAATCACTTATTAATACCTTTATGCTGCATGATGTTATTCTGACTATAATAGACCATTAACTAAGTTCCTAATCACTGTTTATTCTGTTTAAACTGTTTAATCACTTATTATAGTTAGTCAGTTAGTTGTTGTATATGAATCAGTATCTTATTTTTACATGACTCTGTATAATGCTGAAGAATGATTCATTCCCTTCAGTGGGACTTCCAAATGTTTTATGGTCTGATATGTCTTGATAACGGACCATTGCTGAGTATAACAGACCGCTGGTAGGGAAAGTGAAACAGAATGTTGCCATAACCAATCAGCTGATCTGTAAGTTAACAGACTACCATTTTTTCGCAGAAGCTATTATCCATCTTAATCATAAAAATTACAATGATAGTAATGATAAACGTTTTTCGCTGTCATGTTCATTAGGTAGCTGTGTAATTAGCAGGATAAAGTTCTGCGAGGGGGTCATTGTCGTGGAATAACTCCCTTCAGAGTGATCCAAGCTCTCCGCAGGTGCCGGGCCCCCATCACTCTGTCTGGAGTTATTCCATGATAATGACCGCCTCACGGAACGTTATGCCTGACATATGCTTTGGTTAGTATATGGTTTATACCCTCCAGTTTCTTCTTCTGGTTCAGCAGGCTTGTGTTCTGTGAAGGAAGACAAAAGTGTCTGGTCTGTATCACATGACCAATTAGCAGGCAGGAGAGGGGTTCTTCCATATTAAGAATTTCACCTGAGAGTGCAGCAGCTGGACCCTCTCACTGACGTCCAGAAGCTCCTGTTCAGCCAGTTTGCGGCCTCTCTCAGTCTGCTCCACCAGGGACCTCAGCTCATCCAGTTCAGCCTGCAGCAGATTGTTGCGTCTCTCCACAATGGCGATGTTCTCTTTGAGAACCTGGCTTAGCTGGATCTCCATCTCATTGAGGTCTCCCTCCATCTTCTTCCTCAGCCTAAGAGCCTCATTCCTGCTGCGAGTCTCAGACTCTAGGGAACTCTGCAGAGTATCCACCACTCTCTGCTGGTTCCTCTTGGCTTGTTCCATCTCCTCATCCTTCTCAGCAAGTTTATGCTCAATGTCAGCTTTAATCTGGTTGAACTCCAGTTGAGCGCTCAGGATCTTACCCTCTTCGTGCTCTAGAGTGCCCTGTTAAAAAATTTTCATATATGTTATGCACTCAAAAACTATGTCAGTGAACCCTCCTAAAAGGACCTCTGATATTTATTTATTACCATACCTCAGCTTCCTCTAAGGCCGCCCGGATCTCTGACTTCTCTTGCTCAAGTGTCTTCCTGACCTTCTCGAGCTCATGAATGCTCTTGCCAGTCTCACCAAGTTGCTCAGTGAGATCAGAAATTTCCTCTGAGGAGGAAGCATTTATTTTAGATATACATAATTTTAAGTAAATGTCACTTCCAATTAAAATATATAAAGTCTAAATAAAATCATACAGACCTTGCAGATTTTTGTTCTCCCTCTTCATGGTCTCCAGGTGATCCAGAGATTCCTCATAGGAGTTCTTGAGTTTGAAGAGTTCAGTGCCAAGAGATCTGGCCTCTTTCTGGGAGCTCTCCAGCTCAGTTTGGGACTCCTCATACTTCTGCTTCCACTCAGCCAGGACCTAGGAGAATCAAAAGGATCATCAGGTAGTCTTTGTGACATAAAATAGTGATAAATGACCATAATATACATCTCCCTGAATTTCAGTCAGACCTTGTCAAAGTTTCTTTGCTTCTTGTCCAGGGCAGCAGCAGCAGCATTTGATCTCTCCACATCTACCATGAGATCTTCAATCTCATTCTGCAGCCTATGCTTTGCTTTCTCCAGGGAGGAGCATTTGGCATTAACAGCTTCCACAGCTTCCTCTGCATCTAGCAGACGCTGAGCCAGCTTTTTCCTTAAAAAAATAGATTGTGAGCATAAAACATTGATTCAAAATATTTAATAGAGTATCAGCTTAGGAAAAGCCTTACTTGGCGTCCTCTAACTCCTCCGTCCTCTGGATGGCATCAGTCTCATACTTGGTTCTCCACTGAGCCACCTCAGAGTTGGCCTTGGAGAGACTGCGCTGCAGCTCAGCCTTGGCCTCAAAAAGCATATGAAAAAGCAATATGCATTTAATGCATATTTTAGACAATGATGGAACTCACTGTTTGGACTTGAAGCTGCAGGTCATTCTTCTCTTGGAGAAGAGTAACCATTTTCTCCTCAAGCTCTTTTCTACATGCCTCAGATTTAGCATAGGCCTCCTTCAACTTCAGGAATTCTTCCTTCATGTTGGCCATCTCTTTCTCCACCTCAGCTGATCTCAACAGAGGCTTGATCTTGAAGAACATCTTCATCCAGGGCCAATTCTTGACACCCATGAATGCACGGACGTTCCATTGAATTACAAGTAGAGCATCCCTGTGGAGGTCAATTGCATTGTTTTACTCTGCCAATTACCGCTGTTTGATGAAACAGATGCATATGTTTGTCTATTTCTTTGTAGCAGAATAAAGATCACTGCGAGCTTTGAAATAACTTGAAGCTGCATTCACTGGCATTCAGATCAGTTGTAACTGATGTGTTAAAATACTACGTGAATTATATTTGCTATCTCTAATACTGCGTTCAACAATCTTCTGGAACTCATTTCTTGCTAGAAGACCACGAGATCTTGCCTGAAAGTTTGTTATGATCAAAGAAAGTCGGTCATCTCGCATCTCCTCAAGTAGACCCAGAAGACTAGTTTTGAAGAACACCTTCAGTCATAAATATCAAAGTTTACATTAGTCAAGTCAAGTGGGTTTTATTGTCATTTCAACCATATGCACTGTATATAGTGGGATGAAACAATGTTTCACCATAGATCAAGTGGTGTTACATGCAAAATACATAAAGAGACATTTGAGACAGGCTGCATTTAGTGCACTCACATTACACATTATGTATACATGACATACATTAGGATTTACAGCACTTATATATACAGCACAAATCTGATTCCAGTGTTAAGATATTAAGATAAGATATTGACCCTACCTTTGTGTGCCCAAACCTATACTGGGTGTGGTCAATATCGAGAGATCCCAGGAGCTTCTCTGCACTCTTTTTGCTGTCAATGAACTGTCCCTCTGGGATAGCAGCAGGATTCAGGATTCGGTATCTAAAAATAAATAGACCATGTTGTATGTTGTATGTTGTATTCTCGGAATTGAGAATAATTTGTATTAGTTAGCAAAAGTGATGATTTAGATTGTACCTCTGTTTGAAGTCTCCATACAGGATCCTGTTGGGGAAACCCTCTGCAGATCCTGATGCCTTCCAGCACACCGTTACAGCGCAGCTGGTGCATGACCAAAGGATTCTCCATGGCCCCAGGAGTCTTGGTCTCATTGGGGATGATGCAACGCACAAAGTGGGGGTGAGTTGACCTCAAGTTGGTCATCAGCTTGTTCAACTTCTCCTAGAGATGCAGAAAACAATTTTAAAGTTATGATGTTTTCTACTAGTTTATAGTTTATCAGTAATCTATGGGTTATAGCTTCATTTCATACAGACATCCATATTTTTAATTTAATTTATTGTACTAAATGAAATAATATGGATGGCTTGTAGAATTTCATTGTGTGTTCATTAAGCCATCTTCAATAAGATGCTTAAGAAAGTTTCAACTTATAAATTTGTGGCACAATATGCATACATGATGGAAACAATGAAGATAGTTTACATGATGCATTTTCTTCCAATAGTTTGTAAGTTTGATACAGTTCCAGTTGCCACAAATGTACTGCATAGCTCAGACACTGCAAAACTGTCGAGCAACCATTGAACTTGAAAAGTGAATTTGCTGTTACTACCCATATCCACTGTTGTTAGTAAGGAAAGAAAGTGGTGGGCTGCACAGCAACTGAATAAGTTTTCTTAAAACCTATCCACAGGCATGAGTTGCAGTAGGGTGATAAACAGGATAGCGACCGTTAAAGTGTATTGTTATACAAAGTTAATGAACTTGGCAGCCGTTATCCCTTACTTACTCACCCTGTGGAGAGCAGACACAGTCTGGAAGGAAGAGCCCTTCTTCTTCTTTTCTTTGCCCTTTCCTCCTCCACCTGAACCCTCTGCCATTGCTGCAAGTATGTGACAGAAGTAATGTGGTGTTTTATAGTAATCTTCAGTTGATCACAAGGCCCTTAAACTCTAGTGTTAAAACACAGTTTGTGTAGAAAGGTGATGTTAAAATAAGAAATAGCTTATTTTGACTTGAGCTTTGCAAAATAGCCTGATTAATCATTGAATGGTCAAAAATTTGTAGTTAAACATAAATGCAAACCATCATAGCAACAAACATAGATAACGGTGATGTTCTAAATTACCAGAATCAGCTCCAGCATAGCCTGCAAAGAGGGTCGCAAGCATCTTCAGTGTTGACTTCTGGTATAAACCGACCACGGTCTCATTTAGGGGGTCTTTATTCTTCACTCGCCAGTTGTTGATGTTTTAGTCAACAGTTCCAGCGTAGTGAACCAGGGAGAAATTAGCCTCTGGTTTCCCCTTGACAATCCTGGGCCTCTGGAAGTTGTTGGATTTTCCCAAGTGGTTGTCATAAAGCTTGGCTTTAAATGTGGCATCACTGGCCTTGGGGAACATGCACTCCTCTTCAAGGATGGACATGATACCCATGGGCTAAAATGAAAATCATCACAGAAATTTTATGTCAGTTGTAATTGGTCAGTGTGATCACCAGTTGTCAATTCACCTTTCACCACTACATGCTGCTCGAACACATTTATATTCCATTGTCAGTCATTGCTTTGTGATGGGCAAATAGCTGAATATGCAACAGTAACAGTAAATTCAAGGAGTATGATTTTCATATATGACATAAATACCAAATTTACCTTTTCAATGAGATCAATACAGGCCTGAGCCTGTTCTGGCCCTTGGTGACCCACTCATTTCCTACTTTGACCCTTGGGTGACACAAGGCCTTTATGAAGTCAGCAGAGTTCAGGCCCACTCAGATAAGCAGCTTTGTCTGCATCTGTTTTGGACAAAAGGCTTACATTGCATTAAATAAATATTAGACATTTATGTGCAAATATATAAAAAGCTATATCTATAGTATGCATAAAATTAAATGTATGACTAAAATGTTACTTTAAAAGAGTTTAAAAGATATAATGTGGTTAGGATGCAATTATACAGCTTTTTTTTTACAAACAATTGTGTTATTTATTAATTACAATTGTATTTTAAATTATTCATTAGTTGTTATTATTTTTTTATTCTACCAAGGTACTAAGGTTCAATAATATTATTTCATGGTGCATTTCATAGTGCATTAAACTTTAATAACCTTCTATTAGTGAATATATTTCTTATGATATGTTAATGTGTCTTCAAGTATTTCTTTGAGTTTGTCACTGAACACTTATTTTATTACTCAACAAAATCAGTCTCGCTTTGTAAGCCTCCAAACTGCAAACTGATTCCATGCGCCTCATCTGTTGCTTCTGCCTGCACCTGTAAATTGCTGATGAATAAATGAATAGCAGTGTATTCTAATTAATATGACAAACTGTAAGATGACATGAATATGAAATAATAAGAATAATATTCAAACAGGATGGAGGGCGCCAGATTTTAAGGGCTCATTTCTTTGGAACAGGGCTGTGTAATACTGTTTAAATCAGAGTTTAAATCTTAATCACTGGGCACTGAAGCCTGTAATAAACACTAAATGGTCATAAATTTAAAAAAGTAATTCTAAGATATGTGGTAAAAAACTACATTTTTTGACCATATTGATCATAAATACATGATGAAGATACGTAGTATATGTATATATGCAATATGTATGCAGTTTCACCTGCTACTGCAAATTTGTGCCCATATTCAGCTGGCTGATGTCTGTCCTGACTTCCAGACATAGGTTACACCTGTCTGTCTGAAGTGCGCCAAAGAAAGGCCAAGGTCAATCAGCTGCCAGCTGGCAGTCACATGTCATATTGTCCCATTCTGTCAATGCTGTATTGTTACTTGTCTTCACACTTGAGGATAAAGATAGCCCTGTGAAATTCTTCCTGGATGCCTTCCTCTGACTAAGCAAGACAGCTTGTAGAGCTCACTGAACTTATTCCATTTGTGTAACATCAGAATAGGCAGATGACGTTTTAGTGAATGGCCATGATTAGCATGAAAGGATATGGAGAGTTTAATGACTGGTGTTGAGTTGATGCTTAGTTGACCTGGGGCATTGAGGACAGCTTTGAACAGGAAAAAGGATAAAGGACTAAGGTCAAGGATCTTTGATGAGTGGTACAGCTCGTGGTGGTATTAATTAGTTCAACAACCACAGTGAATAAATGAGATCTTTGATAAATCAGATTCTTCCAGATCGGTTCCATAAGAAGGTGGGAAGCTATGGAACGTGTGACTTCATTTATCCAGTTTGAGTATATGAAATTGACCTCTGTAACCAACAAGTAGTGTAAAACAAAGCATTGTTAAAGGAGAATTTGGTGTGAATCAATCAATAGTTGTTTGACGTTGCCGAGTCGGTAGGTATGATGAGAGAATTAGGGACAACATAGACCAAATAGCAAAGTGGCAACAAACACTAACTGATGGGAGCAGAGAGAAAAAAAAAACTGAAACAAAGTTCCTTGTAACACCATCAGTTGCACCAAATTCTCTTGATCTCATAGCTACCAACAGCTCTCAGCAACGTGAAACAACAGGACTATTGACTGATTCACACCGGATTTCTACTTCAAGTAATGTGTAATGGTAAATCTTGAAATTTTGCAGGATTTATGCTCAGTTTACGTTTTTTTTTTTTACAAAATTAGACTGACAGTTATCCTCTTCAATTATATTATTCTTAAATCTGAGACACCCTAATGATGCCCTGCTACAATTATTTATTTATTTGTTTGTTTATTTATTTATTCATTCCCCTGGACTATAAAGACATGCTATATATTTTCGACAGTTTATGCACAGTGATCAGTTGCCCATCTACATGTTCAAAGGTGCTTGGGACATCTGAGGTTGTCTGTATGGTGACATATGACTCTCAGGTTGCTATTGTTTACACTGTATTTTTTCCTTGCCATTGTCCTTGAGGACCAAGATAACCTGTGAAATTCTTGTCTGATTGAGGAGCACAGCTTGTGACGTGCACTGATGCTCTGATGTGTCACATTGGTAAAAGGTCATCTCTTCTCAGTTGTTCACCGTAGACTGCACATTGGTCAGGCTAGCTGCTATCTATTTATTTATTTGACTTACCTCTCCTATCGTTTAGAAAAAAGAGTAAATATTTAGCCAGAGTCTAATAGAAACATCTTCCTGTATAGACATTGCCCAAACTCTACTCAGACGTATGTATGTCTTCTAAGTTCATCAGTGTTTTCATGTGTTTGGTATGTATGTGTATGAGTGTTTTTGTGAATGTCATTGTCACACAATAACACCCCACTCTTGGCCTGTACCTTGACGTGGTGAGTGGGCTTTCAACCAAAGCAGGCCTGTTGGTTTACTTAACACACTGGTGTATCTATTAACAGATTGATGGATTGATGGACTGTAATTGTCATTACAGATGGGGAGAGATGAGCCACAACATTACTCATATTGTGACTTTATGTGTGTGTGTGTGTGTGTGTGTGTATGTTGAATTGATCATATAGAGGCTCCCCTTTATTTTGGGGGGGGGTGTATGCTATACTTGCAAACTCAGAAGGTCTGAAAAAGATGACAAACAAAAAAGGTGTCTTTTTGCACCATGGGTACAAATACGCAATGGGGTACTGAAAGGCTATAGAGCTTGTCAGCGTGGAGCTGGAAGTGTTTTTCCCATTTTTGACATTGAGAAATAGATTATAATACACACTATCTGTACCATACAGTGTAGATTTCTCACTAGCTACGGTAGGACAAGACGATTGTAAGTGGTCATAAAAATGCCTCAGGTTCATATGGCATCAATCTCGTTTTTAAAAAAATTACTTTTATTTGCGATTTCACAAGGAAACACTACACTACCCAACATCCTGAAGTGCAAAGCAAAGTAAATTGGTACCTTTGATTAGTGTAGATTCCCATTGCCATCAACGCTGTTTACACAGCAACTTACTCTTCAAGCATGAAGACACTTCTTTGTGCTGGTAGGAATGATCAGGTAAAACATGTGTTTCACGTATTTAAAGTTGACTCTGTTCATAACTACCTGTAGGAAGTTGATCATTGTGATGTTTTCAATTCAGTACAGGCCTCGGTGAACTATCATAAGGTTATAATCATTAGAAACTCATATCCATAATCCACGTTTCATGAGAGTGCGGAGACCCCCTAACATTTGACAGAAAGTGCACGGTTCATAAGGAGTTCAGAGTAATGTTCAACACAGCTGCACCCAAACAAAAAGACAAATAAAGTGGTAGTTAACTTTCCGGCCGTATTTCTCCACTTTTTACTTTGCCCAGTTTTACAAGTCGTGACTCGTCGACCGGCATTATCTCCGTAGTTTGTTGGCCAATATTATTGGTATAAGTATCATTTGAAAGCTTGTTTTGTGCTCTTTCAAAGAGACACAATTGAAAAAAATGCCATGGAGGTCACCAGTGTATCCATTATTCCGTATGAATACAAAATGTGGAGGGTGCCATAAACCACCCTTGCTTAGCGATTGTGTAATCTACTGATGTTGTGATGTAGTGACACAAGTAGTCATGTATTCATGCAAATTGTACTCCATAAACGAAACCCTGCCTTGCCCCACCTCAGCAAACTCACAGGGACCCTGCCCCATGACCGCAGCAGGATATCTAGCTCATTGTGAGCTTCATTCAAGATTACCTCAGAGTTAGCACAATGCTAACCTAGCTAATCTGTCAGTATGAGCTCAGAGCTATATAAGTGCTGCTATCCCACATACACACATGCATGGTCTTTGTGTCTTTTTCTATGTAGATTATACTGGTTGGGATGTTGATCCACAGACTGGGGCTTTGTACCAATGGAACGCACATGGCATCAGGCTCGAACTAGCTGCCAGCATCAAAATTACAATTTCTCAACATAAATCTTACTTTTTCCCTAATTTCTGTTGTGGATAGAGAAAAACTTAGAGTATATGAAAGACTGGCAAAGTTGTCCTCTACTTAATGAAAAAAACAGAATCAATTTATCACTTTCTGTTCAAAAGTTATGGCCAATTCATTATGTCCTGCACGTTGCCGCAAATTGTGGAATCTTAACAGAGTAGAATGTCTTCACTGCCCGATTTGACCTCAAAATGCAGACACAAAACACCCAACACGCATTATAATTGCATTTAGTTGATTTATTTGCACACATAAATCATTACAAAATATATTGCTTCAGTCATTTTTTAGGTGTGATACCTCAGTAAAGAAGTGCAATTATCAATCATGAAAAATAACAATCAATGAACATAAACATTCAATGGACCAAAAAAATCAACCATCAACTAAAAAAGTGCTTCTTATTTAGGATGAACATTCATGTAATGAACAATCACATTGACAGATCTAAAAAACATGTTTTAGTTATGATCAGCAATAAATTAATTGATTAGTAAATAATTTATTAGTAAGTGCATTTCTAATAAACAATCAGCAGTGAATGAACAATCAACTAAGAAAGTGCTTCTTATTTATGATGAACAATCATGTAATGTGCAGTCAATGAACAATTATGACGAGAGATTGATTCACCCGGTGTGCAGCTCTCCCTCTCCCCCTCCCTGCGCGCAGTCGCTTTGGCATTCTTTCTGGTGCCTCCCTTTCAGATTCAGGGTCATCATCATCCTATTCCTGCTGAGTTTTAGAAGTTGAGATAAGAAGAAATACAAGTTGTTCACAACCTAGGTCAGGGCTAATTTCAGTCAGAAAAGGTTGCTGCGGAAAGATTGCTACTTACTAGGCTACATGCCATTACGTTCTCACAGGGAGCAAAAATAGACATTTATGGAACTAAACAGAACAAATAACACTAATATTTATTTATTCCTTCATTTCTATATTCATTCCTTCATCCAGACATGTCCAGAGAAAGCGCTAACAGCTGACTATGCTACAATGTTGGCAAAGGACTAATCTAAATTCACTCGCGTTTGAGACAAAATAAAAACAAAAAACAAACTACGATTTCTTTCAGTTGTAACAAAGACAAAAAAACACCCTATACAAAAAGCACATTCTGCTGAGAGTGTTATTTCTTGAAAATGTACTGTTTTATGAAGCTGCAACTAGCCTAAAATACATCTTCAGTTTGAAGAACTGGTTGGTGTCTGGTTGGCTGGCTGGTCTGGTTGTCGTCGGAGTCAGAAAAGTCTTCAGCCAGTTCAAGGTCCAACTCGTACTCCTCTCCACTAGATAATCCGCCTGTTTCACTGTCATCACCGCTATTGTCATTATTTATGTGTTGACAACATATTTCTGCCACTTCAGCAGCTGAAAAACGCACCTAAGGATACTTACGGTCCGACATCGTCATGTAGCGTACAGCTGAGAATGAAACGAATGTAAGAAGTAGGCGGGACTTTTTTACTCGGCGCTTCACAACATGTGTACTGAGGTAAAATTCAGCCAATAGGCTATGAAAATGAACTAAACTACTTGACAGTGATTGGCTAACTGTTGACAACATATCTAAATGTTTTTTTCATCGGTGAAGTTAAATGCGCGATTTAAACAGGGCGAAGACGCTATGGTTCGAAACCGAACCATATTTAAATGGGCCGTCGCCAAGGGGTTAAAGTGGGCTTGATTGTTGGCCCGCTTACCTCTAAGCCCCTTGCTGTACTCTGGTTTGTACCCTGGGAGCTAGTCTGAGAGCCATGAGAGGCTGACTGGTATGGAGAGTGCATCCTAGTCAGCTCCGCCTGCCAAGCTGGTCAAACTTCAACTGGGATGGTATTGCCATGTAGACTCTGTGCCAGCTGCAAATTGGCAGGAAGAACTTTAATTTTCACAAATTCAGTGGTCATGGTGTTCACCTTTTGAGCGAAGCCACTCGTCCTCTGCTTCTTTGCTCTAGGGGCTGTATGCACCCTAGTACTCCAGTGCCTAATAGACCTTGGAGCTGGTGCTCTGTCCTCCCGCTTACAGGTCTGTGGAATGCCTGCTTGCTCCTCCACCTGGGCCAGCCGAGCTGACTGCACCACCAGTCAATTCATGCAGGCCCCATCTGTCAGTCCCTGCCTTAAATGCTGAATGCCAAGATGGGCATTTAACATGGCCATCCTCTGGTTTAAGACGGGCCTGGCATAGTGGCCTACAGAGTGACAGACTCAGCCAGTGTATTATTTAATGCCACGGACAGTGCAGCTTACAGATCGGTCAGTAACGTAGCTGAAAGCGAGTACACCCCAGCTCTGTATGTGAGAAACACAGTGGGGTTAGTCTGTCTGCCTCTAGCATAGGCTAGCCAAGTGCTAGCTCCTCCTAAGGGTCTGGTTTAATTTTCAGAGCGAACACACACTCACTTTCTCAACAAAATAGGCTGGTTAACCAGACCGCTGGGGAAAAAATTTAGTCCTCTCTCTTTATTCATGTATATATAAATTGCCAATACTCTGTGTAGCTAGAAGCAACTAGTGTCGCAGTGAAGCGGGTACATTCCTTACACAAAGAAATTAACCAATAAAGAAATTAACTAATTCACTAACTTACTTTATAATGTGCTAATATAACATAACCATAACCCACTAGGTAGCTGTTCAACTAAAAAGCAGCATCCAGAAGTATCAACAGTGAGAACACCAATCAGCTGGGTCCAATACCGCCTGCGCCTTACCGAGCAAAGCCACTTGGGCACCAGGCTACACACAAAAGAAAGAAAATTTGTTAGCTTAACCAGCTTCAATGACGCAAACAGAAAGAAAAAACACAGTAATCGTAGTTTCTTGGAAGGTGAAATAATTCACAGCTCCAACCTCAGTGAAAAGTGAAAAGCTAAGGTGAAAGCTGTCTTTGCAGCTTGTAAAATCAGATTTTTATCAATAATCAGATTTAAGTCAATAATATATAATATCAAATTAGTTTATTGCACATGATTGGTAAAACACTCACCAAGATGCTCACTACAACCCTTTTCAACCGTGATGTTAAATGGGTCACACTAAAGGATTAGGAATTCCATTTTTAGTTTAAACACATTTTCTTTATGAAAGAAATATTGGGCCCAAACTTATCTTTCTCCTCATTCTTTGTGTTAATGTATCTGTGGTTGCATCTCCTGACTTTGTCTGATGAGATGCAGTCATCTTTGATGATTAGTTTGTCTGTTGTCATAGGGTTGGGTCAGGTACTCCTCCTTCAGCTCATTGGATCTGAGAGTAAAAGCTTTATGGATGCCAAACACACATGCATCAGCAAATATCTAGTTGTTGATATTGACATTACACATGTTTAGTTGAGATTACTTCATTTTTTTGCGTTAGTTTATATCTTATGTCACATTGATCATGTGAATGTTGTTTCTTCTTACTATAGAGTGTATATGACTCAAATGACAATAAGCCTGCTTGACTTGACTTGACTTGACTAATAAACAGATGCTTTTCATAGGAACAGAAATAGGGAATAGAAACTTTGCTTATCGTGATTTTAGCTAGCAGACATCTACCCAGAGCCACAGAGATAGGATACGTCTGTCTGTCTGAAGTGTGCCAAAGAAAGGCCAAGGTCAGTCAGCTGCCAGCTGGCAGTCACAATTCACATTGTCCCATTCTATCAATGCTGTATTGTTACCTTGCCTTCACACTTGAAGCTAAAGATAGCCTTGTGAAATTCTTCCTGCTATGCCTTCCTCTGACAGAGGAGGACAGATTGTAAAGTTCACTGATCTTTTCCATTTGTGTGGAACAGGCAGTGAGTTGTTAGGTTCAGTGATATGTTTAGCGCCAGCAAGTTGAGTAATGTGCATCAAAAACATTTTCACACAATAATCCAGTAATCAGTAACACTAAATTATGATGTGTTAAGGATAACATTAGATTTAGATTAGTGGATGGTAGGAAGAAACTTAGCTGGCAATGTATGTAAAACAATAGTGTGAGACATTCCAGTCACACTATTGCAATTATTTAATTGAATTAATGATATATTTTTTTCTCAAAGCAATTCGGTGTGACTTAAACAAATGTTATTCACCAGTTTAGTAATGTTTCATTTTGATTAACTGTGTCACTGACTTTAGTCTGATGAAGATGCAAGCTCATCTTTTGATAGCAAATTAAGTTATTATTATCTTGTAACGAGGTATAATGAGTTCATAGTAATTGATTGTAAATTTGGGAGCTTTTTTCCCTTACCAGTAAAAATTTGACATACATTTTAAGTGACAGTCTTTCTTAGAGCTAACTCACTCAATTCCCTTAGAAACAGATTTAACTTTGTTGTTATCCATGTAGGCTATACACTGACAGGGTATGGTTTGGAGTTGAGGGCATCTGAGGTTGCCTGCAGGAGAAACCTGACTCTCAGCTTGGTATTGTTGACACTGCATTGTTTCCTTGCATTGTCCTTGAGGACAAAGATAACCTGTGAAATTCCTGCTGAGTGTTTCTGTCTGATTGAGGAGCACAGCTTGTGAGGAGCGGTGATGTTCTGACAAGTAGCAGATCTGCCATCCTTCCTCAGCTGTTGAGTCTAGATTCCTGTTGTGAGAACATGTGGGTGTAGCCTACTCCCTTGTTTGATAGACTGTCTTTCTCCTTCACCAGTCTTATTTGAGCATGATGCTCTTGCTGCTGTTTTGTATTTTTAATTCATTCTTTGCAATAATTTAACCAAACTTTGTATTAACCAACTTTATTTATTATTATTATTATTATTATTTTAAAAAAAGAAGAAGGATGATCTGATTGTTTAAAAAGAAGAATACAATTGGATATTCCAATTGGTGAGTAGTCTGCGGGTTTATTATTATTAGTAGTAGTAGTAGTAATAGTAGTAGTAGTAGTATTTAAAACCATGAATTTATTTTGAGTTGCTTCAAGATGCTTAGTTAACTTGTTGCTAATGTACTGTATGTTAATGCAAATTCTAGAGCTGATGTAATAACAATTTTAAGCTCTGACGTTCAGTATCCATGAATGTAGGGTTGCACAGACTGTTACACTGTGGCAATTGATAGTTTTGCGAGCATCATTCCTGTGCCTTTTCAGATGTGTCACTTGGTCGTGTTCTGGATGTAGTTTACTGTGACTACATGTTGGTATATTTTCCTTGTCTGAAAGATACTTTGGACTCTTATTTGATGCACAGCATGTCCATACCACCAGCACAAAAAATATGAAGACTTATCATGACCAATATTATTACTACTATCCATCATGACTCTAAACAAACCCAGTTCCAAAAGAAAGTAACATGTAAATAAAAACTGAATGCTATAATTGTCAAATCATACAGCAACCTACTTATAGTCTATGGACAACATATCAGTAACAGA
Source organism: Tenualosa ilisha (assembly GCA_015244755.2). NCBI lineage: Eukaryota > Metazoa > Chordata > Actinopteri > Clupeiformes > Clupeidae > Tenualosa > Tenualosa ilisha. The sequence goes on from PYXC01000902.1 coordinate 2,778,653, forward strand.
TTTTTATTGTTGTTTGGGATGTTTATGTTAATTTTAAATCTGATTCCAGCAACACGTCTCAGAAAAGTTGGGACAGAAGAATGCCTATTCTTATCCCATTGGAATGTTGATGGCAATATATCCAATACCTGAGACATCAAAGCAGCCACAAATCATGATGCTCCACCAACTGCACTGTAAAATAGAGATGGTTGCGTCAATCATGCCAAGAGTGTGCTTATGGCAGGACACTGCAGTGGAGACTTTGCCCTCCACCAAAAGAAAGAACAAATGTTGTGTGTCAAAATTTGGTTTGTGGATTGGTGAAAAGACTGAATTGTGCAGAAACAACACACACAGCACTGTATGGTATCCAAAGGGTACCATCTCTGGTCTGGAGTATTGGGGATGTCTCAGGTAGTGGATTGCTTGACATCACTGCAGTGTAAGAAAAAAAAAAATGACAGGATAATGACCTTGGGTGGTCATTGGAAGTTGGATGGTCCATCTCCTGTGTAGGCCAGATTCAAGTGTCCCTGATTTCCAAAAAGAATGACAAATGTTGACTTGTGTAACGACCGGACAGTTTTCCACATCTTGGTCCCATCCCGTCTCAAATGAGCAGATGAAACTAGTGCAGCTCTGGATCATGCCTAAATGTGATGTCTTCTTTGTATGATGTTTTCACCAGCATTTGCTCATTGACAATGGTTATTGTATGTTTTCCTGAACCTGCTTTTGCGTCTAGCATTTTTGACATTTTACACTGAGCCTTTTAGTAACCCTGTCACATTTTTTTGGAGGTGATTTGATAATGGCAACATGAACATTTGTTTGTTTACATTATAAATATTTTGTGAAAATCACACAACGGCCATAATACAAGCCATAGTAATCCACTTGGTGAGGCAATACACACATCAGTATTTCACTGCAATTAAATATTTTATTCTATTCAACTACAGTTATGGGAGCTGGAGAAGCTCCAAAGAACAACAAACAGCAAGTTTTGAGGGATGTCTAGAACAGAGCTTCACTCTTCATCATGTCCTTTCTGAAAGTGAAAAAAACAGATTAATCTTAAATCAGATGTCATCAATATTAATTGTTTTTTGCAAGTAGGTAGTTAATATTGGTAGGGCTGATATTAGCATTGCCTTGATCTTACTGGTTATGTAAACTGAATTAGTGAATGTGTTATTTTTTCAGTGCTTTAACTACATTGATGTTGATGCTATGATGCTGTAAGTTCTTATGGCAAATTTGAATGCTTAATAACAATTACTTTCTCACCTTGCCGCCTGCATCACGGCTCTTGGCTCTTAGCTTGTTGACCTGAGACTCAGCAATATCAGCTCTCTCTTCAGCCTCATCCAGCTCATGCTGCAGCTTGCGGAACTTCGTCATGTTGCTATTAGCCTGCTCCTCCTGAAATGTAATTTAGCACATAGTTGAGAATGATCCTCAATACAGTGTTATAAATGAAAAAAATCAATTATGAGGTTTTAACTTACAGCCTCCTCTGCTGTTCTCTTGTAGGACTTGACCTTCAGTTGCAGCTTGTCCACCAAATCCTGAAGACGATGCAGATTCTTCTTGTCTTCCTCAGTCTACAGATGAATATGGTGAGTAAGATAGACCTTAACCCTTTAATAATGATGTTTAGTATGATCAAAGATACTTAAAGACCATAAAGCTAACGGTTACCTGGTAGGTGAGCTCCTTGATGCGCCGCTCATATTTACGGATTCCTTTGACAGAATCACTGGCCTTCCGTTGTTCTAATTACACCTCATTTTCAGCTCTCTCACCTAAGAAGTCAAAGTAATGTTTTTAGTTGTAAGTATCTGGCAATTATGATTGTATTGATCTGTGTTGTGTTTTTTGGGAATGTATGCATCTAAAGTATGTAACACCTGAGTTAGTCCAATTGTCCAAATGTTACAGTCTACCCATTTATTTCAACACAGAACTCTCTGCAATTATTTTGATCATTGCACTCAGAAACCTAGTGTGTTAAGGAATATTTCATCAGAAATTGAGATGAAATGAAAAAAACTAAACTGGACTGTAGCAAAAAGCTCTTTCGCAAAACACAGCACTTACCCTAGACTCCAGTTTCTGGATCTGTTTCTTGCCACCCTTCATGGCTATTTGTTCAGCTTCATCCAGACGGTGCTGTAGGTCCTTGATGGTCTGCTCCATGTTCTTCTTCATGCGCTCCAGGTGAGCACTGGTGTCCTGCTCCTTCTTGAGCTCCTCTGCCATCATGGCAGCATCAGTGATGGCCTTCTTGGCCTTTTCCTCAGCATTCCTGCACTCCTGCACAGCCTCATCTACTTCATTCTGCAACTGGGATGTATCACCCTCCAGTTTCTTCTTCTGGTTCAGCAGGCTTGTGTTCTGTGAGGGAAGACAAATATGTTCATAATAGTCTTTGTCACATTACCAATTAGTTAAGGATGTGGTGGTGGTGGTGTTGGTGGTGGTGGGGGTGGGAGGGTGTCCTACCATGTCACAGATTTTACCTGAGAGTGCAGCAGCTGCACTCTCTCACTGACGTCCAGCAGCTCCTGTTCAGCCAGTTTCCGGCCTCTCTCAGTCTGCTCCACCAGGGACCTCAGCTTTGGAGACCAGACCAGCTTTGAAGAACACCTTTAATCAGTAATAAAAAGGTTCCATATAAAATGGCATTACATTCGATAATAAAAGTTCCAATGTGTCAGTGTTTATCAGTAGTAAAAATATACCTTTGTGTGCCCAAACCTATACTGGGTGTGGTCAATATCGAGTGATCCCAGTAGCTTCTCTGCACTCTTTTTGCTATCAATAAACTGTCCCTCTGGGATAGCAGCAGGATTCAGGATGCGGTATCTGCAAGCAAATAGACCATGTTTATATATATATATATATACATTATAACTTGGGATAAGTTTTTTTTTCCTTTGCTAAATAAGTTGAATAAGTTGAATTAGATTGTACCTCTGTTTGAAGTCTCCATACAGAATCCTATTGGGGAAGCCCTTCCTGCAGATTCTAATGCCTTCCAGCACACCGTTACAGCGCAGCTGGTGCATGACCAAAGGATTCTCCATGGCCCCAGGAGTCTTGGTCTCGTTGGGAATGATGCAACGCACAAAGTGGGGGTGAGTTTACCTCAAGTTGGTCATCAGCTTGTTCAGGTTCTCCTATGAAACGTGTAGTGGTCATGGAGCGGCAATGTCTGCTCTTGTTACAACACTTACAATAAGGTGTCAAGCTCATCATAACTTCTCAAACCTTATTACATCCCTCAACATGGCATTTAGGATATTCAGTAGCCTTATTTAGGTTGTTATATTACCCTGTGGAGAGCAGACACAGTCTGGAAGGAAGAGCCCTTTTTCTTTTTTTCCTTGGTCTTTCCTCCTCCACCTGAAGACTCTGCCATTGCTAGCAATAAGAAGGCAAGAGTGTTGAGATTAGCAGTATGCTGTATTTAATCCCAGTTGATTTTAATGTCAGTTTTAATGCTTACTTACCAGAGTCAGCACCAGCATAGTTGCCAAAAAGGCTGGCCAATAGTTTCATTGTAGACTTTTGGTATAAACCAACCACTGTCTCATTGAGAGGGTCCTTATTCTTCACCAGCCAGTTGATGATGTTGTAGTCAACAGTGCCAGCATAGTGAACCAGGGAGAAATGGGCCTCTGGTTTCCCCTTGACAATCCTGGGCTTCTGGAAGTTCCCAGATTTTCCCAGGTGGTTGTCATAAAGCTTAGCTTTGAATGTGGCATCACTGGACATGCACTCCTCTTCAAGGATGGACATGATACCCATGGGCTGGGAATAAGTATTGCATCAACATCAGAGGACTTTTGCTATTGCATCTAAAAAGTTATAGTAACTTAGACTTTAATGTTGATGAACTTAGACTTTAGACTTTAAACTTAGATGATAAAATAAAGTAAATACATCAGCGATATATAAATTACCTTTTCAATGAGGTCAATACAGGCCTGCAAGTCCATGCCAAAGTCAATAAACTCCCACTCAATGCCCTCCTTCTTGTACTCCTCTTGCTCCAGCACAAACATGTGGTGGTTGAAGAACTGCTGCAGCTTCTCATTAGTGAAGTTGATGCACAGTTGCTCAAAGGTGTTGAACTGAAAGAGAGCCATAATGTTAATGGACTGTTTGTTGTATCAGTTTAGCATCTAAACATGTGCATAGCTACAACATACATCAAAGATCTCAAATCCAGTGATATCCAGCACACCAATGAAATACTGCTGAGGCTGTTTAGTGTCCAAGGATTGATTGATTCTCACTACCATCCAGAGGAACATCTTTTCATACACTGCTTTTGCAAGAGCTCCAATGGCATAGTTCACCTTACAGGGAGGGAAAAGCAATTATGATTATTGTAAATTGACTGATTCTCAAGAACCGTTCTATTCTGCCATTATAAACCTGTCCATTTAGGTTGGTTTTTTACTCTAAAAACACATCTCACCTGTTGCACGTTTTGTCCTTTGGTGACCCACTCATTTCCTACTTTGACCCTTGGGTGACACAAAGCCTTGGCGAGGTCAGCAGAGTTCAGGCCCATCAGATAAGCAGCTTTGTCTGCCTCTAAAATATAATATGATATGAAATTATAAAATATGACGAACAGGTCATATAACAGAAAATATGGCACAGGTGTGCAGTACAATAGCTGACATATATGTTCATGCATAAAGACAGTGCTTTATGTCATAAAGCAGTCAATGTGTCTGGGAAGGTAGGGATTTGCTGCCTTTCTGTCTTCATTGTCATATAATAGTCATGTCACAGCACACATCAAGGCACTGGCTTGCTGTAGCCAAGATACCAATGGCTGACTAAAGAGTTGAATAGAATTTTAGACATTGAGGGCAGCATGAAGGATACATTGATTCTGTCTTAACAACTGGGTGATACAAAAGTACCCTGGAAGGCAGAATGCCTATGAATATTTGATTCATAGGCATGCTTTACTACCACCCAACATTTCCTTAGAAGTTGGCATTTTTACATTTTGTACACAGCTAGTGTGTAGAGCACATACCCTCAGTGCCATCAGCCTCTGCCTGCTCTTCTCTCTGCTTTTGCTTGTACTTTATGTTGCCGTAGTGCATGATGGCACCAGTCAGCTTGTAAATGCTGTTCTTTTCCTCTTGTGTGAAGCCCAGCACATCAAAGGCCTCCTACTAGATCAGACAGTCCACTGTTAAAAACAATAGAAAGCAGAGCCCTACATCCAATTCCAGATGGTGACGATTAGTAAAGAGTAAAATGGAGGTTTAAAGTAAAGAGTAAATTGGAGGTTAAGGCAGTATTGGAGGCGATGCAACCAATCACAATTATGGAACAGAACTATCCGTTTTAGCAGTAAAATTAACACTTTATATGTGTACATATTACTCATATGGAACCGAAGATCCATAGAACAATGTCAGGGAGCACCATAAATGTACCATAAATTTCAATGATATTTGAAAGTTGTCTGTGAAGGGATTCATTCATTAGGATTTTTTTCCTTGAGCTTTTTCATAAAATGAAAATGAACTCGAATACTATATCAGCTTTACTCACATCCGTAGCATCCAGCTCATCACCATCATTAATGGAGGCTACTTGGGTCTCTCCTTGGGAGATGAAAGCATAGTCGTAGGGGTTGCTTGTGATGAGCAGCATCTCTGAAATGGAAGAATATGATATTCAGATAATTTGTCAGATGATTTCTTCTTTTCTTTATCGGTGAGCTATGTGATGGCAGATCAGGACAAGGTCTAACCCAGCAGTTCTGGTTTCCTCTGAGACAGGATCTGGTAGAAGATGTGATAATCTCTCTCAGCCTTGAGCTGGAAAGTCACCCGAGACTTCTCCAGAAGATCTGATAAATGACAAGCACAAATGATCAAAATTAATATTTATCATGGACCGACAGAGCAAATGAAGATAAACTGATGATGCCGTGACATTGATGATGTGCTCACAGGTCTCAATATCAGCAGAGGCCAGCTTGCCACTGACTGCGCAGTGGATCCTGATAAACTTGCCCTGTAGAAAAAAGGGGCAATTTGAAAGAATGTGGTTTAAAAGTGATTTGCTTTGCTTTGTCTTCAATGCAAATTTTGCATTTGCTTCTATTGTTTTTATTAGTGTGGCTTCTTGGGGTGATATAAGAAAACTAGTAGGTGTGCATACTAACTTCAGTGGATATTTGAACAGGAAAGTTTAGATGGCATTAAACCACATCTTTGAAATATGATGACATTTAGACCACATCTTTAAAATATGTCCTATCACAGCCTTGATGTCCTCAGGCACTAAAAACCATACAAATGGATGTTCAAAACAGAATTCAGTTGGGGGTATTTCAGTTTGTTTCATTTTTTGTACTATCACTGATTTAATTAAAGTCTGCTGGTTGTCCAGCCCCTGCTCTGGCTTTTATAAAGGTAGCGGCCCTCTAAATATGGATGATGGCACTGAATGCAACAACACTGTCATTGTCTGGTTTTGGTGGAGGAGAGGGTGGGTGGCTGGAATTGTGGTTATTCTGTGGATCATGCCAGTGAAAGGCTTCACCAGGAAATTGGCTGTTGGGGAGGGCTGCTGGGATGAGGTCCACATCTGCACTGGTATCCCAACACTGCTGTTGGAACAAGATATTTGCAAGATCACGCATGACCACCAAAGAAGATATATATTATAATAATATAATAATAAAATAATAATAATAAAATTAATCAAAAGCACTCATTATAGACAATCAGCAACCAGACATTCTAAAGAGATAAGATTGTTTAGTTTGTTTGTTTGTTTTTGTTTTGTCCGCTCCTCAAAAGTGTTTAGTTTATAGTCACACGAGAGTAAAGAAAAGAAAATATTTACAGAAAGTACAAGTAGAAACTTAAAATGAAGTTTAGAAAATTACTTTTTGTCTATAAAACATTAGTCAGTCATTGAATCAATTGTTAGAATAGCTTGCAGTTACAGTTTTGCAGTGAACTGTAGTAGCTCAAATAGCAAGCAGTGAAATAATAGATCTTGAAATATTTTGTCATCAATATTGATGTTAAAGTTTTGATGTTGATCATTTCATACACGTTTGTCAATTATATATGTATGCATGTAATATGCGAAATTCAATGCTTTATGCCTTATATTATGTTATGTAATTCTTTTTGCAAATTTCTTTTCGTTATATATTTATGTGGTAATTCTCTTATGTTTCTCAAGATCTTGTTGAATTGGGATTTGTAGTAATAAAAGAAATATTCAAGTGTCCTCTTACATATTAGTATGTGCACATAAATAGTCGAGAAAAATTGACCGAATGTGATGAAGGTGGCACATTATTTTGTAAACATGAATATTTTGATGCAGTAATGAGGTAGCAGATGGTGATAAGAAAATGTGTTGATAAAGATTTGTTTAATTTGGGACATTCTGCAACAAGGCATCACTCTGTCACATAGGAGAGCCAGAAGAGCAGAGATCTAGAAGATAACATGCAAGAAGCTACATTTATTTTGTCAAAATGTTTGTGTGTTTGTGGCTGTTGACCGACTGAAAGCATATGATTGGCAGTAAAGTTTTGTCAGTGCAAAGGCATGGTCAAGGTCTTTCCCCAAATGGCAGTGCCTTTCCAAACACAGCTACACATGCTTAATGTGTTGCTCAGCTTTAAGCTTGAGAACAACAACATTGCAGTCTGTCTGTGTGATTGGGGAACGCATGCTTTACTTGTTCATTACCATTTGTGAAAGCTCCACAGAGATCGTCATAAATAAGCCCTGGGCTAGGCTGTAGATGATTTATGAGGGACTTGCCTGTCGAGTGGGTGGAGAGGTGCAAAAAGTCACCAGATTGTTATCCAGCTTTAGTAATCCTTCTTTGAACATGTCAACTTCAATGTTATACTGCCTGAAAATTCAGAATATTTCAATATAGGATTCCTTGGAATTAAAATAATTTTAGAAGCACAGTATATCACAAAACTTCAAAGATGCATTTCAGGTAGTCCATCATGTAATAAATGTGGTAACACTTTCTATGAACGCAGTAGTCACTGGGCATTCTGAACACATTCTTATAGAACTAAAATGCATTCTTAAAGCCTATAAATGTTGCAGTTGGGTATGTAAAAAGGCAATTGACAAATAATGAAGAATCACATATGTTCAGTGTGTACTTTTAATTAAAATTAGATGAACACATAACTCATGGAAATCAGTAAGGCACCATTACAGACAATACGTGAAATGGTATATTTTCTTTGTATCAAGAGGTAAAAGAAGCTTTATAATGCTGTCTAGCACTTTAAGTAGTATAGACTTATAACATTGTAATGCCTTATGAGTGAAGTCATGTATTATTAATGATAATGCCAATAATGATTAGGTTCATAGAGAGTGTTTCCATAACGGCTCTATACGGCACAAGTAACAAAATGCCGAAGCTATTTCATGAGTGCTGTGCCTCTGGGATGGTGTTGACTACTGTGACAAGTGTGAAGGAGTCCAAAGCTGCTAAGTGGTGGGAACAGCAGGGCAATATAAAGGTCAGGAGGTCGAGCAAGGTGCAAATTTCACACTGCTACTTAGATGTGTGTATTGGCAACCTCCCAGTCACATCAATATCTATCTTAGACATGGCTAATATTGCCAGTAACTTAAGCTCAACCTTGTAACAACATGGCTGATATTTGATAATAATAGTCATGAAAATTGTTTAATAACACTGATAGTACTGATAGTTTAATAATATACAATGCTTAACATGCTATATGTTTATATAATTTATGATGTTTGGTATGTTTCTTTGCATAATCAGCTTGTTGGCATTGATGGCAGAATCATGACAGATATGAACCAAAGTCAAAAGAATATCATTAAGTGATTGCTGGTAAATTAAGTAAGTGAAGCTGGTAAATTAACCTAAAAATATCATAACATGTTGTCTTTTTAACCTTTAAAGCAATTTACTTGCACACATTTTATTAAACATGCCCTATATAACCATATAATTGTGTCCTCTCACGCTCAGTGTCATTTAATCTTTTGACTACTTCTGTATACTCATTAAAGCAACTTTCTGAGTATCACAGTGAGTTGTCGAGTGCTGTTGGTAGGAAAACAAACAAGAAGTTTTGATATTTGCCAACTAAATGAGGCCAAGGAAAATTAAACCCTAAGTGAGTGTCTCATCCTCATTCAGTTAGCGTTAGCTGTCAGTTCACTGTTGAGTGTATGTTATACCAGATACTCTTGTTTTGTTGTTGTGGTTGATTTTTAGTTGAACTTTGTTGAACTTTTAGCTTTCAAGTTACACTCTAGGTGTTCTCCCAACATTTTGTTATTGCCTAGTCATAGGCCTCCAAGAACTTAATGCGAGCAGCCAAGGGCAGCCAGTGAAGTTCAATGAACAGAGGTGTGACATGTGCCCTTTTTGGCTGGTTAAAGACCAGACGTGCAGCTGCATTCTGGATCATCTGTGCAGTGAGACCGCTACAGATGATCCAGAATGCAGCTGCACGTCTGGTCTTTAACCAGCCAAAAAGGGCACATGTCACACCTCTGTTCATTGAACTTCACTGGCTGCCCTTGGCTGCTCGCATTAAATTCAAGGCACTTATGTTGGCCTACAGGGTGAATGATGGCTCTGCTCCCATCTACTTGAATTCTCTTCTGAAGCCCTATGTCACCCGACGACCACTACGCTCCTCTAAGGAACGTTTTCTAGCACGGCCAACACCTTGTGCAGGTCGGTCCAGACTCTTCTCATATCTGGTTCCGCGCTGGTGGAATGACCTCCCAAGTGCTACCAGATCAACTGATACCCTCTCCACCTTCAAGAAACTCGTGAAGACTAAGCTCTTCCAAGAATATCTCCTGGCGTAAACTTTGAGAATGCACTTAATAATTTAATTTCTCTACATTGTGTTACACTATTGCACTTTCAACTTAAAACAGCGCAGATTCTATGTTAGCAATATGCACTCCTTGTTAGTTCATTGTGTTGTAGCTTGAATGTTATCCTCTTTTGTAAGTCGCTTTGGATAAAAGCGTCTGCTAAATGCCTAAATGTAAATGTAAATGTAAATGTAAGAACTCTTGCCAGCCATTTGTTTAGAGTTTGACTGCCTTTGTATACCAAGGAATTTTAGCTCTCATGTACATAATCCAGGAAAACATCTTTACCAAGTCACTATTCACACACTAATACTTTCAACCTTACACAGCATCTACAGGGCCAACACACTCTCATTGCCGTACCCTTCATCACAAAGGGTTTCATGGTCTCTGGAACTGTTATGGACTTGGTCTTATTGCTTGATTATTGGATGTGTCACTGTTGGTGGCAATGTGTCATGGGTTGAATTTTTCTATAATGCCCATAAACATTTTTTACGCTATACATATCCCATACAACAATATGTACCTCATCAACATGATCAAACAAGTACATTAGAGGTTTTTTCCCCCAAGTGTTAATGTTATGTTATCCTACCAACCAGATACTGCCACTGTGGCTTTCTGGCTTTGACTTTCAAAACACCTTCTGTAAACACTAGATGGAGCCCTATCAGGATGGAGTTATAAAAAAATGTTTGAACATAAGAATCATAAATCCATAAATATACAGTATACAATACATACATGGATGCAAACATAAATAAAGTTCATTCAAAATAAATTAATAATTGTGATATTTCAACATAGCCATGAATGTAGGACCCCCTACCCTGACTCAAAGGCATATAGGTTATGTCTGTCCATCTGTCTGAAGAGCACAAGAGAAGGCCAAGGTCAGAGACAGCTGGCAGTCACGCTTCATATTGCCCTAGACTGTCAGTGATGTGTGCTGCCTTGTCTTCACACTTCAAGATAAAGATAGCCCTGTGAAATTCTTCCTGGATGCCTGCCTTTGACAGAGGAGGACAGCTTGTATAGTTCACCAAAGTTATTCCATTTGTGTAACCCCAGAAGTCAATTGACTTATTTGGTTCACTGATATGTTTAGCATTGGATAGTTGCATCCAATTTTGGAAGGATATGGAGACTTTACTTTGCAAAGTAAGGACAGGTAAAGGAGGTTTGAGGATTTAAAAAGGTTCAGGTATCTTTGATGAGTGATAAGTCACCCGTCAGTAAAATCTTCATAAAGCTCTACAGTACTTTAATTCAACTTGCAAGATATCCAGATGAAGTTTGAGTGTATTAATTTCTTCTCCGATTGCGAAGTGAATTATTATGTTTAATAAGAAATGACAGAACAAGGCAAGAAAACAGCAAAAAACAACAAAAACAACCTTCTTATATGAAACCTGTATATACCTGCAGTAAGCTAACTGTAATTTTTTTTTTTTCACAGTAACCAATTCAAGTTATTTTGGTAGTTTTCGTTTAGTGGTTGCATGTAATTAATTAATTAATCTATCTATCTTTTTTTTCTTTCCAGTAAATATTTGCTTTACATTTTACACATTTTAACTCACTGTCCTCCCTTCTGTGGAGGTTTAAGTTTGTTGCGATGTTGGTCACATGTCCTCGCTCGCAAGGATATGGTTTTGGAGTTGGGGGCATCTGAGGTTGCTTATGAAGATATGAAGAAACCTGACTCTCAGCTTGGTATTGTTGACACTGCATTGTTTCCTTGCCATTGTCCTTGAGGACAAAGATAACCTGTGAAATTCCTGCTGAGTGTTTCTGTCTGATTGAGAAGCACAGCTTGTGAGGAGCGGTGACGATGTGACAGGTAGCAGATCTGCACAGGTCGTCCCTCCTCAGCTGTTCAGTCTAGACTCCTCCTGTACAAACACATGGGATAGCCTTCGCCCAGTCTACCAGGCTTCTCTTTTGGCAGTGGCTGTCTGTTTTGGCTGGCAGTCTTGTTTGATATGTTCTGAGCATGATGCTCTTGCTCTCACTGTTATTTTTTGTCTTTTTCCTGTAATTTCTCAACCAGAATTGTTAACTTGGACAGCAATGTAAAGATTTCTTTTCTTTTAAGAAGAATAATTTCAGATGATTGAGTGGGTGAGCGTTCTTTATATGTTTTCAGATAATATGTACCCAATGTGTTCGTAATAACAGTACTGTTATAATGACAATATATGTTGGTGCATATTGCTAAAAATGTCATGTTAATGAAAATACTGGAGCTGATTGTGTATTGCATCATAATAGATTACCTTGTGGCCAATAGAAAAATTGTGATATGACTGCAGTATCTAGACAGGAATGTTTGGGTCTGCAGTAATCTTACTTTGTCGGTTGTTTTAGTTGGCAGTATAATTACTCCCCTTGCTTTTCAGAAACATCACTTACTGTGTATTCATACATCACTTTTTCTTTTGTCTAAAATACATTATGTTTAAAATGCAATTTTACTGCTGACACATATAGCTTCTATATCTGTGTCTGTTCTGACTGTCTGTGACAGGTCAGTACAGCAGCACCACCAGGAGGGGAATAGGTAGGATGGTTCTAAGGGTCTGGCACTGACATGGGGGCCCCAGATAAAATTTCATTATTGCAATCAATGTTTTGGGCTCCCAAAGTTAATTTCATAGAGCCCATCATTTCCAGCAGCACCCCTGGGTCTGTATTTTGGGTAAAGATTCTAAACATAATATAACTTATGTTTTGTTTATATTTGGATATACGTTATGTAAATACTGTCAGATGTCTGATAATTATCGCTGTCTCCTATTTACCTCATGACTTAATCACTAACGGGTGATGTTATGTATTGATGATTTCTTTATTGGCATCATTTGCAGTGCGTGTTTTTGTGTGATGTCTTTATTACCCAGGGGTCATAGGCTATACATTGTAATATGCTGTGGATACTTATTTCTGTTTTGTTTTTGCTGAAAGCGTTTCATCATGTTATTAACATACTGATGTCAAAGTTTCTTTGACGACAGTTTAAAATGTGGACAGCTGAGGATTTTGAAATGTATGTCATTCGTATTGGCAAATCTTTAGCAAGTGTTAATTCAGTCTTCAGTCTATTTTCCTACCAGTTTTCATGTCATAGTTGATGAGTTTATGTTTTGGTGCCTTACAGAAAACAAACTTTGGTGCTGAAGTCATGATAGTTATTATTTCCATGGAACAGACGGTTTTATTGTCGTCGCAGTATATGTAACCTCAGTGTAATACAGACATGTTTTAAGTAACTGTTCATTGTGGCAGAGAGGATTATGGTAACATGAAAATTTGACAGTGAAATGTGACATGAAAATTTGAAACTGTAAAAACTTGTTGAAGCAACACACACACACATCAGTGTTTCATTGCAATTATTATTTTATTTTATTCATCTACAGGTATGGGAGCCGGAGAAGCTCCAAAGAACAGCAAACAGCAAACTTTGAGGAAAGTCCAGCATAGAGCTTCACTCTTCATCATGTCCTTTCTGGAACAGAAATGAAAAAGAAACAGAGGGAGGTAAAAAGGTCAGAGGTCAACATTAATTATTCCTTTATGTGAGAAGTCTGAGCTTTATCTAGTTTGATGAATTACATTAAAATCTGTAGGCTTTATGTTAGGATTGCATTGATGTTTCAAGTTTTATAAACACAATGTGTGTTATTGTTACGTTTGCCTGCATGATGCTTAAATCATGCTATGACTGATCCTTGAATGAAAAGGTTAATATTCAGAAACATGTAAGGGTGCATTAGCTCACCTTGCCACCTGCATCACGGCTCTTGGCTCTCATCTTGTTGACCTGAGACTCAGCAATATCAGCTCTCTCCTCAGCCTCATCCAGCTCATGCTGCAGCTTGCGGAACTTGGTCATGTTGCTGTTAGCCTGCTCCTCCTGAAATGTAATTTAGCACATAGTTGAGAATGATCTTCAAAGCAACGCTACAAATAAAAAAAAAGAAATTATAAAGTTTCAACTTACAGCCTCCTCTGCTGTTCTCTTGTAGGACTTAACCTTGAGTTGCAGCTTGTCTACCAGATCCTGAAGACGATGCAGATTCTTCTTGTCTTCCTCAGTCTGTGTATGAAGAGGTGGGTACACAGTTTTCATATTCCTCTGTTTGGTTAGGGCTGGGTAATATAGAATTTATCTAGTCGATATGTGAATTTAAATTTACCTGATAGGTGAGCTCCTTGATGCGGCGCTCATATTTACGGATTCCTTTGACAGAATCACTGGCCTTCCGCTGCTCCATTTCCACCTCATTCTCCAGTTCCCTCACCTGTGTAGAAAGACAAAGCAGATGTTGGGCCTGTGCTAACTACAACATATAATTTTTAATAAACACATATCACTTTGCAACATTTATCGACTATGTCCACAAGATTTGCAGCTCTAATTCTCACACATCTGTATACACGGCTCTCTAGACTGTTGTCTTGGTCACTGAACAGAAGTGTTGAGTACCTTAAAAAATATTACAAATATCTCAAATTGAGAGGATAAGATTGAGGGAAAAACAAAGTTGGACTTTTATATGAATACATTATCCAGGAAAAAACATTCCTGGACACTACTAAACAGACACAGCACTTACCCGAGCCTCCAGTTTCTGGATCTGCTTCTTGCCACCCTTCATGGCGATTTGCTCAGCTTCATCCAGACGGTGCTGCAGGTCCTTGATGGTCTGCTCCATGTTCTTCTTCATGCGCTCCAGGTGAGCACTGGTGTCCTGCTCCTTCTTCAGCTCCTCTGCCATCATGGCAGCATCAGTGATGGCCTTCTTGGCCTTTTCCTCAGCATTCCTGCACTCCTGCGTAGCCTCATCTACTTCACTCTGTAACTGGGATGTATCACCCTCTAGTTTCTTCTTCTGATTCAGCAGGCTTGTGTTCTGTGGGGCAAAACAAACATGTTCATAATGGTCTGTGTCAAATTAGTGCCTATGTCATTAGTGGAAAAAACACCATATTAATGATTTAAGGATTTTACCTGGGAGTGCAGCAGCTGCACCCTCTCACTGACATCTAGCAGCTCCTGTTCAGCCAGTTTCCGGCCTCTCTCAGTCTGCTCCACCAGGGACCTCAGCTCATCCAGTTCAGCCTGCAGCAGATTGTTGCGTCTCTCCACTATAGCAATGTTCTCTTTGAGATCATCATTACCACGGATAGCATCATCCAACTGCAGTTGGGCATCCTGCATGATATGTGTTTGAAAAGTGTCAATTTCGGTAAATTTACCAGAGTTTAAAATCCATCAGTTTTATAATTTCATAGTAACTTTACCTTCAGATGTCCATGGAGACCCTTGAGCTGCTTCTGGGCCTCGGATGCCTGCCTGTTGGCCTGGCTGAGCTGGATCTCCATCTCATTGAGGTCTCCCTCCATCTTCTTCTTCAACCTAAGAGCCTCATTCCTGCTGCGAGTCTCAGACTCCAGGGAGGTCTGCAGGGTGTCCACCACTCTCTGCTGGTTCCTCTTGGCCTGCTCCATCTCCTCATCCTTCTCAGCAAGTTTACGCTCAATGTCAGCTTTGATCTGGTTGAACTCCAGCTGAGCTCTCAGGATCTTACCCTCCTCATGTTCAAGAGTTGCCTGTAAAATGGCACGCAGAGAACATGACACTATCACACACTATCTTTGCAAAGAATACATGTAGAAACAGATATATGTAATTTACGATACCTCCGCTTCTTCTAGAGCAGACTGGATCTCTGCCTTCTCTTGCTCAAGTGTCTTTCTAACCTTCTCAAGCTCATGAATGCTCTTACCAGTCTCACCAAGTTGCTCAGTTAGATCAGAAATTTCCTCTAAAAGGAAACAGTTTCATTTAAACATACTGTATGTATGTTGTAAGTGTTTTTGGTAATAAAATGAATAAATGAAAATGAAAAATGTACATACCTTGGAGGTTTTTATTCTCCCTCTTCATGGTTTCAAGGTGATCCAGAGATTCCTCATAGGAGTTCTTGAGTTTAAAGAGCTCAGTGCCAAGAGATCTGGCCTCTTTTTGGGAGCTCTCCAGCTCAGTCTGGGACTCCTCATACTTCTGCTTCCACTCAGACAGGACCTGGGAGAATCAAATCAACTATACTGTGCTTTTGCTCTGTGTAATATAATGACAAAAACAATCTGTCCATTTTGTTGTGAAGGTTAAAGCTTTATACGCTATGTAACCCAAACTGCTTCGATAACTTTCAACTTACCTTGTCAAAGTTTCTCTGCTTCTTGTCCAAGGCAACAGCAGCAGCATTGGATCTTTCCACATCTACCATGAGATCCTCTATCTCATTTTGCAGTCTATGCTTAGTTTTCTCTAGGGAGGAGCATTTGGCATTAACAGCCTCCACAGCTTCCTCTGCATCTTGCAGACGCTGTGCCAGCTTTTTCCTAAAGAACAGTATGTCGAGAGTGAACAATAAATTGATTGAAAGTTTGAATCATGATTGGACTAGCCAAGTCTTGCAAGGGATTACACTGAATGCAGAGTGTGTTTAAATATGTTTATGGACATGTGTTCTGTTTAATGAATGCTTGATACAGAATTTTGTTAGGGGGACTTTACTTGGCATCTTCAAGCTCCTCAGTCCTCTGGATGGCATCAGTTTCATACTTGGTTCTCCACTGAGCCACCTCAGAGTTGGCCTTGGAGAGACTGCGCTGCAGCTCAGCCTTGGCCTCCTGCTCCTCTTCATACTGCTCCCTCAGGAGGTCAGCATCGTGGCGAGCAGACTGCACTGCATGGGCTAGTGCATTCTTGGCCTGTAAAATATTGTCATAGTGTTAGGCAATGGAGATAAAAATCTACACATTTACTTTTCAACTCAGTTGTGTACTGTAAATTTAAGCGCTTATGACAAAGCATATGTTAGGCACCTTGACTTCTTCCTCTAGTTGTCTTTTAAGGTCTTCAATCTGCTGGGTGTATGATTGCTTGCCTCTAGTTAGCTGAGAGACAAGAGAATCCTTCTCTTCTAGTTGCCGAGAAAGCTCCCCTGTTTGATTGAAACCTTATGGTTAGTCACGGTAGACCTATAGAATATGTATTTTTTTGGTGGCATGAATACATTTCCATTCACCATTTTCAGTTTGTAGCTTAGCCTTGTGCATTGCGAAGTCATTGATGCTTCGCTGGCCTTCTTCATACTTTGTTCTATATTCACTCATCTGATCTTCTAAGGTCCTGCACATTTTCTCCAAATTTCCCTAAAGAAAAGAAAACAGTATAAAAGATATCTGAAACATTTATGCTGTCATGTTATTAGAGGTTGGTCTCCGTGATCTCTATCTGTCTATAAACACATGCCTATTTCTGCTCTTTACCTTTGCTTTGGAAACCTGCTCCATGTTGGAGACAACATCATCCAGCTCCAGACGAAGTTCACTCTTCTCCTTCTCAAGCTTTTGTTTCACTCTCTGGAGGTTGTCAATCTGCTCACCAAGGTCAGCAACACTGTCTGCATGCTTCTTCCTCAGGGAGGCAGAAGTGGCCTCATGTTGCAGAGTGGACTCTTCGAGGTCTCTGCGCAACTTCTGGAACTCAGCCTCCCTCTTCTTGTTCATCTCAATCTGGGCAGCAGTGGCACCTCCAGCCTCTTCCAGCCTCTCACTGATCTCCTCCAGCTCTCTGGCCAGATCTGCCCGCTGTTTCTCCACTTTGGCTCGGGCGGCTCTCTCAGCCTCCAGCTCTTCCTCCAGTTCCTCAATACGAGCCTTTATCAAGAAAAACCTGAGATTAAGTTTCCCACGAGGCCATGGAACACTCACAGTTTGGCTCCACATTGTTTCTGCTTTACCTGAAGTTCCTTCAGTTTCTTTTGGAGCTGAGCTGCCATAGCTTGCTCATCTTCAATCTTGCTATTAAGTTGACTTATTTCAAAGTCTTTCCTGCAAAAAAAAAGGTGAAAGTCATCAGAAACCTCTTGTACCTTGGCGATACTGCAGTATCACTTGTAATGCCTCTTCTGCATTAAACATTGTAGGTACTTCTTCAGCCGCTCCTCGAGTTGTTGTTTATCATTCTCTAAGTCCATCACATTTTCCTGGGTCAACTTTAAGTCACCCTCAAGCTTCCGCTTTGCTCTCTCAAGATCCATCCTTAGCTTCTTCTCCTGTTCCAGGGATCCCTCAAGCTGTGAAACAGAGAAAGATAAAATTAATATGTTTTTGTAATCCAATGAATTAGCAGAACCTTAGGGTCCTCATTCATCTTGAAGCCTACATCATCAACTTGCTGCTCCAGCTTGGCTTTGGCCTTAGTCAGAGTGTTGACTTTGTCCTCCTCACTCTGAAGGTCATCCAGGGTTTGCTGGTGAGCCTCCTGCAAGGCTTTCTTCTCTTTGGTTAGCTTGGCAATGATTTCATCAAGAGCTGCCATCTCCTCAGTCAGGTTTTTAACCTGAAAAGAAAAGTCAGTAGTTAGACCACTGTTCTACAGGAAATCTCACTTTTGCTCATACCAGTTTCAAATGAACAGACCTTATTCTCAGTAGCATGTTTCTCCTTCTCCACTTTAGCCAGAGTGAGCTCCAGATCATCAATGTCCTTCTTGAGCTCAGAACACTCATCCTCCAATTTCCTTTTCTTAGCAGTCAGTTCTGCATTCATCTCCTCTTCATCTTCTAGTCTCTCAGCCAGCTCCTTGGCTTTGGCCTCAAGCTGAATCTTGTTTTTGATTAGACCCTCACAACGTTCCTCAGCATCACAAAGATTGTCTTGTTCCTGTTGTGTTTTTCAAAGAAGTTGAGAAGTAGTAAAAGACAGAGAAAAAGTTAGCGAAAATGAACAATGGAAAAGATCTACAAAACACACACTTAAGGTTTTAGATAACATTGTAGCCTGTCAACGTCTGACACCAGTGCCTTTGCAAAGTTTTTTTTTTTTTTGAAACTTGAGTGAATATTTGTAATAAAGGTGCCCTGCCACACAAACCTTTTTTACCTGTTGTTTTTGAAATATGATAGATCTGCATGAGTTTGTGTTATATGGGCCTGTGTGCAATAACCAGTGACAAGAAATAAACAGAGAAATCAGGTCAGTTAAAAAAGTCTCAGTCAGTTACGTGGAATCGATTTTCTCCACACAATATTCCAAAATGTTACGTTCTTCTTCCCTTGCAATTCTGACATTACTGAACTAATGTAAATATGTATATTCAACATGCCCTGCTATGCTGACATGCTATAGCAGTGAAGCAGAGCACAGCTCATTGTCATACAGTAGGTGGAAAAACAAGGCATTTTACTCTAGGCCTATTTAAATAGGTTGCATAGGGCCCTGTTAAGGTGTACTTGGACCATTTTCCAGCCAAACTAAAGTTACAAACCACCTTTGGAGACCTCAGAAAAGAAATTTAAAATGCCCTGTAGATGCATAGCATGGCAAGCAAGAATAAAAAAAGGAAAAAGAGAAAGGAAGGATGGAAGTTCAGGCTTTTGGACCATATGAAGAAACTCACTGTTTGGACTTGAAGCTGCAGGTCATTCTTCTCTTGGAGAAGAGTAACCATTTTCTCCTCAAGCTCTTTTCTACGAGCCTCAGATTTAGCATAGGCCTCTTTCAGTTTCAGGAATTCTTCCTTCATGTTGGCCATCTCTTTCTCAGCCTCAGCTGATCTTAACAGGGGCTTGATCTTGAAGAACATCTTCATCCAGGGCCAATTCTTGACACCCATAAATGCACGTACATTCCACTGTATCACCAGCAGAGCATCCCTGTAAGAGTTAATCCGTATTGTTACTGATTGTCACAGTTGTCTTCATTCATTATGAGTGTTATGATTATTACTGATGATCCTTCATATTGCCCAGATATGGTAATCATTGCAGTTATGATACCCACACAATCTGTGGAATTAGCAGGACTGATTTCACTCATTCACTGCTCTTCCCAGCTGGGGAGTTGTTCTGTTCATCAGCTGCTTTAATGAATAGTTTTAACACATGTGTGGCAGGATTTTTACTCTTTGTAGCTAGATTCTTACAACAACTCAAGGAATAATGTAATTGGTGGAATTAAACAACTGTTCCTGTGTGAAAGCAATAATTAAGGAAAAAATGGATATAAAGAATGAATGAAGAATAGTATCTTTACCTGCGTTCAACAAGCTTCTGGAACTCAATTCTTGCTAGAAGACCACGAGCTCTTGCCTGGAAGTTTGTTATGATAAGAGAAAGTCGGTCATCTCGCATCTCCTCAAGTAGACCCAGAAGACCAGCTTTAAAGAACACCTTCAGTCATAAGAATCAAGACAGGTTACATTAGGATACTGCAGATATTGCAAACACATATAACTTAATTGTATCAGTGTTTATAATTCGTAAGATACCTTTGTGTGGCCAAACCTATACTGGGTATGGTCAATTTCGAGAGACCCCAGTAGCTTTTCAGCACACTTTTTGCTGTCCATAAACTGTCCCTCTGGGATAGCAGCAGGATTCAGAATGCGGTATCTAGAAACAAACAGACAATGTTAATATAGAGAAGTTGTTGGATGTTTCTTGTTCATTAGCAAAATAAGTGTTGAATTAGGTTGTACCTCTGTTTGAAGTCTCCATACAGGATCCTGTTGGGGAAACCCTTTCTGCAGATCCTAATGCCTTCCAACACACCATTACAGCGCAGCTGGTGCATGACCAAAGGATTCTCCATGGCCCCAGGCGTCTTGGTCTCATTGGGGATGATGCAGCGCACAAAGTGGGGGTGAGTTGACCTCAAGTTGGTCATTAGCTTGTTCAGGTTTTCCTGTGAAATTTGTAGTGATCATGGAGTGGCTATGTATACTCATGTTGCAACTCTTGATACATTTTAGTCGGCATCATGGTCATCCTGTAACCTTCAGCTAAAAATAGCATTGAGGAGATTCAGTAGCCTTATTCAGGTCATTATCTTATATTTGTACTCACCCTGTGGAGAGCAGACACAGTCTGAAAGGAAGAGCCCTTTTTCTTTTTTTCCTTCTTTCCTCCTCCACTTGAAGCCTCTGCCATTGCTAGTAATAAGAAGGCAAGAGTGTTGAGATTAGCATATGCTGTATGTAATCCCAATTGATTTCAAGTAGATTCATAGCTAATATTGGGGATGCTTTTTATGCAGAAATGCTTCTAACGTGTTTACTTTAAACTGTTTACAATAAATAGTTATTTTAATGTCAGTTTGATGCATACTCACCAGAATCAGCACCAGCATAGTTGGCAAAAAGATTGGCCAGCATTTTCATTGTAGATTTTTGGTATAAACCAACCACTGTCTCATTGAGAGGGTCCTTATTCTTCACTAGCCAGTTGATGATGTTGTAATCAACAGTGCCAGCATAGTGAATCAGGGAGAAATGGGCCTCTGGCTTCCCCTTGATGAGCCTGGGTTTCTGGAAGTTGTTGGATTTTCCCAAGTGGTTGTCATAAAGCTTGGCTTTGAATGTAGAATCACTGGCCTTGGGGAACATGCACTCCTCTTCAAGGATGGACATGATACCCATGGGCTGGGGATACGTAATGAATCAACATCTGATGATTTGTACTATTGCATTAAAAAAGAGACAGTAACTTTGCATTCCATGTTGATAAATCATAAAATTAGCTTATATAACAAAGGAAATACATCAGCAATACATAAATTACCTTTTCAATGAGGTCAATACAGGCCTGCAGGTCCATGCCGAAATCAATGAATGTCCACTCAATGCCCTCCTTCTTGTACTCCTCTTGCTCCAGCACAAACATGTGGTGGTTGAAGAACTGCTGTAGCTTCTCATTAGTGAAGTTGATGCACAGTTGCTCAAAGGTGTTGAACTGAAAGAGAACCGTATTGTTAATGTGATGTTTGTTGTACCAATGCAGTAACTTAACATATGCACAGGTAAAACATACATCAAAGATCTCAAATCCAGCGATATCCAGCACACCAATGAAATACTGGCGAGGCTGTTTGGTGTCCAAGGATTGATTGATTCTCACTACCATCCAGAGGAACATCTTCTCATACACTGCTTTTGCAAGTGCACCAATGGCATAGTTCACCTGATAGGGAAGGAAAAGTGATTATGATTATTGTGAATATACTGTTTCCCATGAAACTCTCCACATCCATTATAAAGCTGTCCATTTGGGTTGCATCTAGAGCCTTTAGGCCTTCAGTTCTCGCTCAGCTCCAAGAACTTATCTCACCTGTTGGACATTCTGTCCTTTGGTGACCCACTCATTTCCTACTTTGACCCTTGGATGACACAAAGCCTTGACGAGGTCCGCAGAGTTTAGGCCCATCAAATAAGCAGCTTTGTCTGCCTCTAAAAAATGATTGCAGAGAGGTTGAACATTGCAGTGGTACAAAGACACAAGTGTACAGGACAGTAGCTGACATATATGTTCATCAGATTTGTAAAAGATACTGTGGTTGAAGGTATTATTTGAAAGTTGCCGTAAACGGTAAAATATGAAATCACCTAGTCAGGTAAGGCAGTATGTAGAGTACATACCCTCAGTTCCATCAGCCTCTGCCTGCTCCTCTCTTTGCTTCTGCTTATACTTCATGTTGCCATAGTGCATGATGGCACCGGTCAGCTTGTAAATGCTGTTCTTCTCCTCTTGGGTGAAGCCCAGCACATCAAAAGCTTCCTATAAAAGCAGATTGTTCACTGTTAAAAACAGTAGAAAGCAGAGCCCTTCATCCAGATTCAGATGGTGTCAATTAGTAAAGAGTAAAATGGAGGTTAAATAAGTAAATGGCAGAGAAGAATGAATTTGGATGGATGGATTTGAATATCCTCTGGCCCTCCGCAGTAATTTAAAAACGTGCAGAGAGATGCAAACACATAGCACTTTTCTAAAATTGTTATGTGCAGCATAACCTTCTACATGGTGGCAAACATAAACAGATTGTCTGATTAGAGGAACAAGAGCTTTACTCATATCAGCTTTACTCACGTCAGTAGCCTCCAGCTCATCACCATCATTAATGGAGGCTACTTGGGTCTCTCCTTGGGAGATGAAAGCATAGTCGTAGGGGTTGGTGGTGATAAGCAGCATCTCTAAAATGGAAGAATATGATTGTCAGATCTTTTCTTCATCAGTGAGGTATGTGAAGTCAGGTCAGTACAATGTGTGGTCTTACCCAGCAATTCTGGTTTCCTCTGAGACAGGATCTGGTAGAAGATGTGGTAATCTCTCTCAGCCTTGAGCTGGAAAGTCACCCGAGACTTCTCCAGAAGGTCTTATAAATTGCAAGCACAAAAGATCAAATTTATTATTTTGCATGGACCAGCAGAGCAAATGAAGATAACCTGTTGATGCAATGACATGCACTCACAGGTCTCTATATCAGCAGAGGCCAGTTTGCCATTGGCAGCAAAGTGGATCCTGATAAACTTGCCCTGTAGAACATTTGAAACAATATGGTTTAGAAAATCAGTCCTATTTACACTCACAATTTAGTCTCACATTTGTCCCAATTATGAATAAGTGAAACACACACCACACAGTGAAACACACTGTGAGATGAAGCACACACTACCCCAGGGTTCGAACTGGCAACCATTCGGTTCCAAGCATCGAAGCCCTAACCAGTAGGCCACAACTGCCTCTGTTTAAAAGTGTGAAGTGGCATTTTCATGGAATACTTTTGGTTTGTTGTCTTTGGATGCTTTAACATAACATAAACAAAAACCATAGAGCCACACCTTTAAAATATGTCCTTACACAGCCTTTATGCCCACTGGCACTTGGATGCTCAAGATTCAATCCAGAATTCAGTGTCAGGGGTTCTTTCAGTTTGTTTCTGTTTTTCTACTTTCACTGGTGTTTGATAAATAAATTAAAACTTACAAATCTGGAGGAGTTGTCGTTTCTGATGGTCTTTGCATTACCAAAGGCCTCCAGAGCAGGGTTACACTGAATGATTTGATCCTCCAGGGTTCCCTGAAGATGAACATCAATAAATAACATGATCATTATGATTCAGGAATCAGGAATGTTGTATTAGCTCTGTTGTTGTTTATTAATTTCACAACCTTTTTGTCATTTGGGTCTCTCTTAATGCCTCCAGCAGCAATACTGGCAAAGTACTGAATGACTCTCTTGGTGTTCACAGTCTTTCCAGCACCAGATTCTCCACTAACAAAGAAAGGACAAGATCTGTGTTATTGTTCTGTGAAATAGCTTTAACAAGGAATATTGTTTTTTTATACAAAGGAACAGACATACGTGATCAGGAGAGACTGATTCTCCCTGTCTGAAAGGGAAAATAGCACTGTTAATTTGGACATGTACTTATGTGAGGTATTTCTGCCTGCATTTTATCTAAACTAGACTATGACAAAAAGACAAACTGAGTGTACATGCATGTACAAAATGAGTGAACATTTTGAAAGAATAGCAAGCTAATTGTGTTTGTACATTAGTTCTTTGACACAAATGTTGCTCAAATATAGGGAAATAGAGTTCAGATATACAGAAACAAGCTTCAAAAAATATCACAACCTTCTTTCCACCATTTTACTGTTTGTTTCATTCCTTTGTTCATCATTAGGTTCATGTACCTGTCAGCATGTACTGATAGGAATTGTCAGAGATGGAGAAAATGTGAGGTGGAGCTTCACTCCTCTTCTTGCCTCTGTAAGCCAGGACAACTTCCTGGTTGTATACTGGCAACCACTTGTAGGGGTTTACAGTGACACAGAACAACCCAGAGTAGGTCTGTGCAGAGAGACACAAACAATTGATAATGTCTCTGTATTTTAAGAGGATCTTAACGATTAATAATGTTGAGTTTGGCTCTGTCTCAGTATTGTAATCTGCGACACATCATCAATGTACTCACATAGATCATCCAGGCTGCATAACGTTCTTTGAGATTATACAGCACAGCAGGCTCATGCAGGAAGGTGAACATAGCCATGTCCTCAATTTTATCGAACTTTGGCGGATTCTGAGGGTGAATGTCTGACTCTTTCACAACCACAGTCTAAAATAAAAAAACAATGTGTAGAAGTTTTTAGAAGTAACTAAAAGTTGTCCCTTCCGACAATTGCTGAAGGCTGCTTAAATTTTGGAACATGAACCATGAATCTAGATATCAGATAAGACATCCTCTTACCTTCCCATTCTCAGTTTCACAGGTGACTTTGTCACCATCACGACTCTGAATCGTGCCTTTCACATACTCTTCCACTGCATCAGGAACAAAGCAGGCCCTCTTAATGTCAAAGGGGCGAGTCTGGGCCTCCAGACGCTCCATATCTGACTTTCTCAAAAACGAAGCCGCCTGCCCAAACTCTGCCATCGCAGCATCCCCCATCTTTCACCCTAAAAGACCATCAGATTTTTAATTAATGACAAAGAAATTTCTCCTAAAATCTCTGAAGTTAACATGGGTTGAAAGTTGTGAAGTTCCTAAATAGCATAAACATAATACATATACTCCTGGGCAAAAAAAATTATCAATGTAAATGATCATGTATTAAATCAAGTATGATTTATTACATCACCACTGAGGGTTTTTTTTTTATTAACAAATGCCCAAATACTGGTGAAATAATGAACAGTGTTCATGGAAAGTTGTCGGTGTAGGAAAAAGTACAAGAGAATTCGTTACAAAATAGACCAAATAGCACTATAAGGGGCGGCCATGGCCTATTGGTCAGGGCTTTGGGCTTGTAACCAAATGGTGCCTTAAGCAAGATACCTAACCCCTCACTGTTTCCCGATCACCGCTATTGCAGGCAGCCCACTGCTCCAGGTTAGTGTGTACTTCACTTTAATGTGTGCTGTGTGTGTGTTTCACCAATTAACAATTGGGTTAAATGCCCTCACGGGATCAAAAGAGTATAGATTATTATTATCATTATTTTACTAACTGAATGAGAAACTCACTTTCAGTTTCATTTTCCTTGGCCTTATGCTGTTAGCGTTATCCGCTGGTTTGCTATTCGGTCTATGTTGTACCAAAAGTTCCCTTTCTTTTTCCTACCAGACTGTTGCTCTGACATTGTCAGAGATGGAGAAGATGTGAGAACATTGCTAGACATTAAACTCTCATGGGGCACACAAAGCTCTGCTAGAGCACAATGTTCCTGTTTGTATAAACTGTTGCTAAAACTTGAAAAGATTTTTTTTTATGTGGCACAACTGTTCAGGTATGGGGCACGTGCCCCTGTAATAATGGTCAACAATGCCTCTGACCCAAGGCCTGTTTTTAAATATTTGCTGTTTCATCCTGTCTTTTTCTTTAAAATCTCTCGTATTAAATCCAGTAACAAGCCTTTGCAAACATTGTGCTCTCCATTTGGCTTCATAAGCTTGTTAAGGTAATGCAATACCCTACACATACAGAAACCACCTGACAGTAGCCCATACTTAGAGTATCTTGCATTTAATAAATTAATTTTAGAGGCTTCAAATACAAGGCTGGAAACGATTGGAACTATCATTACTTATGTTTAAGGCTGCGCAATGCATTGAAGGATTTAAAGTGAAGTTCACAGGAGCTTAAACAGTTGACAGTAAATTAAATATGTTGACATAATTAACTACACTTACTGTATGCTGTCCGCCCTTGCTGATAAGAATCTCCTTTTAGCAATGTTCTGTCAGAGAATTAAAAAAAACAAAACAGAAATTGTCTGGCAGTCTCAACACATGAACATACAAAGAACAATCAAGTTGTTATAATAAGTAGATTACAAAAACAGACAGGCTTGTAAAGTCTTCAGATCACAGTATAATTTGTTAGCCTAATCTCCCCTTGCTTACCTTTGGATGATTAAAGCCTGCTGGTTGTCCAGCCCCTGCTCTTGCTTTTATAAAGGTAGCAGCCCTCCAAATATGGATGATGGCACTGAATGCATCAACACTGTCATTGTGTCATTTTGGTGGAGGAGAGGGTGGGTGGCTGGAATTGTGGTTATTCTGTGGATCATGCCAGTGAGAGGCTTCACCAGGAATCTGGCTGTTGGGGAGGGCTGCTGGGATGAGGTCCACATCTGCCCTGGCATCCCAACACTCCTGTTGGAACAAGGTATTTGCAAGATCACAGATGGCCACAGAAGACAATGTCTTAAACAATTGTTTTTGAAATTAGAAGTTTATCAAGAAATCAAGAAGATTAGTAGATTCTTTTTTCATTTGATCAATTATCAGAATGGCTTGGTATAATTGGCTTGCTGTAAATTAGTTGTTGCTCAAATAGCAAAGCAATGAAATATAGATCTTGAAATAAAAGCAATTTTCAAAATACTTTTGTCATCCTTTTCAATATGTTAGTTTTGGTGTTATGTTGACTTGCATGTTAAAATAGGTAATGTATGCTTATGCATGTTAGTCTATTCTTGTGCAAATTTCACAAGAGCCCCTAGTCAAGACCTTGTTGAAGTTGTGTTTGAAGCGCTAAAAGAAAATATATGTACAAGAAAGTGTTGTCTTACATGTTAGTAATGCATAAGCATAGAGATACCAAGAGACATAGAGTGTAGAGACATATTGACCCATTGCGATGAAGGTGGCACATGGATATTTTGATATAGTGGCAGATGGTGGGACTTTGCTTGGGCATTCCGCAACAAGGCATCTCTCGGACACATAGAAGAGCTAGAACAACTAAGAGATCTAGAAGATAACTTGCTAAAGCTAATTTCATTTTGTCAATATCTTGTGTTTGTGGATGTTGACTGACTGCTAAAATGGAAGTATATGATTGGCAGTAAGGTTTTGTCAGTGCAAAGGCATGATTAAGGTCACTCCTAAAATGGCAATGCCTTTCTAAACGCGGGTTGCTCACCTTTAACCTTGAGAACAGACATTGCAGGAGTCTCTCTGTGATTGGGGAACGCATGCTTTACTTGTTCCTTTCCATTTATGAAAGCGCCACAGAGATCATCATAAATAAAGCCTGGGTCAGACTGTGTGTGATTTATGAGGGACTTGCCTGTCGAGTGGGTGGAGAGGTACAAGAAAGTGATGTCTGTCTTTAATCCTTCACATGCTCCTGCTATTAAAACACCCATGACAGGTCCATCTATATATTTTTTAGAACAATGTTAAGTCAGCAGGCTTCAATATGAACTGAAATTCCTTCATTTACAATACTGACTACCATTTTCTCTGGCTGCAATAACCAGTAATCTGTAAACAGTGAAAATATATAAACATAATTGGATATCATGTCAAAGATTATAAACCACCAGATTGTGATCTAGTTTTAGTAATCCTCTTCAGGTATTCTTTACATTTCTTGTGTTTAAATACTGCCTGAAACATCAGAACATTTCAGTATGGGATTCCATATCATTAAAATCATCTCAGATGTATATCATTAAGGAATGTATTCAGGATGCAGGCCAGGTTGTCCATTAGGTATGTAATACATACTCTATATGGCACAAGTAACAAAATGCCAAAGCTGTTTCATTAGTTCTGTGCCTCTGGGATGGTGTTGACTACTGTGACGAAGTGTGAAGGAGTTCAAAGCTGCTAAGTGGTGAGAACAGCAGAGGAATATGAAGGTCAGGAGGTCGAGCAAGGTGCAAATTTCACACTGCTACTTAGACGTGTGCATTGGCAACCTCCCAGTCACATCAATATCTAGCTTAGGCATAGCTAATAATATTGCCAGCAACTGATATTTGAATTTTATTGAATCCCCATGAACAACAGGTAGCCTACTGCTAATAATAACTAGATGTACCTCCTAGCAGACTTGATCTATTTTTGTACAAAGGAGTCATAAATCATAACACAGTTAGAGCACTTTCTCAGACTTTGAGTCAACAGACAGATTCAATAGATGATTTGCCAAACTATTTTAATTCAAAGGTGACACAAATTATGGAAAATATTTTTCAGTTATTAGAATGAACAGATCTGTGTCACCGTAGTTATTGGCAGTGTGGCAGAACACCAATGTCCATCTTCCCCAACCCTACCCCCTGAACCCTCAAAGACTTTAAGGCTCACCAGGCAACATTTTTGCTGTTTTTAGGTTAATTTACCAGCTTCATAGTCACTTTGGTGGTGAAATGGCTTGTTACACAGTGAGTGAAGGCCCTCTCAGTTCTCTCAGGCTCGCACACTTAACACTTGCAATTTTTTGACACACCTCTTGTGAACACTAGATGGAGCCATGGTGAAGTCAGGATGAAGTTGAGAAATGTTAAATACAAAAAATGTGCAAATCATAGCATTCATAAATGCACACACACATACATCCAGTGCATGCCTTACTTAAAGGAATATTGGTTATGTCTCCTCGTCTGTCTGATGAGTACAAGAGAAGGCCAAGGTCAAAGTCTGCTGCCAGCTGGATGTCATGTTTCATATTGCTGCCTTGCCCTCACACTTGAGGATAAAGATAGCCCTGTGAAATTCTTCCTGGATGCCTTCCTTTGACAGAGGAGGACAGCTTGTGTAGTTCAACAGAGTAATTCCATTTGTGTAACCCCAGAACAGTCACTTGACTTGTTTGGTTCGCTGATAAGTTCAGCATTGGCTAATTGCATTAAACTTTGAAAGGATGTGGAGAGTCTGTGATAAATGAGTGAGAAGTGTTCACAAAATTGTCCTTGCAAAGTTAGAACAACTAAAGAAGGTTAGAGGATGACAAAAGGTGAGACCATGACGAGTGATGACACCTGTCGTTAACATTTTCATATAGCTATACAGTAATAATCATCTATACTCTTTTAATTCCATGGGGGAAATTTGGTCTTTGCATTTAACACAATTAGGAATTCATGAAACACAGCACACAGGGAAGTAAAGTACACACTAACCCAAGCAGTTGGCTGCCTGCTAGCAGCACCTGGGGGAGTAGTGATGGGTTAGGTGTCTTGCTCAGGGGCATGTTGTCCATGGTCCACTTATCAGGGATCGAACCAGCAACCCTTTGGTTACAGGCGCAAAGCCCTAAGTCATGGCCACCCCCAAACGTTTAATTCAACCTGCATGATTGAAATTTTGAATGTATTTGATTCTTTAATTGTTAATTTAAATGTTGTCAGTGAATAGTTATGTTGGGAAAGAGACAACAGAGAAGGGCAAAAAAATCATTTTGATTTTGATCATTTGATTATGAAGAGGTTCAGATTTGTTGTTCGCCATGTTGGCTGTGTGTCCTCACTCACATTCACAGATGAGGGTATCTGAGGTTGCCTGTATGAAGAAACCCGACTCTCAGCTTGGAATTGTTGACACTGCATTGTTTCCTTGCCATTGTCCTTGAGGACAAAGATAACCTGTGAAATTCCTGCTGAGTGTTTCTGTCTGATTGAGAAGCACAGCTTGTGAGGAGCGGTGATGATGTGACAGGTAGCAGATCTGCACAGGTCGTCCCCCCTCAGCTGTTCAGTCTAGACTCCTCCTGTACAAACACATGGGATAGCCTTCGCCCAGTCTACCAGGCTTCTCTTTTGGCAGTGGTTTGGCTTGCAGTCTTGTTTGATATGTTCTGAGCATGATGCTCTAGCTTACCCTGTTATTTTTCCCTGAAATATCTTTTTTTCTTACTGACATTTATCAAAAAATTGTTAACTTAGACAGCAAAAAAATGTTTTGATGTTTTTAAGAAGAGTAATCCCGGATATTTGAGTCGGTGAGCATTCTTTATGTTTTTAAATCATTTGTACGCAATGGGTTAATAATAATTTTACAATGCATGTAGGTGCATATTGCTAGTAATTATGGTATGCTAATGAAAATACTAGAGTTGATTTTATTTTGCACCAAACAGATGTACCTTTTGGCCAGCAAAAGAATTGTGATATGACTGAAGTATTTAGCCATGAATGTTTGGGTTATGCTCTTACATTGGCAGTTGTTTTAGTTGACAGTACAATCACTCCCCTGCACTTGCAGTATATTCTTATATAGCACTTTTCTTGTCTTAAATACATTTTCTCTGAATTGCAGTTTTACTTATATCTGACACGTGCTTTTGTGCTACACATGCTAGCGTTTATATCTGTGTATGTTCTGTCTGTGACAGGTCAGTATGTAAGATAAACATACCTATACATAACTATGACATAAATATAACACGTGTTTCTAAACATAATATAACATGTGTTTTGCTCATATTTGGATATACATTATATAAATACTTGTGTTTAGACTGTCTGACATCTGGTAATCAATGCCTCCTATTTACCTCATGACTTAACTACTGATGCCTTGTTGAGAGATAAATCTTTTAAAAAGATATATGTATATATATATATCGATAATGTTATTATTGACATCAACAGAGATTTGCAGTGCGTGTTTTTGTGTAATTCATTCCCAGGGTTTTCTTAGTCATAGATTATTCATTGTAATATGCTGTAGTTACTGATGGCCACTAGGGAAATTTCAAAGTTCCTTTAACAGCAGTTTAAAATGTGGACAGCTGAGGATTTTCAAAGGTAGGCTATATCAGTTGTATTGGCAAATCTGTAGCAAGTGGTAATTCAGTTTTCAGTCTATTGTCCCACCAGTTTTCATGTCATAGTTGGTGAGTTTATGTTTTGGTGCCTCACAGAAAACAAACTTTGGTGCTGTTGTCACTCATAGGTGAATACACAGCCAGAATTGTATCATTTATTTTATCAACAGATGATATTCTTGTTTCTTCCTACAAAAGATTATTTTAGTGTTTGTTTGTTTTTTTCCGCATTGATTTACGATTTATTTATCTATTTACTGTAGTTATATGCATAAGACATTAGAGACATGGAGTTATATATTTAACCTTAGTGTAATACAGACATATTTTTAAATAACTGTTCATTGTGGTAAAGATGATTATGGCAACATGAAAATTTGATGGTGAAATGTGGCTGTAAAAATCTACTTTTTGAAGCAACACACACACACATCAGTGTTTCATTGCAATTATTATTTTATTCTGTTCAACTACAGGTATGGGAGCCAGACAGGCTCCAAAAAACAGCAAAAAGCAAGTTTTGAGGAAAGCCCATGATAGAGCTTCACTCTTCATCATGTCCTTTCTGGAAGAGAAATGAAAAAGAAACAGTAGGAGGTAAAAAGGTCAGAGGTCGACATTAATTATTCCTTTATGTGGGTAGTCTAAGCTGAGGAATAAACTTACAAACAGTACAGTAATTTCCCAAATATTAGCCGCACCATGTATAAGCTCAGGTCAGTGTTTTATGCAAACTTTTACGTTACATTACCTATTAAATCACAATCAGATCAGATCAAGTTGAATGATGAAAAGAAATGCAATCCTGTATATAGCCCTCACCCCATATGAAGAAATTTTACAAAATCAATGTATTAACCTCGGTTAATAATCGGGAAATTATGGTATACTAATATCAGTAGGCATTAGAATTGTATTCATCTTTAAAGTTTTATTAACAAAATA
This sequence comes from Tenualosa ilisha, assembly GCA_015244755.2. Classification (NCBI taxonomy): domain Eukaryota; kingdom Metazoa; phylum Chordata; class Actinopteri; order Clupeiformes; family Clupeidae; genus Tenualosa; species Tenualosa ilisha. The sequence continues at coordinate 2,810,932 of PYXC01000902.1, forward strand.
TGTGAGCTTGTTACTTGTTACTGATATGATGCTTAAATCATGCTTTGACTAATACGATCCTTGAATTTGCCTATGAAAAGTTTTGTCAGTAATGTTTAAGGTTGATTCTCTCACCTTGCCACCTGTATCACGGCTCTTGGCTCTCATCTTGTTGACCTGAGACTCAGCAATATCAGCTCTCTCCTCAGCCTCATCCAGCTCATGCTGCAGCTTGCGGAACTTGGTCATGTTGCTGTTAGCCTGCTCCTCCTGAAATGTAATTTAGCACATAGTTGAGAATGCTCCTCAATACAGTATTGTAAATGAAAAAAATCAATTATGAGGTTTCAACTTACAGCCTCCTCTGCTGTTCTCTTGTAGGACTTGACTTTCAGTTGCAGCTTGTCCACCAGATCCTGAAGACGATGCAGATTCTTCTTGTCTTCCTCAGTCTACAGATGGACATGGTAAGTTAGCTGAACAACTTTGATGTATGATGCCTTGTATGATGGAATATATTAAATAACCACATGCCAATATTTACCTGATAGGTGAGCTCCTTGATGCGGCGCTCATATTTACGGATTCCTTTGACGGAATCACTGGCCTTCCGTTGCTCCATTTCCACCTCACTTTCCAGCTCTCTCACCTGAATAATAAAATGAATGCTGTTAGTTATAATAGTTACTTTGGATGACCATAGTTGCTCAAATTGATTATTTCAGTTGACTGTATTCTTTTTGTTTAGAGACAAAAAGTCATGCTGAAGGTGTGTTATGCACAGGCCCAAAAATGGGCGATAACAGATGTAGAGGGGTTGCTTGCTCCATAGAGGGTACATCAAGCTCTCTCCCAATCTGGTGTGAGGGATGGCCAAACGTAGCCTGATGCATCAAACACTTTCACATCATTTTGCTTTTGTGCAAAGTATCTGAAACCTATCCGTTAGCATATGTTTGATACACGGTGGACATATACTTTCTGCTTCAACCATTTGCTACTGTTATAGCTTTTAGCCCTCCCTCTGTTCACTGATTGGCCCGTCCAAGTTCGGAGACGGTGCGAAAAGAAGCCTACGGCTGACTCCCTGACCAGTGGTGGAGCTAAATGAGCCATTGTGCGGAAGCACTAGGTGGTGCTAGCTAGGCGAAATGGACCTAATCAGAGGACCACAGGGGACTGTAGGTGCGAGGAGATCAGAAAGTTATTGTGTAAATAATTTGTACAGAAGCAAGACTTTGTAAGAAAGATATAATAATCTTTCAGAGCCTCATCCTCAGAGAGGAATACTTTGCAGTTCTTATGTAGAAATACAGTACATTAGACGTGAAAACTGCATTAGGCTACAACTGCATTATATCATGGTGATGTCTTCTCAGTAGCAGACTCAGCTTGGCCTCATAAGGAAGCACCCCAACTTTCCACTTTGGAAAGCAGATAAAGACTCTGATACTGTTTCCAGATTCGAAACTCGGGTGTAAATAGCATTGTTTGCTACAGACAGTCGGATGCTAATCTCTGCTATTCCATGCTATATACACCTGGGTGTAAATAGCCACATTTGCTATGACCACCAGGTGCAAACAGCATTGTTGGCTATAAACAACTGGGTGCAAATAGCACCTCCCAAAAAATCTAAAATTTCCCATATTAAACATGAACTCTTGTGCATTCAACCTGTATTCTTGTTGTGAAATGGCACAGAAATGCCAAAGATTTGTTTCCGAAATGAACAAGCTAGTCTGCTAATGTTGTAAGGATTCCAAAACATAGACAATGGGCCAGAAGACAGTGGGCCATATATATCATCTACCCTGATAGCTTTAACTACTTTACTTCACTACTAGCTACTTACTCCAGCTTGGAATGCTGTAAATTGTAAAAATGTTAATGTTAACAATTCAATTATTTTAAAAGTTTCCATTTTAACTGTCCATGGAAAGTTTCTGGAGGTTTTCCAGACATTTTCATCCCATTTGCAACTCTAATCTTCACATTCCTGTCAACACAGATCTCTAGACTGTTGTTTTGCACTCAGTACCTTAAAATATATTACATTGAAAATATATATCACTTAGAGAATATAAGATTAAAAAAAACAAAAAAAACAAACAAAGGTACTATTAAATAAATACATTATCCAGAAAATTAAACAGAACTTACCCTGGCCTCCAGTTTCTGGATCTGCTTCTTGCCACCCTTCATGGCGATTTGCTCAGCTTCATCCAGACGGTGCTGCAGGTCCTTGATGGTCTGCTCCATATTCTTCTTCATGCGCTCCAGATGAGCACTGGTGTCCTGCTCCTTCTTGAGCTCCTCTGCCATCATGGCAGCATCAGTGATGGCCTTCTTGGCCTTTTCCTCTGCATTCCTGCACTCCTGCGTAGCCTCATCTACTTCACTCTGCAACTGGGATGTATCACCCTCCAGTTTCTTCTTCTGGTTCAGCAGGCTTGTGTTCTAAGGGGGAAGACAAACGTTCATAATGGTCTGTGTCGCATTAGTGCCTATGTCATTAATGGTAAAAAGACCTCCATGTTATGGTTTAAGGACTTTACCTGGGAGTACAGCAGCTGCACCCTCTCACTGACGTCCAGCAGTTCCTGTTCAGCCAGTTTCCGGCCTCTCTCAGTCTGCTCCACCAGGGACCTTAGCTCATCCAGTTCAGCCTGCAGCAGATTGTTGCGTCTTTCCACAATGGCAATGTTCTCTTTGAGATCATCATTACTACGCAGAGCATCATCCAGCTGCAGTTGGGCATCCTGCAAGAAATGTGTTTGAAAAGTGTCAATTTTTGTCAGTTCACCAGTTACAATTTAAAATCCAAAAATCCATCACGGTGTCATAGTTATATAGTAAATTTACCTTCAGATGCCCATGAAGGCCCTTGAGCTGCTTCTGGGCCTCAGCTGCCTGTCTATTGGCCTGGCTGAGCTGGATCTCCATCTCATTGAGGTCTCCCTCCATCTTCTTCTTCAGCCTAAGAGCCTCATTCCTGCTGCGAGTCTCAGACTCCAGGGAGCTCTGCAGGGTGTCCACCACTCTCTGTTGGTTCCTCTTGGCCTGCTCCATCTCCTCATCCTTCTCAGCAAGTTTACGTTCAATGTCAGCTTTGATCTGGTTGAACTCCAGCTGAGCTCTGAGGATCTTACCCTCTTCATGCTCTAGAGTTGCCTGTAAAATGACATATGCATAGAATATTACAGTATCTTCGCAAAGAATACAGAGTTAATTTACATACAGTGATTTACAATACCTCTGCTTCCTCTAGAGCAGACTGGATCTCTGCCTTCTCTTGCTCAAGTGTCTTCCTGACCTTCTCAAGCTCATGAATGTTTTAGCAGTCTCACCAAGTTGCTCAGTGAGATCAGTAATTTCCTCTGTGGTGGAAATTCATACATATTTTATATGTCATTTGTGATACAAATACCTAAATAACTTAATTAATTTTATTTATTTTATTATACAGACCTTGGAGAATTTTATTCTCCCTCTTCATGGTCTCCAGGTGGTCCAGAGATTCCTCATAGGAGTTCTTGAGTTTGAAGAGCTCAGTGCCAAGAGATCTGGCCTCTTTCTGGGAGCTTTCCAGTTCAGTCTGGGACTCCTCATACTTCTGCTTCCACTCAGCCAGGACCTGAGAGAATAAAAAGTATCATCCACAGTTTTTCTGCAGTAGTGTTAAATACTACAAATAGTACCTCTGCTCTGTGTTTTTTAGTATGTTATGATATGGCAATATCAATTTCTGTAAAGTTCAAGGCATTACATGCTGTGTTAACCCAAACTGCTTTCATAACTTTCAACTTACCTTGTCAAAGTTTCTTTGCTTCTTGTCCAGGGCAGCAGCAGCAGCATTGGATCTCTCCACATCAACCATGAGATCTTCAATCTCATTCTGCAGTCTATGCTTAGTTTTCTCCAGAGAGGAGCATTTGGCATTAACGGCCTCCACAGCTTCCTCTGCATCTTGCAGACGCTGAGCCAGCTTTTTCCTGTGAAACAATAAATAGAAAAGTTAAATCATGTTTTTACAGTCATGTTTTCTATGATTTTAATTAGTTCATGCTGAGTGAAGTCTTGGTACTTTACTTGGCATCTTCCAGCTCCTCAGTCCTCTGGATGGCATCAGTCTCGTACTTGGTTCTCCACTGAGCCACCTCAGAGTTGGCCTTGGAGAGACTGCGTTGCAGCTCAGCCTTGGCCTCCTGCTCCTCCTCATACTGCTCCCTCAGCAGGTCAGCATCATGGCGAGCAGACTGCACTGCATGGGCTAGTGCATTCTTAGCCTGAAATTTTAATGTAGTATTTGGTCAGAGTAGACATACATACGTTGACGACAAAAGTGCTCACCTAACATGAGGCATGGACAGGCCATCTGGCATACTTGGCAGTGCTCAGTGGGCCGACACACATTTTTGGGCCAGGGCTGTCATAATTTAATCATAAGAAGTTTTATAAACATTTTTATCAGCCACAACGGTATTTGAGACATGAAGCGTGGCCCTTTGGTTGGTTATTTTTTGAAGGACATTGGCTAGTCCAATGTAATCTCTAAGGCCTCCTCTCCACTCCTCTGCCCTACTGTTAAAGTAGGAGTGGAGGAGTCACAGGGAGATCAGGCAGTTTTAGCTCCCCTCATTCTACAAAGTGGGAGGAATTCCTAAAGTTTCACCCACAACAGGATGCCACGAACCCTGTTGTCCAGAGGCTCTTCACTTGAATGGACGACATGGTATGGAAATGGATGACTTATTGTTGTCAACATCATGTTTTTTTGTGTGTTGTCTTGCTTTTAGCAAGCCCAATGACCCAAGTACTTTCATTAGAGACATAACAGACTGAAGGTATGTGTGCATTTATCCTCTTGTATGTCGTATGCCTCCGCATATTGTAGAGATAACTAGCCAAGGCAATATAGTGTCACTGATGCAATACAAATTCTTGATGGTATTCTGGTTCACCATCGAAAATGTCATCTAAATCCATGCAGTATTTTTTTAGTTATTTTGCAAACAGACAGATGGACAAACGCCGACGAAAACATAACTTCCTTGGCGGAGGCAGTCATGGTGGGTCACCATAGACAAAAATGCTAGGGCCTCTGCGTACGTCATGATAATGCATATCTAGATGTGTAAAAAAAAAAGTACTTTGATTTTTTGAAGATACCTTGACTTCTTCTTCTAGTTGTCTTTTAAGGTCTTCAATTTGTTGGGTGTAGGATTGCTTGCCCCTAGTTAGCTGAGAGACGAGAGAATCCTTCTCTTCTAGTTGCCGAAGAAGCTCCCCTGTTTTAGTGAAATAAGGTAGTAAGTCATAGTAGAGGTAGACATATAGAGTAGGTATTTTTAAGATGTGTAAGTCTTACGAAATACTTTCATGTTGTCTTGAAAGCAGATTTACATCCACTCACATTATAATTCATACAGCGGCCACACATTGCAGAATGTGATATAGGAAAGTTGCTCAATCTAGTTTATTTACTTTGAAGTTTTTAACATAATGTCAATACATTTGTCTCTACACATTCTATCTTTGTTTCTAGGTCTTGGATATTTTAACCTAAGTGATATATTTTGCTCTTTATATGATGGGTATTTTGTATTTACCATTTTCAGTTTGTAGCTTAGCTTTTTGAATGGTGAAGTCATTAATGGTTCGCTGCCCCTCTTCAAACTTTGTTCTATATTCACTCATCTGATCCTCTAAGGTCCTGCACATTTTCTCCAAGTTTGACTTTAGAAAAGAAAGAAGGCAAATGATAAAAGGTATCCAAAAGAGTTATGTAAAATTGTAGACAAGTTGTTCATTTTCTTTCATTACCTTGGCTTTGGAAACCTGCTCCATGTTGGAGGCAACATCATCCAGCTCCAGACGAAGTTCACTCTTCTCCTTCTCAAGCTTTTGTTTCACTCTCTGGAGGTTGTCAATCTGCTCACCGAGATCAGCCACACTGTCTGCATGCTTCTTCCTCAGCGAGGCAGAAGTGGCCTCATGTTGCAGAGTGGACTCTTCAAGGTCTCTGCGCAACTTCTGGAACTCAGCCTCCCTCTTCTTGTTCATCTCAATCTGGGCAGCAGTGGCACCTCCAGCCTCCTCCAGCCTCTCACTGATCTCCTCCAGCTCTCTGGCCAGATCTGCTCGCTGTTTCTCCACTTTGGCTCGGGCAGCTCTCTCAGCCTCCAGCTCTTCCTCCAGCTCCTCTATACGAGCCTTTATCAAGAAGAAAACTAAGATTAAATTTCATTTTAGGCCATGTTATAATCCTAGTCCTTTTACTCATTGTTTCTACTTTACCTGAAGTTCCTTCAGTTTCTTTTGGAGCTGAGCTGCCATAGCTTGCTCATCTTCAATCTTGCTATTAAGTTGACTTATTTCAAAGTCTTTCCTGCAAGAAAACAGAAAGTCATTAGAAACCTCTCTCATACCTTAGTGATATTGCAGTATCGCTTGTAATGCCTTTTCTGCATTAAACATTGTAAGTACTTTTTCAGACGCTCCTCGAGCTGTTGCTTATCATTCTCTAAATCCATCACATTTTCCTGGGTCAGCTTTAAGTCACCCTCAAGCTTCCGCTTTGCTCTCTCAAGATCCATCCTTAGCTTCTTCTCCTGTTCCAGGGATCCCTCAAGCTGTGAAATAGAGGAAGATAAAATTAATATGTTTTTGTAATCCAATGAATTAGCGGAACTTTAGGATCCTCATTCATCTTGAAGCCTACATCATCAACTTGTTGCTCCAGCTTGGCTTTGGCCTTAGTAAGAGTGTTGACTTTGTCCTCCTCACTCTGAAGGTCATCCAGGGTTTGCTGGTGAGCCTCCTGCAATGCTTTCTTCTCCTTGGTCAGCTTAGCAATGATTTCATCAAGAGCTGCCATCTCCTCAGTCAGGTTTTTAACCTGAAAAGAAAAGTCAGTAGTTAGACCACTGTTCCACAGGAAATCTCACTCATGATCATACCAGTTTGAAATGAACGGACCTTATTCTCAGTAGCATGTTTCTCCTTCTCCACTTTAGCCAGAGTGAGCTCCAGATCATCAATGTCCTTCTTGAGCTCAGAACACTCATCCTCCAACTTCCTTTTCTTAGCAGTCAGTTCTGCATTCATCTCCTCTTCATCTTCTAGTCTCTCAGCCAGCTCCTTGGCTTTGGCCTCAAGCTGAATCTTGTTTTTGATTAGACCCTCACAACGTTCCTCAGCATCACACAGATTATCTTGTTCCTGGGGTATTTTAAAATAATAAAGTTGTCTTCTTTAGTGCTTTGACAGCTATTGTTAGGCAAAAAAGAGATGGAATAAGGATGAATAAGATCTACAAAGCATAGACGAAAGGTTTTCTGTGAAATAGTGGGCGGACATCATCTGGAACCAGTGCCATAGTAAATGACTTTTTTGAGAAACTTTTAATGCATATTTCTAACAAATTTCACATATAAAAAATAAGGGTCAAGATTTTAAAACTATATGACAGAACTCACAGTCTGGACTTGAAGTTGCAGGTCATTCTTCTCTTGGAGAAGAGTAACCATCTTCTCCTCAAGCTCTTTTCTACGAGCCTCAGACTTAGCATAGGCCTCCTTCAGCTTCAGGAATTCTTCCTTCATGTTGGCCATCTCTTTCTCAGCCTCAGCTGATCTCAACAGAGGCTTGATCTTGAAGTACATCTTCATCCAGGGCCAATTCTTGACACTCATGAATGCACGGACATTCCACTGAATTACCAGCAGAGCATCCCTGTAAAAGTCAATTCAATGGTGTCACACTGACTGTCACAATTGTGTCATGGTCAGTTAAACATTATTAATGTTATGATTATTGTTGCAATTATTTCCATGGACCATACTGATGCTCCACATCATGAAATTTGTTTTCAAATTCTTATAGGTATGCTAGTGTCATTGAGAGCTGGAATTGACTCAAGAACTAACCGTAACCCTCTGAAGAAAAACAAATTAGGGAAAATGAAAAAGCAGATGAAGTCATTAATGAAGAATAGCATCTGTACCTGCGTTCAACAAGCTTCTGGAACGCAATTCTTGCTAGAAGACCACGAGATCTTGCCTGAAAGTTTGTTATGATTAGAGAAAGTCGGTCATCTCGCATCTCCTCAAGTAGACCGAGAAGACCAGCTTTGAAGAACACCTTCAGTCATGAATAAAGGTTACATTAGAATTTTATGTGAAATATTCAACCATCAAATGGATCAGTATTTGTCATTAGCTAAATATACCTTGGTGTGCCCAAACCTATACTGGGTATGATCAATCTCAAGAGATCCCAGTAGTTTTTCTGCACTCTTTTTGCTGTCGATAAACTGTCCCTCTGGGATAGCGGCAGGATTCAATATGCGGTATCTGAAGAAAAGATGGTTGAAAGTTGATGCAATAAAAGAATCATGTTTTGTTCATGAGTTAAAGTATTGAAAGACCCTTTACCTCTGTTTGAAGTCTCCATACAGGACCCTGTTAGGGAACCCTTTCTGCAGATCCTGATGCCTTCCAGCACACCGTTACAGCGTAGCTGGTGCATGACCAAAGGATTATCCATAGCCCCAGGAGTCTTGGTCTCATTGGGGATGATGCAGCGCACAAAGTGGGGGTGAGTTGACCTCAAGTTGGTCATCAACTTGTTCAGGTTCTCCTGTGAAATTATGTAACATTTAATTTAATTTAGGACATGTATTGTGTATCTAACATCTACCAGGTTCCTTATAAATATGTAATTGGAAGAATAGTCAAATGAACCTGTAATTAGTTTTACTACACATGCTAAAATTTTCAAACAGTTCTGTAAAACTGTTCATTCAACATTGAACATTGAATCTATTAATTATTAAAAACTTATAACAAGACCAATCTAGTACAATGTTAACATCTTTATACTAGACATACAGCTGTTGAGCATTGAGGGACTTGAAATCTCATACTGTTTCTATTTACATATATCTGTTTGCTCTCACCCTGTGGAGGGCAGACACAGTCTGGAAGGAAGAGCCCTTTTTCTTCTTTTCCTTCTTGCCTCCTGCGGCAGCCTCTGCCATTGCTAGTAATAAGAAGGCAAGAGTGTTGAGATTAGCATTATGCTGTATGTAATCCACATTTATTTCAAGTAGATGCATGCTTGTTATTAGAGATGCATTATATGCAGAAATATTACTAAATGTTACTAAGGCTGCTTCTAATGTGTATTTATTAATTTTTCAAAATAATGTAAAATTCATTGCAAGTTTTAGCGCTGGAATCATGGGGGGATCTAATTGCCTAACACTGTTTTTGGATCTGCAGTTTATACATGGAGTGGCTTATTTGTTAGTAATTTATTATTTATTTTATTTATTGCACCTAATATAATAGATGCATTATATACAAAATATTTAAAACAAACACAAGGAAACAAAACAAAAATACCTAAGTTGCTTCAAACAAGTTTCCTCCTTTTTATTTACAGTATACAGGATGTTAACTACTAATGTCAGTTTGATGCATACTCACCAGACTCAGCACCAGCATAGTTGGCAAAAAGAGTGGCCAGTAGTTTCACTGTAGACTTTTGGTATAAACCAACCACTGTCTCATTCAGAGGGTCTTTGTTCTTCATAAGCCAGTTCATGATGTTGTAGTCAACAGTTCCAGCATAGTGAATCAGTGAGAAATGAGCCTCTGGCTTCCCCTTGATGATTCTGGGCTTCTGGAAGTTCGCAGATTTTCCCAGGTGGTTGTCATAAAGCTTGGCTTTAAATGTCATGTCAGTGGCCTTGGGGAACATGCACTCCTCTTCAAGGATGGACATGATACCCATGGGCTTGATGAAGAAAGATTGAGGTATGCATATTGAAATGTGCAATCAAAAATTCAACTTCTATTTCTAATCAATTATGAAGTAGAAATCATTACACCAAAATAGAGGTATACTGTAATTTTAGCTAACCTTTTCAATGAGGTCAATGCAGGCTTGCAAGTCCATTCCGAAGTCAATGAATGTCCATTCAATGCCCTCCCTCTTGTACTCCTCTTGCTCCAGTACAAACATGTGGTGGTTGAAGAACTGCTGTAGCTTCTCATTAGTGAAGTTGATGCACAGTTGCTCAAAGGTGTTGAACTTAGGGAGACACACAATGAAAATTGTGTTTTTGTTTTATCAGTCAAACATGTAAGTGCATGCAGAGAGGGCCGATGGTGGTACAGGAGGTGTAGGAGTTGTTGCTGCTTGCAGGTGCTGTGCAGAGCAGCCTTTGCCATCAGTGTGTAAGAGTTTGGGTGTTCCGCGAGGAATAACGTTGTAAAGGGCTTTGAGTGCTTATACAGAGCACAAAGAGTACAAAAGCACCATATAAATACAGGACCATGTAGAAAGATAAAACATACTTCAAAGATTTCAAATCCAGCAATATCCAGCACACCAATGAAATACTGGCGAGGCTGTTTGGTGTCCAAGGATTGGTTGATTCTCACGACCATCCAGAGGAACATCTTCTCATACACTGCCTTTGCAAGTGCACCAACGGCATAGTTCACCTTGTCAAGAAGGAAAAGCAATTATTATTATTATCTCACAGTCTCACAAGGAACAACCAAATTTCCAAACCAAAATTTTATTTTGTTTTAAAGCTATCCATTTGCTTGCATGTAGAGCCTGTAGTTCTGCTCTAGTTCTTATTCAACTGTGAGAATTTCTCACCTGTTGGACATTCTGTCCCTTGGTGACCCACTCATTTCCTACTTTGACCCTTGGGTGACAGAAGGCCTTGACGAGGTCAGCAGAGTTTAGGCCCATCAGATAAGCAGCTTTGTCTGTCTCTAAAATGTGATTGAATTTTCTGGTTGAGTATTGCAGTGGTACAAAGACCAAGTTGTGGAATAAATTCATTAGATCATGGTGTTTTTGTGTCTGAGAGCTAGCAAGGTAATGAGCGCCAAGAGCTACTCTAGATTGCTGCCTTACTGGATTACTGCCTTAGTCTTACTGTATAACACGTCTACAGCACAGTTGAGACATTGTCATTTAATTTTTTTGAGGGGACAAAAAACAATTTCCTGCTAATGGCCTGCTAACATCACCTCATAGCCAACCAACAACACTGATTAACCCATCTGCACTACTAATATACCCAAGCCACCTGTTAGAGACCCCTGCATTAGATGTAGCTGATGGAAAGTAGTGATTATGTTTGGAACAACTACATTATCCGAAAGTTAATTGCTTCAAACAGCAAGCCATAATTATTAAATGGAAAGTGCCCAATGCTTTATAGCAGAGGAAATATTTATAGAACATACCCTCAGTGCCATCAGCCTCTGCCTGCTCCTCTCTCTGCTTCTGTTTAAACCTCATGTTGCCATAGTGCATGATGGCACCAGTCATCTTGTAAATGCTGTTCTTTTCGTCTTGAGTGAAGCCCAGCACGTCAAAGGCTTCCTACAGTGTTACCAAACAAAAGCATCCAGTTGAATGTTAAAGACAAGTAGAATGCCCCATATCCAGACTCAGATCCAGATGTGAAAGGCATATTTTGTGAGTGGACACAGATCCTGATGAACAGACAAATGAGATGAGATGACATGGACTGGAATTAACACAAATGGTTCCTGTGTATACTATTCACATGTAACCCAACATAGAAATTCCTAATAAGGACAGAAAAATTGCTGGGAGACGAAAAGGCATAGGGCACTATTCTGAAATTGCTATTTGCACCATAAATAACCTTTGAGATGGTTGCAAACATAAATAGATTGAGTGATTAGAGGAACAGGACATAAGTTTAGATGTCAGTGAGATGTGGTTGTCTGTGTGGCATTTAGTCTGTGTGGCATTTAGTTAAATCTAATAATTTCGATCCCCAGCCTAAATAAGGTTGTAACTGACCGATTGTTCTGATTGGTCTGTTAGTGCTCCAGAATCTTTGTTCCCCAACAACCAGAAGGCGCAAGTCTCCTGTCATAGTAGCAGTTGCTAACACTTCAGCCTTAGACAAACAACCCACAGAATAAATGAGATTCAATGGGGAGCACAGGATTTTCTGTGCTCTTGTACAAGAATTGCATGCAATGGACCCTCAAAATATGGTTAGGGTTAGGGTTAGATGTTAAAGTTCCCTCAGAGAAGCACTGTATAATTTTTTAAATGTCCACAACACCAGAGATTATGTCAGTTTTTCTGCTTAGCTTAGCACACAAAGCTACCAAGGATTCTCATTCACCACCAATGCTTTGCTAGTACGCTAAGAAAACCGAAAGTGTTATGTGATGTTATCAGGCAGTTATTACTACTGAACACTCACATTACGTGTATTCACTCTGGAATCAAATCTATATTTACAATATTTATGAAAGCTATGTTGTGTAATAGAGTGTAGGGGTAACATTAATTTTAGATTTGTGGGGGTGAGATGGATAAATTTAGCAACCATGCTAACAAGGGCAAATGACAGGAAAATAACCTACTTATCCCAGTTGTCTCATTTTACGTGATGGCTATTTCCATCACAGTACTCAACATTTATCAAGAATCAGAACTACTAGATTTTCAAAGTGTGCACATTTACAATGCTTTCCTATGAGAAATGGATCGAGCTAATGTTTATCCTTGGTAGCACCAGTAACTAGGAAGAAGGCGGGACTTGACAATTAGGCTTATAAAATTGCATTTGAACATATTTTTGATAAATCAAAAAAAGTTCAGAATAAATCTAAATAAAGTTGTGTACATTTTATTTTAACATCAAAGAACAGGGTACATCCACTATTCAACCCCTGCTTATTTCAGCTTTACTCACATCAGTAGCATCCAGCTCATCACCATCATTAATGGAGGCTACTTGGGTCTCTCCTTGGGAGATGTAACCATAGTCATAGGGGTTGGTGGTGATCAACAACATCTCTGCAATATAAGAATATGATTTTCAGCAGTTTCTTTCTCAGGAAGTTACATGGTTACATATGATGGAATTTGTGAAGTTTGTCAAACCCAGAAGCTCTGGCCTCCTCTGGGAGAGTATCTGGTAGAAGATGTGGTAATCTCTCTCAGCTTTGAGCTGGAAAATCACCCGAGACTTCTCCAAGAGATCTGGCAAATGACAAGCACAAAAGATTAAAAAGTAAAAGTAAAAGTTTTGCAACTAACCATATGCAAATAAACCCAATACACGAATGTAATAGAAATGAGCTTACAGGTTTCAATATCAGCAGAGGCCAGTTTGCCACTGGCAGCAAAGTGGATCCTGATAAACTTGCCCTGTAGAAAACAAGAACATTTGAAAGTAAATGGGTTACAGTATTTGTCTACAAGTCGACAGCCATTAAGAACCTAATGAATAAATGCTCAAAAATCGTACATGAACTCCCAGTGATTTGGGGTATTTCAGCTTGTTTCTTTTCTCTGCTATAATTGATGTTTAACATCAGTACAAATCAATACTCACAAATCGAGAGGAGTTATCATTTCTGATGGTCTTTGCATTGCCAAAGGCCTCCAGAGCAGGGTTACACTGGATGATTTGATCCTCCAGGGTTCCCTGAAGATGGACATTTATAAATAACGTGATCATTATGTTTTTCAGGAATGTTGTGTCAGAACCATTGCTATCTGTATTTCACAACCTTTTTGTCATTTGGGTCCCTCTTAATGCCCCCAGCAGCAATACTGGCAAAGTACTGAATCACTCTCTTGGTGTTTACAGTCTTTCCAGCACCAGATTCTCCACTAATTAAGGAAGGACAAGATAAAAGATATTTAGTGACATAACTTAACATGGAAAATTATATTGAAAGGACAGAGCAGACTTACGTGATCAGGAGAGACTGATTCTCCCTGTCTGAAAGGGGAAATAATGCTGTTCAATTGGATAAGTACTATGTAGTTATGTAGTTTTAAGTTAAATTAGCACACCCTTCTTACTGGCTGCTACCACTGTACTATTTGTGTTATTCATTTATTCACCATTAACTTCCTTTACCTGTCAGCATGTATTGATAGGAGTTGTCAGAGATGGAGAAAATATGAGGAGGAGCTTCACTTCTCTTCTTGCCTCTGTAAGCAATGACAACTTCCTGGTTGTACACTGGCAACCACTTGTAGGGGTTTACAGTGACACAGAACAACCCAGAGTAAGTCTGTGCAGAGAGACAAAAACGATTGATAATGAGTTTGGCTCTGTCTCAGTATTGTAAGGGAATCTGATACACGCTCGCCACTACTCACGTAAATCATCCAGGCTGCATAACGCTCTTTGAGGTTATACAGCACAGCAGGCTCATGCAGGAAGGTGAACATCGCCATGTCCTCAATTTTATCAAACTTTGGCGGGTTCTGAGGGTGGATGTCCGAGTCTTTCACAACAACAGTCTAGAATAAAAGCAGCGTTTTGAAGTATCTGAAAGTTGTCCATTCTTGCTGATTGATAAATTTCTGAAGAAATGCCTAAATATTGGAATATAAGCAAATCCAAAGGCTAGAAAATGCACCCTCTTACCTTCCCATGCTCAGTTTCACAGGTGACTTTGTCACCATCACGACTCTGAATCGTGCCTTTCACATACTCTTCCACTGGATCAGGAACAAAGCAGGCCCTCTTAATGTCAAAGGGGCGAGTCTGGGCCTCCAGACGCTCCATATCTGACTTTCTCAAAAACGGAGCCGCCGCCCCAAAGTCCTGCATCGCCACATCTCCCATCTTTCAACCTAAAAGACAGTTAGGTTGTTAAGCTATTGGGTTATATGCTTTTTTGTTTAGTGTACGTGTGGTACACATAAATAGCTAATGCAATCTACAAGGCTCCAGTCATCTAAGTTACTGATGTACCCATTTTCAGGAATTGAAAAATATTGAATGAAAATATTGCAATTGCAACCACTGTCCTGTCTATTGGTAGTGCAGACATGGTGATGTGGTGATGCAATACCCCCACAACATACAAAGAGAGTTTGAAAGTAACCTTAGCTTCCATTTAATGCGTTAATTTTACAGGGTTTTAAGTATTAGTCTAGACTCTAACTGTTTAAACTATCAACTCATTTGTATTAAGCTACTGATCCTTTCACAGACTTAACATTAAGCTCATAAGATACTGTTGTCCTGTCAGTTTATTGTGTTTGCATAATTAACTATACTTACCGCGTGCTGCCCGCCGCTGTTAGTAGGCGTCTCCTTTTAGCAAAAGTCTGTAAGATAGGTAAGCAACAACATTAGCATTGTCAAATTTCCTGAACACAAGCAAGTTAAATATTGAGAACAATCAAGTTGTCATTATCTGTAAAAGGTAATAATTTGAATCATAGCATGGTGGTACATAATATTATTAGTCTATGTAGACAAATATTAGCTAGCCTAATCCCATCTTGCTTACCTTTGGATGATTTAAATTAAAGCCTGCTGGCTGTCCAGTCCCTGCTCTGGCTTTTATAAAGGTAGTGGCTCTCTAAATATGGATGATGGCACTGAATGCATCAGCACTGTCATTGTGTCGTTTTGGTGGAGGAGAGGGTGGGTGGCTGGAATTGTGGTTATTCTGTGGATCATGCCAGTGAGAGGCTTCACCAGGAATCTGGCTGTTGGGGAGGGCGGCTGGGATGAGGTCCACATCTGCCCTGGCATCCCAACACTCCTGTTGGAACAAGGTATTTGTAAGATCACACATGACCAACCAAAAGTAGGTCATAAATCAACATTGTCCTCAATTATCACAATTTGCAGCAGTAACTAATTTGTAACTGATTGTTTAAAAGTTGAATTACTCAAACTCGATTAGCAACTATAACAATCAGGTCAAAGCAGTGAAATAATTGGTCTTTAAATATATGTAAAAAAAAAAAAAAAAGAAAACTATATATATATAGATGATGATGATGATGATAATGATGATTTTTTATCTATTATTATTATTATTATTATTATTATTACTTTTATAATAAGTAAAATAAATGTTCATAATTAGTTTGTGCAGGTATTGCATTTAATGCATCATATTGGTCAGAATTTGTTCAGGGTCTTTGTTAGATTTCCTTTGCCACTATTTCCTGATGTTTCTCTACAAGAAAGACAACAAATTAAGACCTTGTTGAATTTATAGAAAGCCTTATTCTGTTGTTGTGGGACACTTAGCCAGTCAAATGTCTCAGGGAGAAATGTTCTCTCACACATTTTAGAGATTGTATAAGTTATAGACTAATGAATGTTTTCATGCAATAATATGTTAACTATATGTAATAAAAATAAATAAATAAAATAGATGAATAAACATGTATGTGTCGTGTCATTGATTTATTTTTGAGACATATGGAAATGAGAGAATACTCTAAGAGCTTGTTTACGTGTATCTAGATATTTTCATAAACTGATATTTTTTTTATCTATTTGGACCATGGTTTTAGCTACCTCAAATGGATATCTTTTTAAAGTGCCCTCGAAAGTGAAGATATTTCAAATTCTGTGGACACATAAACGCAATTCAGAAAAGGAGCTGATAAAAGATATTTCTTTATTAAGATATCTACATATGTGTAAAGAAGCCCAAAGACAGTTCAAGAGCAGAACAGGAGAGCCAGAAGTCACATGATAACTTAAGCTAAAAGCTAATTTTGTCAATATCTTTGTATGTTTGTGGACACTAACTGACTACTAACATGGAAGCAAATGATTGGCAGTCATGTTCAGTCAGTGCAAAGGCATGGTCAAGGTCAGTCCCCAAATGACAATGTCTTTCCAAGCACGTCTACACATGCTTAACGTGTTGCTAACCTCTAACCTTGTGCAAAGAGTCTGTCTGTGTGATTGGGGAAGGCATGCTTTACTTGTTTATTTCCATTTCTGAACACTTCACAGAGGTCATCATAAATAAAGCCTGGGTCAGGCTGTGTATGATTTATGAGGGACTGGGCTGTCGAGTTAACATAGTGGTGTGAGTAATCAGAAAGTGATTTCTGTCTTTAATGCCTTACATGCTCCTGTTGTCAAAGCTGTGATGTTGCTGTGAACTCAATGGTTTCGCAAGCAGTAATGGAAGTCATTTGAAGTCAGCAGGCTTCCCTATGGCCTTAATATCCTTCATTTATAACACTGACAAATTCCCCTTGTGGGCAATAAAAACATTCTTTGTTAAAAGTGAAAACGTGACATTCAATGAATACTTCATTGAATTCAATGAATATCCTATTCCTGCTATTCTTGTTGTGGTAACTGTGGTTATATGTTGCTAAACTGTGGTCTGATTTTAATCTTCTTCACTTTTGAAATATTTGCTGCAAACATTTTGTTTAGCTTTCTTAGATTGTTACTGCTGAAGTACAGCATGAAACATCTGAACATATGGGACTTCAATAAGATTTCAGGATGCAGGCCAGGTTGTCCATAAGCTATGTAATAAATACTCTATATGGCACAAGTAACAAAATGCCAAAGCTATTTCATGAGTGCTGTGCCTCTGGGATGGTGTTGACTACTGTGACAAGTGTGAAGGAGTCCAAAGCTGCTAAGTGGTGAGAACAGCAGAGGAATATAAAGGTCAGGAGGTCGAGCAAGGTGCAAATTTCACACTGTTACTTAGACGTGTGCATTGGCAACCTCCCAGTCACATCAATATGTAGCTTAGGCATAGCTATGGGCTCAGACTCAAGCTTGAAACAACATTCCTGATATTTGACACTCATAGCCATGTTCATGCCCCCACCACCACCACACCCATGCACTCAAAATAATTTAAAAATAATAAACTTTTCCAGTCTGTATTACCACTTTTGCATCAGACTTGAACATGAATTAATGCCGTCTCTAGTCTCACTGATTATGAATGAATGCCATCCAGTCTCACTGTAACACTTATGGCAGTGGTTTTATACTTCCCTATCATTTTTGGGTTAGGACATAGGACTGCACATAGGGTTGATGGATTGACACTAGTCAGCATTTTCTCCTCTGTTCCACCAGATGGCACTGGTCACATTTTTCCCCAGATAGAAAACAAGAGTACGGCACCCACTGATTTTTGTTTATTTGTCCCAGAATTTATGGGGTCTGGCAGTTGCAGCTCAGAACTGCCAAAGGATGGGCCCTCTGGCTTAGTCTCAATGTGATAATCAAAGAAAACTAGAATTCAAATTGTGAAATTAGAGAAGAACTGTAGGATGAATGTCTTCAGTGCCCACTTTCAGGTAGTAACAATTGAAACATTGCCTGAGTACCCTGAGTGTATTTATTAAGATCAATTAATAGACCAGACCTAACCCAGTCTCAGCTGCCAACACAGAACAGTCTGGAAGGTAATAAATAGACATCACTTACATGATGATGGCAAGGCAAGTTTATTTAAAGAACATATTTGATACCTAAGGGCAACTGAGTGTGCTTTATATAAATAAAAGCCAAAAGTAGTGAATAAAGGCCTTAACGGCAAGTTGGAAGTTTAGTTGGAAATTTGTTCCAAACAAAAAATGTAAACATATTGATATTTTTGTAAAAGCATTGCAAAAACTCACATCTTTTGTATAGATATTTGATCTTAACTGTCATTACATCTGATCGCCTCCAATTAGTTTATTATTATTATTATTATTATGATTGTATGCTTTAATATTTCTTTACTTACTTACTTACTTATTTGCTAATGTGAGGCTCATTCTTATCATTGATATTTTTTGTTATTGTTGCTATTGTCAGTATCAGTACCATTAATATTATAGTAAATGTCAGTTTTTTAACTTAACATAAATGAATGTGTCACATTCGTCACATTTTGAACAAAAGTGTCAAATCCCATAACCAAACCAAATTATTAATGAAATAGCTTTGACTGAGTTATGAACATGTGATGTTGCCACAATGAAGAAGCCTAACTCATCTCTTGGTATTGTTTACCTTCCCATTGTCCTTGAGGACAAAGATAACCTGTGAAATTCCATCTGAGTGCCTCTGTCTGATTTAGGAGCACAGCTTGTGAAGAGCGATGATACTGTGACAGGTGGCACATTCATAAAGGTCTCAATGTGCATAAATAAAAATGTCCAGTCACAGAAATGTTGGCGTCTCTTTGAGAGGTGTGAATGATAGACATATTGTCTGCCCAGGTCAGTAATCTTAGGCTATTTCACATGACCCTATTTAGCTTTATTGTTCATCATATTAACAATAAAGTGTCAAGAGTGCATAAAACTGATATTTTTAATGAGACCATTCTTATTGTGCAGTCGCACATATTGTATTGCACACTTATGTGATCACTGAGAACATGGTAATTGAAGCTTCAAAAGACCTTGGTGCTTAATATACCAAGGAGTTTTGAAGGACACCCCCGGGCATGTATTCTCAGCTGTTCACTTTAGACTCCTCCTTTTACCAAGCAAGTCTCCGTCTCAATGTCTCAGATGCAGCACACTGTGTTTTCACAGGTAGGAAGGAAGGTAGGGGGTTATGCGTTTGCCTACAAGAGATGTGGCTTCAGTGCAAAACACCATTGGAAAGTTAACCAGGTAAGCAGTTCTTCAAACTATAAATGCACTATTTTTTTTTTTTTTAAATGGCTAAACATGTGCAAGTCATCCCAAGGTAGTTACCACAATGTAGATGTCTGTTATATTACAAAGAATACAAACAGTGGAAGAACCGTGTTGAAGAAGTTGCAGAGCATTTTTGTGATGGAGTTCTGTTGCTACAGTCAATTATGTGCTCTGATTGTCATATCAAGCTTGCCTTCAAAAAAAGTTGTTGGTACTGTTGTACTGTAATGTGTTTTGTCCAAACACTTTGACTTTGTTACTTTTGATGCCTTTTTTCTTTTGTTGTGTGTTTGATACTGCAGTCATTTTTTGAAAGGATGGTTCTCCAGCATAATGGTCAGGAGAGATTTGAGGCAGAGTTATGACGCTACAGTTCATTATCTACTTGTGGTCAGGGTAGAGGCGTGGTGCCCCTTATATCCAGGGTTCAATTCCACGCAGGGTGCCCATTCAGGGTAGGTGAGGCACTATTGGGCACTGTCACCCTAGTATGGGAAGTTTAGGGGCAGATCTAAGGGATGCCATAGAATATAAAGTGTATGGGCATTCTACTTCAGTGCCATGGCTGCCAAGCCAATGGTCTTTGTTCTGCTGTGTTTTGTGGTCAAGCAATATTTTTAGTGTCACACTGAGGTAAAGGCTGGGTGGAGTGACTGCACTCATCATTTTTTCCCCACAAACTTCTGTGTTTCTGTGTATAATCATAATGATTTAATAGTCTAGTAATACTCATATATTAATCTTCATACCAGGATTAAGTTCAATTCTGTATATTTGTTACCTTACATTATTATCATTATTATTGTTTTATTAATAATATACCAATAAAGCTTTGTCAGATATTCAGAATTTGGAGCACACGTGTTGTTTGTTGAAACTGAAGTAAAATCATTCAGCAAATTAGTATGTTATTGCACTGAAACAGCACAAACTTCAACAACTTCATTTGCAGTTTCAATTTATTCTATTCAACTACAGGTATGGGAGCCAAAGACAAGCTCCAAAGAAGAGAACACAATGGTTTCAGAAAAGTCCAAGAGAAAGCTTCATTCTTCATCATGCCCCTTCTATGAGAGAAAAATGGAAGATGAAAATTTAATGTAAATGTAAACAGGTATGGTGTCATTATCACTCTTTTTTGGGTGGTCTAAAGTTCAGCCCATTTTTATGCTAAATGAATGGCTTAAAAATAGCAGCATTTTTCTTGTCATCGACAAATTTTAGCAAAATACACACTACAGCTTCACACTCCTGGGACACAGAGTTAAGGAAGGAGCACTCTATGTGCTATATGACAGATTAAGATTAAGAGATTAAGAGCACATGGTCTTATGACTCTACACATAGTGATTTACAGTAATGCAGACTTAAAGGAATACCAGGCAAGCCTGTGATTTTTTTTTACCTACAGAGTTCCACCTACAGTCGATTTAAAAAAAATTAACACCAACCTTGTGTATTCTAAACAATACATGTCGATATATTTGCAATCCAAGAGAATAGCAATAAGCAATCGTTTTCAAACAGTATGTAACACTGGGGCATTTCATGTAACATTGGGGCATTACTTTTATATTGCATGTGCTGTAACTGCACAAAGAAACAATAGAAAGGCCGAAAGAACCTTTTTCACCCCCTGATGAGCCATTTAACCATCAAAGTGACTATGAAGCTGGTAAATTAACCTAAAAACAGTGTAAACTTTTGCCTGGTGTCCCTTTAGGCCTAATGTAAGCTGTTTTGTTTTTATTTTGTCTAGAGTTTTATTTTACACTTAGAATTCTCCTTGGACCTATTGCATGGTAAATAAGCAAGCTAAATTTTCAATGGCAGTTGGTTGTGGATTAATAAAAAATCACAATAGAGTAGAGCTTGGATTGTAAATTAACAGGAATATAAGTGAGACTTAAGTTGGTAGGTTGTCTTCACTATTTGATAATTTAACCAGATGTCATTTCAAGATTTCACGGCAAGCTGATGGTAAGATTTTAACCAATTCATTTACCATTACACATAACTGGCCATTTATAACATTAAGTTAGGTTGATAGCATGTGCAGCAGAGCAGTAATATGCTGTATGTATAGAAAACACTTGCAGGTCCTCTTACCTTACTACCAATTTCACGGCTCTTGGCTCTCATCTTGTTGACTTGAGTCTCAGCAATATCAGCTCTCTCCTCAGCCTCATCCAGCTCATGCTGCAGCTTACGGAACTTGCTCAAGTTGGTGTTGGCTTGTTCCTCCTGAAGAGTAGAAATGTGCAAGTGGAATGGTGGTCTTATCCATATGATCAATGCAGGAATACAATGTCAAGTTCATGTCTTCTCAACTCCCCATCTGACCAGAGCCACAAAATTTCATGCAATCCCGGACTACTGAAATGGAGATTTTTCTTTTGGGAGACTATATCTGTATCACTTACAGCTTCCTCTGTTGCTCTCTTGAAGGACTTCACTTTCAGCTGCAGCTTGTCAACAAGATCCTGAAGACGGGCCAGATTCTTGCGGTCCTCCTCAGTCTGTCATTGTTTAAGGAAATAGCAGATATTTGTTTCATTGACTCGTGAACACATTTCTAATCCATGCCTGTTATTCATGATCTGTCCACTGCCATCTCATGTTCACCACAGAACGACCTAGTTTAGAAACAGTAAGCTTGATTTCCGGTTTGACTAGAGGAATAATGTCTATATGCAATACATGTTTATAGATACAATCATTAAAGGTCTTATCTTGCTCCCCTAAAGTCAGTGAACTCATTTGGCAAATCTCAAACATGGTTAGATGGTTATAGTACCTGGTAAGTAAGCTCCTTAATGCGTCTCTCATGTTTGCGAATGCCTTTCATAGCTTCACTAGCCTTTTTCTGCTCCATTTCCAATTCATTCTCCTGTTCTCTCACCTGCAAAGGACAAGTAACATTTTAGTACAATTTTGATAGCATTCTTAAATATCACGATAATGACACAAACTAATGTATACCAACCCTGGCCTCCAGTTTCTGGATCTGTTTCTTGCCACCTTTCATGGCAATTTGCTCAGCTTCATCCAGACGGTGCTGCAGGTCCTTGATGGTCTGCTCCATGTTCTTCTTCATGCGCTCCAGGTGAGCACTGGTGTCCTGCTCCTTCTTGAGCTCCTCTGCCATCATGGCAGCATCAGTAATGGCTTTCTTGGCCTTTTCCTCTGCATTCCTGCACTCCTGCACAGCGTCCTCCACCTCAGTCTGCAGCTGGTTCACATCATTCTCCAGCTTCTTCTTGTTGTTCACCAGGCTGATGTTCTGAGTGTGAAGAGCAATTAAGTAAGTGAATAAAAGTGTATACTGTAGATTACAGTGTTTTCTTAAATCTCTTTTAAATCTCTTTTTTGGGGTTAAACAGATAGCTTTGTTGCTCTAAGTCAGTATAAATTGACAACTCAGAAAGAAAGCCTTAAAAATACACATACTGTATAGTAAAATTGAGTGTAAAGAATAACAGCTACCAAACTTTTCAAACATTTCTGCTTTGTTTTCTCTTAAAATGGGGCATTACCATTGACACAACAAATCACCCATCTATAATATGAAGGGTGAAGGTGTCTTGAATTTTACCTGAGAGTGTAGCAGCTGGACTCTCTCACTGACGTCCAGAAGTTCCTGTTCAGCCAGTTTTCTTGCTTTCTCGGTCTGCTCCACCACAGACCTCAGCTCATCCAGTTCAGCCTGCAGTAGATTGTTGCGTCTCTCCACAATGGCAATGTTCTCTTTGAGATCATCATTAGCACGAAGTGCCTCGTCAAGCTGTAGCTGCGCATCCTACCATGGAAAATGGCAAATATTCTTGTAACATCAAGTAAATCATCTATTCATACAATTTTTTTTTTAAATATTGCGTCATGGCTTTACCTTCAGATGACCTTGGAGACTCTTAAGCTGCTTCTGGGACTCAGCTGCCTGTCTGTTGGCCTGGCTGAGCTGGATCTCCATCTCATTGAGGTCTCCCTCCATCTTCTTCTTAAGCCTAAGAGCCTCATTCCTGCTGCGAGTTTCAGACTCCAGTGAGCTCTGCAGGGTGTCCACCATTCTCTGATGGTTCCTCTTGGCCTGCTCCATCTCCTCATCCTTCTCAACAAGTTTGCGCTCAATGTCAGCTTTGATCTGATTAAACTCCAGCTGAGCTCTGAGGATCTTACCTTCCTCATGTTCAAGTGAGGCCTATTGATGTTGACAGATCATTAGATTATGCATCTCAAGGTAATGTAAAGCAGCAATGTGATAAAACATGTATTAGTGATAGTATCTACTAGTTTTGTGTTCATGCACCTCTGCTTCCTCCAGAGCTGTTTGTATATCTGCTTTTTCTTGCTCTAGTTGCTTCCTGATTTTCTCAAGTTCATGAATGCTCTTTCCACTTTCACCGAGTTGCTCACTGAGATCTGAAATTTCCTCTGTTGAACAAGGAAATGTGTATATTTCAGTGAACATTTGTGAACCGATGACTTTCTGAGTGAACTTTACATCAAGAGGACCTTAAGATATAAAGTATTATTTAGTATGAACCTTGGAGGTTTTTGTTCTCTCTCTTCATGGTCTCAAGGTGGTCCAGAGATTCCTCATAGGAGTTCTTGAGTTTAAAAAGTTCAGTGCCAAGAGATCTGGACTCTTTCTGGGAGCTCTCCAGCTCAGTCTGGGACTCCTCATACTTCTGCTTCCACTCAGACAGGACCTGGGAGAATTTAAATATTGTGTGTTATTTACCTGGGAGGAAATAACACATTTCGATTTGAAAGAAATACCAAACCGTCTCAACTGTGTCAATACTTTATCAAAGTTTCTTTGCTTCTTGTCCAGGGCAGCAGCAACAGCATTGGATCTCTCCACATCTACCATGAGATCTTCAATCTCATTCTGTAGTCTATGCTTAGTTTTCTCCAGAGAGGAGCATTTGGCATTAACAGCCTCCACAGCTTCTTCTGCATCTTGCAGACGCTGAGCCAGCTTTTTTCTATAAGAAGAAAAAAGTTTTTCTCATCAGACATTTATTTTACTATTTACCAATACATGTAGATGATTTGTGAGGATGTTACAATTTTAGCCTATGTATTTGGTTTCATCTGAATGTCAGGTCATTGTCGATCTTACTTAGCATCTTCCAGTTCTTCAGTCCTCTGGATGGCATCAGTTTCATACTTGGTTCTCCACTGAGCCACCTCAGAGTTGGCCTTGGAGAGACTGCGCTGTAGCTCAGCCTTGGCCTCCTGCTCCTCCTCATACTGCTCCCTCAGGAGGTCAGCATCATGGCGAGCAGACTGCACTGCATGGGCTAGGGCATTCTTAGCCTGTGAAGTAACATAGCAGTATAAGGTCAGAATAGCAATAAAACCTGTTGATATTTACCTTACAATGTAGCATTCTTAGCCTGACTTGGAAGAAAATGATGTTAGTCAATGTTATATCATTTACTGTTGTTATGTCATGGTTACCTTGACTTCTTCCTCCAATTGTCTTTTGAGATCCTCAATCTGCTGGGTGAAGGACTGTTTGCTTCTGGTCAGCTGTGACACTAGAGAACCTTTCTCTTCAAGTTGTCTGGAAAGCTCACCTTTTTGAAATAATAATGCATGTTATGGTGGAAGACCCTCTTTAGAAATGTCAGCATGCATAGGGCAAGATTGTGTGGAAGATACACTACATAACAACAATGCATCTTGCAAAAAATAATACAAATATATATGCAATGCAAAAATAATACAAATATATGAAGAATATACTTGCAGAATCATGTATTTCCCTTTTTACACATATTTTATTATATTTTAATCTGCTTGCTTGTACATTTCTAGAAATATCAAACAGCAGGTGCTTTCCTTGATTAAAGGAACACACCAACCTTTTTGTAAATTTGCTTGTTTGGTGTCTATCCCAGAGTTAGATAAGATAATACACTCATCACTCCTCTGTGTATGCCACAGTTCCCAGTCTGACACCCCAGCCTAGCTTAGTATAAATAACAGGAAATGGTTTACATCAACTGGCATAAAGTACCCCACTTCCATTGAATTATATAACGAATAACATTAGTTAATGTTAGACTTATTGCACAAAACGGTATGCATCCTAACTGTGCCTTTGCAGGTTTGCAGTAGACTGCAAATAAACAAATGCAAATAAATTTCCCCAAATTTAAGTAAAGAAATCCAAAACAGCATTACTTTAGTTAAATGATATTACCTGAAGTAAATCTACAAATTATTTTGGCAAATTTGCAAATGAGCACAATAATGGGCATCCTGAGCAATTTCTACCGCTCTGCGATCGAGAGCATCTTGACTAACTGTGTGACAGTTTGGTATGGAAATTGCTCTGTCACTGGTCGCAAGGCTCTGCAGCGAGTGGTGAAAACTGCTCAGAGAATCACAGGGACTTCACTTCCTGCCATTGAGGATGTCCATAAGAAAAGATGTCTGCGACGGGCACGCAGCATTCTGAAGGACACCTCTCATCCTGCCAACAAACTGTTCCAACTCCTCCGCTCCAGAAGGCGCTACAGGAGCCTCCAGACTAAAACCACCAGGTTCAGGAACAGCTTCTTCCCCACAGCCGTCACACTACTGAACTGTGCCCCCCACTGAACCTCACACTGCACTCTGCTGCGATAGCCCTTGGACTGCACATCTGTACATCTGTATATACTTAATACATCCGTACATAACTATCTCTATAGCACATCTGTATATTACCCTTATATTGAATCTATATAGCACATCTGTATATTACCCTTGTTATCTCTTCACCTTACATGTATATTGCTCTACTGCCCATTTATTATTACTACTCTTATCTGTATATAATTTGCTCTTTACTGGTACATACTGCATATACTGTATATACTGCACTTGCTGCTCTTTGCACTTCTGATTAGATGCCATACTGCATTTCGCTACCCTGTATTTATACATGAGTAATGACAATAAAGTTGAATCTAATCTAATCTAATAAATTAGTAAATTAATAAATTAATGTTTTCATACCATTTTCAGTTTGTAGTTTTGCTTTCTGTGTGGTGAAATCATTGATACTGCGTTGGGCCTCTTCATATTTCACTCTGTATTCACACATCTGGTCCTCCAGGGTGCGGCTCATTTTCTCCAAATTTGCCTGAAATGTATCAAAAAATAAGAAACCTAGACAACAATGTAGTGTTAACCATATTATTTTTTCTTACCTTGGCTTTGGCCACTTGCTCCATGTTGGAGACAACATCATCTAGCTCCAGACGAAGTTCACTCTTCTCCTTCTCAAGCTTTTGTTTCACTCTCTGGAGGTTGTCAATCTGCTCACCAAGGTCAGCTGCACTATCTGCATGTTTCTTTCTCAGTGTGGCAGAAGTGGCCTCATGTTGCAGAGTGGACTCTTCAAGGTCTCTGCGCAGCTTCTGGAACTCAGCCTCCCTCTTCTTGTTCATCTCAATCTGGGCAGCAGTGGCACCTCCAGCCTCCTCCAGCCTCTCACTGATCTCCTCCAGCTCTCTGGCCAGATCTGCTCGCTGTTTCTCCACTTTGGCTCGGGCAGCTCTCTCAGCCTCCAACTCTTCCTCCAGCTCCTCAATTCGAGCCTTTATTCAAAAGGAGATGACAGTCTTATAGAAATGGCTTACATGTTAATAAATTGTATCATTCTTTTGTGTACCTGAAGCTCCTTGAGTTTTTTCTGTAGCTGAGTTGCCGTGACCTGCTCATCCTCAATCTTGCCATTAAGCTGGCTAATCTCAAAGTCTTTCCTACATAAATGAATAATTTGTGAGACTTTTTGTTTGTATGATAGTAGCTAAGGTACTTTTGTTTTACTGTATTGGTTACTTTTTGAGTCGTTCCTCCAGCTGTTGTTTGTCATTTTCTAAATCCATCACATTTTCTTGGGTCAACTTTAAGTCACCCTCAAGCTTCCTCTTTGCTCTCTCAAGGTCCATCCTTATTTTCTTTTCCTGTTCCAGGGACCCTTCAAGCTGAAAAACAGATAATTGAAAGGAGGATGAGGATCTCTTACAATATTCTAAATATTCGGGTTCATCTTATTTTCTTCTTTCTAACGTACATCATCAACTTGCTGCTCCAGCTTGGCTTTGGCCTTAGTCAGAGTGTTAACTTTGTCCTCCTCACTCTGAAGGTCATCCAGGGTTTGCTGGTGAGCTTCTTGTAGAGCTTTTTTCTCCTTGGTGAGCTTTGCAATGGTTTCATCAAGAGCTGACATTTCCTCAATAAGGTTTTTAACCTGAAAGCAGAACGAAAATACACCCCTCATAGTATTGAGACCCCATTGTCAAAACTGTCCAACATGACAAAAGCATAAGTCCTTTTCAGGCGTAATGACCTTATTCTCAGTGGCATGCTTCTCTTTCTCCACTTTAGCCAGAGTGAGCTCTAGATCATCAATGTCCTTCTTGAGCTCAGAGCACTCATCTTCCAACTTCCTCTTTTTAGCAGTCAGCTCTGCATTTATCTCCTCCTCATCTTCCAGTCTCTCGGTCAACTCTTTGATTTTGGCCTCAAGCTGAATTTTGTTCTTGATAAGACCTTCGCATCGCTCTTCAGCATCACAAAGATTATCTTGTTCCTAAAGTGTTTTGTAGCAGAGTAAAGAGAATGAATTAGGCATAACCAAAGAATATATGTAAATAGTAAATAATTATCATAGATTACTGAAAAATGTAGTTGGTATAATTCTCTGGACATAGTTAGACTCACTGTCTGAACTTGAAGCTGCAGGTCGTTCTTCTCTTGGAGAAGAGTAACCATTTTCTCCTCAAGCTCCTTCCTACGAGCCTCAGATTTAGCGTAGGCCTCCTTCAGCTTTGCAAATTCTTCCTTCATGTTGGCCATCTCTTTCTCAGCTTCAGCTGATCTTAACAGAGGCTTGATTTTGAAGTACATCTTCATCCAGGGCCAATTCTTGACACTCATAAATGCACGGATGTTCCACTGAATAACCAGCAAGGCATCCCTGTTGTGAAAAAAATTTTAATGATTAATGTTGTATTCATACACAGTATCTTGTCAGTGTCGGCAGTTGCTCATAGGTTGAAGCCAGGAGCACGTTGTATTGAGGGAGTCATCCATTGTGTTGAAACTGATGTGCTTTGTATGGCATGATGGTGTATGGTGGTGGTCATGGAAAAATACTGTTACCTTCGTTCCAGAACCTTCTGGAATTCTATTCTTGCAAGAACACCTCTGGATCTAGCCTGCAGTCGTGTGATGATTAAAGCAAGGCGGTCATCTCTCATCTCTTCAAGGATACCCAGTAAACCAGCTTTGAAGAACACCTTCAGTCAATAAGAAAATTCAAGAATTTTGAGTCATATTTTTCATTTCAGAGTGCTGGAAATAGAAACCAAATTCTCTGTCTGCTATACCTTAGTGTGCCCAAACCTATACTGGTTATGGTCAATGTCCAGGGAACCCAGTAGTTTTTCCGCACTCTTTTTGCTGTCAATAAACTGTCCCTCTGGGATAGCAGCAGGATTTAAGATGCGGTATCTGAAAAGGATAGTTGAAAGTTGATGTAATAAAAAGAATATAATTTGTTAATGAGTTAAAATAATAAAAGAGCCATTACCTCTGTTTGAAGTCTCCATACAGGATCCTGTTGGGGAACCCCTTTCTGCAGATCCTAATGCCTTCCAGCACACCGTTACAACGCAGCTGGTGCATGACCAAAGGATTATCCATGGCCCCAGGAGTCTTGGTCTCATTGGGGATGATGCAGCGCACAAAGTGAGGGTGAGTTGACCTCAAGTTGGTCATCAGCTTGTTCAGGTTCTCCTGTTGTAGGATAATGTGTATGAGTCATCGTAGCTCTTATATTTAGAAAGTCTTTGGATAGGGTAGCACAATGAATTAGCATGCCATGGATATACATTGAGAAAGTTAACAATCAGCACATATGAAAAATGTCATACTATCACAGGGATTACATTAACAATCAGCCTAAATTCCTAAAATATCATCAAAAATCGAATGACATACATACCTAACTCCGAATGTTTTAATCTGACAACTATCAGAATTTTCTGAATCTGACTCAAACATTTAGCTTACTTGTACTCACCCTGTGGAGGGCAGACACGGTCTGGAAGGAAGAGCCCTTCTTCTTCTTTTCCTTCTTACCTGAACCCTCTGCCATTACTAAAACATAGTGGGCACAACAATGAGTTATTACCCTGCACTACCCTGCAAGATATTACCCTGCACTTACCCAGCTATCAAAGTAGTGTGTACCATTTGTGTTGTCCAATTAAAACACTCTTGCGATAATATGTACTGTAAGTGGTGAAGAGTTCATTATCACTCACCAGAGTCGGCACCAGAATAGTTGGCAAATAGAGTGGCCAATAGTTTCACTGTAGACTTTTGGTATAAACCAACCACTGTCTCATTGAGAGGGTCTTTGTTCTTCATCAGCCAGTTGTTGATGTTGTAGTCCACTGTTCCAGCATAGTGAATCAGGGAGAAATGGGCCTCTGCTTTGCCCTTGATAATCCTGGGCTTCTGGAAGTTCCCAGACTTTCCCAGGTGGTTGTCGTAAAGCTTGGCTTTGAATGTGGCATCACTGGCCTTGGGGAACATGCACTCCTCTTCAAGGATGGACATGATACCCATGGGCTGGGAATAAGTATTAAGTCAACATCAGAGGACCACTCCATCAAAACAGAGATAGTAAACTATTGATCATTAGTGCTATGTGAAATCATGTATACATCAGCAATACTATATTACCTTTTCAATGAGGTCAATACAGGCCTGCAAGTCCATGCCGAAATCAATGAATGTCCACTCAATGCCCTCCTTCTTGTACTCCTCTTGCTCCAGCACAAACATGTGGTGGTTGAAGAACTGCTGCAGCTTCTCATTAGTGAAGTTGATGCACAGTTGCTCAAAGGTATTGAACTGTAGGAGACAGTGATTTCAGTTAAATTTTATTTTGTTTTCAGTCAAAATTGACTGCATGCATTGTAAAAAGAAAGAAAGAGAAAAATATTTTGATTCAGTCAAGTTATTTGTATCAAAATCATTACAGGTTTATTACACATTTTCACTAATGCATTTAGCAGATGCTTTTATCCAAAGCGACTTACATTTGCCAACTATCAATTACTTCAGGGCCAGTCTTCCCTACAGCAACTTAGGTTTAAGTGCCTTGCTCAAGGACACAACAGTGGCAACTGGGATTTGGGCCCACAATTTCCAGCATGCTAGCTAGGTTTCTTGACCACTACGCTACCACCGCCCCAATTACACATAATCATACATTGGCATGACTCCCTGTTAACTGGGTGCTTGTGATCAGTAATGACCAAGGAAAGTATCAAAAATCAAAGACAAAAATCTTACATCAAAGATCTCAAATCCAGCGATATCCAGCACACCAATGAAATACTGGCGAGGTTGTTTGGTGTCCAAGGACTGGTTGATTCTCACTACCATCCAGAGGAACATCTTCTCATAAACTGCTTTTGCAAGAGCTCCGACAGCATAATACACCTGACAGGGTAGGAAGTAAGGAAGGATTTTGAAGAAGTTATGCTCCCCAGATGTCAAAATTGTAACGTAAAATTAACTTTCTGTTTTTGTTTTATAATTATTAATGCATTTTTATTAAAAGTTTACAAGTCACCTGTTGGACATTCTGTCCCTTGGTGACCCACTCATTTCCTACTTTAACCCTTGGATGACACAAGGCCTTGATGAGGTCAGCAGAGTTCAGGCCCATCAGATAAGCAGATTTGTCTGCATCTAAAATAGAATTTTTGAAGTCATATTGAGATCAACGGCCTACTCTTAAAGTAGTTAAAGTATCAGAATATAATGTTGATAGAAACTCCACTAGCATCCCATGCCTTTGGGGGCATTTACTTTGTGACCAGCCAAAATAGTAGGCCTAATGAACCTTTTTCACAGCAGCAATTTTTCCAAGAAGTGTCAGGGTAAGCACATGTAGCATTTATGGCAGCCTAGGGTTAGGGTTAGGGTTAGGGTTAAGATTCTGATTTAGTGTAGAATTTTAAATGCTGGTGCTTTTAGAATTAGATTTTTGGTAACACTATACATAACAGGTGAGTAGTTAAGTAGTTAACATGTTCATAGCAGCTGTCAAAACTTGTTCACAAGGCATTCATGACTGATGTGACATGACTCAACATTCATACTCAACCTTTCATAAATGTGGTGGACAGAATGGCGATAATTAAAAGTCCAACAGTCTCTAAGTAGCATTGCCATTTTGTTTGTTACGTGATCATGTCACATTTAAATATTTCATGATTATCTTTGCAGGTAATTATCTTCTTTTGTTACCTTGCCTACACTCAGATGGGTAGCCTCTATGTAGTTTACTTCCCACTGTTAAAGCCATATTATAAATACTTACCAACTTATAGGTATAGTAAAGTGACATTTGAAGTAGATTTTAAGATATTCATGATATTTTTATGACATATTTAGATGTGACAACATCAGGTAACAGTGCTAAAACAAAAACACCAATACTGCCTTGAGACTATTGGACTTTTATTTTGATGTTGTTGTAATTCTGTCTTCCACATTTGTAAAAGGATGGGTATGAATGTTAAGGAAAGTCCCTTCATTCGACCGCCATCTTGGAATGCCTTCAGACAGCTATTTGGGATTAACAAAACCAGGCCCTATCAGAATTAATGGGGAGATATCCAAGACTCCAGATCCGCGGGTCGTACTGACCTAAAAAGTGTATTGTGCGAAGTCTGAATTGAATTTTGTCAAAATCAACTTCGCTCAAATAAAGCTAGAAAAGCCATTATTTAAAATGGCAATTTGCTCACTATGCCTGTGGCAACATTCGCAGCATGGCTAACCATGGTGATTGAGATAGTAAGGTTAACCATTTGTCTTAGTCCAACAATTGGATTGGTTACTTTAATTGCAGGGCAGGACTTACACTTTCTGAACTCCACCATCTTTGCATTACGAACGGACGTGAAAACTTTTTAAGTCATGTGTCCCTGGTCATGTCTTATGAAACAGTCATGAATCCTTTGTGAGCAGTTTACGACAGCTGCTATAAATGCACTCACCCATCAAGTGAAGTGTTACAAAATCATTTGAGACTTAAGCAATACTTGTGGATCGTTTATAATGTTTTTGTAGCATTAGCCTACTCAGTGTCACACCTTGTGAGAGTTTATGTAATGAATGACCAAGATGCTTTGAGTACAAACCCTCAGTGCCATCAGCCTCTGCCTGCTCCTCTCTCTGTTTCTGCTTGAACTTCATGTTGCCGTAGTGCATGATGGCACCAGTCATCTTGTAAATGCTGTTCTTCTCCTCTTGGGTGAAGCCCAACACATCAAAAGCCTCCTACAGCACAAAATACACAATTCAAGTACATCAAATAAACTACTTTGATTATGTCCCTGATTGATTATGCTCCCTCACATCAGTGGCCATCAGCTCATCCCCATCATTAATTGAAGGCACAGTTGTCTCTCCTTGGGAGATGAAGGCGTAGTCATAGGGGTTGGCAGTGATCAGCAGCAACTCTAGAGAGAAAGAAACAAGATGCTCAATAACTTGTTCCTGAGGTTATACCTATTAAATAATGTATCAGCATTTTTTTAGATGTTAGTAAAATTTATTATTTAAAATAATTAAGTTTAACCTAGCAGCTCTGGTTTCCTCTGAGACAGGATCTGGTAGAAGATGTGGTAATCTCTCTCAGCCTTGAGCTGGAAAGTCACCCGAGACTTCTCCAGAAGATCTGGAAAACAATGCAAATGGGACAGATTGAAAATGTATTGTCCTGTATTAAGAACATACAGTGCTCAAACATTTTAAAGTGATTTAGTAGAATGAAAATGTTCTTACAGGTCTCAATGTCAGCGGAGGCCAGTTTGCCATTTGCAGCAAAGTGGATCCTGATAAACTTTCCCTATTGGAGACAGAAACAAAACTAAATAGGCTACCGTAACACTTAATGGGGACTATATTTTGGTTTTACAGCATGAAGCTCCAATGTGCCTAATAAATTTCGTGATAAAAAAAGTCATACTCACAAATCTAGAGGAGTTGTCATTTCTGATGGTCTTTGCATTACCAAAAGCCTCCAGAGCAGGGTTACACTGGATGATTTGATCCTCCAGGGTGCCCTGAATATTAAAAAGTAATGAGTGCCTCACCCTCTATGAAAATGTTCAGTGTACATTTGACAGTAATACTGTCTAAATTTCAAAAAACCTTTTTGTCAGTTGGGTCCCTTTTGCCAGCACCAGCAGCAATACTGGCAAAGTACTGAATGACTCTCTTGGTGTTCACAGTCTTTCCAGCACCAGACTCTCCACTGTAAGGGATTGAAGAGAAATTGCAATATTTATTATTCTGAAATGGAGGTCCAGAAATAGAACCCATGTGCATTGCAGACTTACGTGATAAGGATGGACTGATTCTCTCGGTCTGAAAGAGAAGTTGGGTTTTGAGCAGTTATTCTTAAATAATGCAAAGATGAGAGAATTAAATGTTTTCCTTAAAGGTACAGACATGCAGTGATGCTAAGCGTTTTTAAAAACATGTAGCACTTTTATTAGCACTTAATATATAATAATAATATAGTACTCAATATCACATTTAGCTATAGAACCGTCAGGGATCTCTCCATTAGCTTAGGTTTCCTCCGCTGAAGGACTCAAAGGACCTATCAGCGAACAGAGAGAGGGCTATGTCCTTGGTGGGAGGGATAAAAGTGGTGTCATGACCAAACGGTTGTTTGACCAAACTGTTTGGGGGCATCCCCAATAGTTTTAAAGTTCACAGAAAGTCTCTGCCTACCAGGAAGCTAACCTGTGCATATTGAGAGGTTCCAGACTTTTTGCACAAAGTGAAATAATGTGAAATAGTCTGGTTCACGAGGCTACTGGCTGAGAGGTCTTGAAACACTTTGTCAACACAGAAATGACTGGGCTGATTGCACCCCTAAAGGTAACGTTTTTTTTTTTTTAATTTACAACTTGTTGTCTGGATATCTACTGTAGTAGCATACAAGCAAACTTGAGCTGCCCTGCCTCATATTACATTGGTGGTGATGGTGGTGATGTGTTAACTGCCATACCATGTTAAATACCACTACTCCTCAGTATTTTTTTATGGCTTGGTCGAGATGACTTGTGCTACAGAATTTCACATAGTTCCTTTAAAAAATGTTCTTGTAAGAGGCTAATTTTTTGATGGTTGACTATGTACCTGACATACAGATTTTAACCAATTCATTAGATACTTACCTGACAGCATGTACTGGTAGGCGTTGTCAGAGATGGAGTAGATGTGAGGAGGAGCTTCACTTCTCTTCTTACCTCTGTAAGCCAGGACAACTTCCTGGTTGTATACTGGCAACCACTTGTAGGGGTTTACAGTGACACAGAACAATCCAGAGTAGGTCTGTGCAGAGAGACACCAACGATTGATAATGTCTGTATTTTAAGAGAATCTTAACGATTGCTAATTTTGAGCTTGGCTCTGTCTTAGTATTGTAATCTGCAACACACTCATCTCTATACTCACATAGATCATCCAGGCTGCATAACGCTCTTTGAGGTTATACAGCACAGCAGGCTCATGCAGGAAGGTGAACATCGCCATGTCCTCAATTTTATCGAACTTTGGCGGGTTCTGAGGGTGGATGTCTGACTCTTTCACGGTGACTGTCTACCAAAGATACAGTGTTGTTAATAGACAAAGAAGATCTCAAAATAAGTAAAATTCATTTGGACACTACCAGAAATCTAAGATTAGATGCTCTTACCTTTTTTCTCTCAGTCTCGCAGGTGACTTTGTCACCATCACGACTGATAACAGTTCCCTTCACATACTCTTCATCAGGATCCGGCACAAAGCATTCCTTCTTCATGTCAAATGGGCGAGTCTGGGCCTCCAGACGCTCCTTGTCTGACTTCCTTAGATATGAAGCCGCCAGCCCAAACTCTGCCATTGCAGCATCCCCCATGGTGTAGCTTTGAAAACAAATTTTAATTTAGCTGTTTGTCTTAGCACACCACTTAAATACAGTACATTGAATTACATTGATGTTACATATATTCAGTTTTGATTGTTCACTCTAATTACACAAGCTAATTACATGGACATACTGTACATTTTGTTTCAGTGGCAGATGATGTTCAGAAACAACAACTGAAGTAAGTTCTATTGATAAGTCTGAGGTCAATTTGACTGTCATTCACTGCTGAAGCTCCACATATACTGTGAGGTAAGTGTTAAATACAGAATTTTTGTGTCTTTCATTTGGATTTGTTTGTATTTTGGTCCACACCACACCAAGCAGCACTTACGATAATTCCTGCTACCTTTCTGTCCACTTAACACTGATGTGATGCTACTGATCTAGCAATGGAAAAAAATACATTTAAGGTAGGTCTAGTCAGGATAAAATATTGTATATACTGTACCTGTGCATACCACACACACACACACATACACATAGACACACACACACACACACACTACAAAAATATGTTCGCAAATTCAAATGATATCCTAACCTCTCTCTGATATTATCCCCTATGCTGTTATACCAAAGTGTACCAATGACAAGCACCTTTTTCATTGTATCCTATGATATTGTTATGTGCCTTACCTTCAGATGATTCCAATTCAGAGCCTGCTGGTTGCCCAGCCCCTGCTCTGGCTTTTATAAAGGTAGCTGCCCTCTAAATATGGATGATGGCACTGAATGCATCAACACTGTCATTGTCTCGTTTTGGTGGAGGAGAGGGTGGGGTGGCTGGAATTGTGGTTATTCTGTGGATCATGCCAGCGATATTCACCAGGCTTCACCATGAAATTGGCTGCTGTCCATATATGTGCTGGTATTTCAGTATTCCTCAGGGATAGAGGTAGTCCTGCTTGCAGAAACAAAGTATCACGTGAACAAAAATCATATCAGATCATCATAAAAATAAATACAGTGTTCTTCAGAAAAGTTAAGCTGATTGGCATCATCACTGTCACAGACAAAGGCTATGCCTAGTTCCGTGGTTTCTGAGGAAAAAAGCAAGTGAATGTTGAAGTACCTCAAGCCTCAAAAGAACCACTTTTTTGTAACATGTTTTTATTCAAACTGCTCATAATTAGATGATCTAGATTTGATCCATTGTCAGTATGGTTGATTGCAATGGAGGGGAGCTAATTTCATCTATTGTCTTGGGTGCTATTTTTGGAAACGGTAGGGTGTGTTGAGTGGAAACATTACACAGCATTCAACAATGTCATTAAAAGATATTGAAAGATGTTTTGTACACACACAGCTATCATGAGTTCAATGAAAGTTTTTCATTCATCAGAACATATACAGTTGAAGCTACATATGTTAACTATATGTTAAATATGTTAAATTAAATAAATTGCTAAATAATGCAGTCTTGGTGTGATTTCTTGTTGAATTCACAACATATTGTATTATCATCTTTAACAGCAGTATTCATAAAACAATATGCATCTGTGTGTGTGTGCACACACTTGTGTTTGTGTGTGTATCATTCTATGCTTGTTTAGATTATCAGATGCTAAAAATATCAGATTTTTGGCAGGTTTCAGACATCTGACAGTGGAACGTATGCGGTCTGTCAGTGCGGATGCAAGACAGTCTGTCAGTATGGACACAAGTCCTGGCTCTGTGTGCACTTTGAAAGCCCAGTATACTTGCTGGACGTTTCACATATAATACGTGAGGGCAAAGAGATGGATGTTCTGCTCTGAGATGTTCAGGGGATCATAAGGGCTCAGGGAGACCTTAATCAGCTCCATTTATGTCAGTTGTGGAGAAGCAGTCCAGTCCAGTCAGTAAATAAAGACTGTAGGGGTTGGCCTGTGCGCTGCTTCTCCTTTGCCTTATGTTGCGGAGTGAGTCATGGCCAAGGGATGCGGTCTGTCTCTGCCTTGTAATCCCCCACACAGCCCCTCTCTCACTGGCTTAGCTGGGAACTTAGATACAGGCTTTTTTAAGCAACAGGGGGTGTTGCATTACTGTGTGAAGTCAATATGTCTGACAATAAGTGACCTTATTGTGACTTGTCAAATGTAATGATGACTTTCATTATTTTGCCTTAAATACATAGAAGTTTATTTAAATGTCATTGCTAGTTATCATTTGCTGTCCGTACTGTAGACGATGTCGTTGTAGAGTAATTGTGCTATATTTTCAGATTTTTAGATTTTTAGTGTTATTTTTTTATTCACTCATTTTGTTAATTTTGGCAGGGGAGCTTTTAATGGAGAACAGTAATGACTATATGTAATGGGCTGACAACAGTTATAAACTATTTTCAGTTGCAAAAAGATTAAACATGTAAGTCTTGTTTGCTTAGGTTTATAATTAATATAAAGCACAAGCCCATACAGCACATCCTAATAACGTTAAAAACAAAAAAAAACATTTCTGTAGATCATTGTCTGATGACCATGAACTTCAATTTCCTTTTCTCACAAGAAGGTGATAACAGGTAATGAGACAAATAAGTTGTCAGTGGACTGGCTTAGCAGGACCACTGTGATGTGACAATATCACCCCGGAGATGGTCGACTGGTTTGAAGTTAACCAGCTTTGACTGTATTGCCCAAGTGGTGAGAACAGCTGAAGGATAAAGGTCAGGAGCCTGGATAAGGCACAGACTTCCATGACGAGTGCTAAGTGGCTTGGAATGCTTAACATGCACCCCAGAATTCTCACCCGCGGTAAGACATGACTGTTGTTCTTGCTATGTTGTTTGCGTGCATTGTGTGAAATTCTTCAAAGTGTCCTGGAGGTGGAATACATTGAGCCCAGCAGATTAATTTACTTGATGTTAATCTACGGAATACATTATGAAGTGAAGTTAATATGAGATTTAAAAGCATTAGTTAAATACAAAGAATAGGGGAAATGCTGTGAATCTGTTCATTAAAGCAAACAGAAAAATGAAAATAATCAAACCATAAAAAACAGGTATAATAAGGTTTAAAAAGTGATGTCCAATGATCCTATCAATCTGTGGTCCTATCCTGTGCCACCCTTTGGCTGGTCAACACATGATATTTTGAACTTCAATCACAGGTGTCCTTTGGTGTTTCAAATACCAACAGATGCAAGCCATCATTGAAACCACAACTTGTCTGCCTCTTCATTTGTGTATTTATTTAGTTATTTATTTATTTATATTTCTCAATGTTTATGTCTGATGATTTATTTACATTCCCAGTATCTCTTCACATTAAGTTTATAACATAATAGCCTAGAATACACTAAGAATATCTAACAGTGTTCCCTCAGACCCTACTCCTGAATTACTTGACTGACTGATCTGTATCGCGCCTCTTTGTGAATAACAAAAACGGCACATCTAATCCTGGGTGGAGCTGGTCCAAGTGGTGACGGCCTCTTGAGAGGGCAACAGGCTTTCCATGTGTTTCCACTTGCAGGAGAACAGCACATGAACCTATTCAGAGTTCATTATGAAGGGCAACATGAGATCAGAAATACAAACACAAAACTGTCACTTGTGATGGGAGAAAATTATATCTCACTATACAAGTGCAACTTTTTCGCAATATATGTACTAGCTTTTATGCTTTTCTTTTAATTATGTAAAGCATGCTGACATATGTGTGAAACATGCTTAGAAATAAACTTGCCCTGACATTATCTTGCCAGAGTTAGGAACCATTCCATTGTCGTGAGCAGGTTTGGCAGTTTAATCCTAGCCATGCTAGCGCCACCTAGTGCTTCCACTCAATATCACATTCCACTACAGCACAGTCTGGGATCTCTTCATCAGCTCAGGGCTCTGGCATGCCCAATAGTTCACAGAAATGAGGGATTCCAATTGAGGGCCACTTTGCACAAAGTGAAACAGTGTGAAAGCATTTGGTGCACCTGGCTGGTTTACTCCACCATTAAATGAAAATTGCAGGGCATTTCAACCCAAAGCCCTACTTTGTGAGGTCATCTAGTGCAGTCTGTCAAATGATGAAACAATGAAATTTAATACAACATAGACGAATAGTGAAGTGGCAGCTAACACAGTTAATATTAGCTGCTAGCTCGCTTATGTTGCACCATAGTTTCATAAGATGTTTAGGGCAGGTTCCTGAAATTAACACATTCAATCTCATTTGAATAGAAAACTGAATATTTCCAGTTTGTAGTATTTATCACACACATGGATGTAGTCTTAAGTTGATAGTATCAGCCTATCACATTTCAGAAAGTGAATACAAGATTATTTTTGTCACAAACATCATTTGATTTTGTCAACATGTTTATTTCAGTTTAGTCTAGAGTTACCAACATAATCTTAGCATTGTTATTACATGATATTAAGCAAACACCGTCATACATCTTAATTCTATTGTCAAGTCATTTATTGTTAATAGTATAATCACGTAATATTGTCAACCATTCAGAATTATAACAATACGTTCATTGTTAAGAAACTAATATTAATTAGGTTTGTGATCAAGGAGGCCTCAGGATAGTCCCGCTTCCTTTGTTTCCAAGTTGCGATCCTTGATCCAGACCTGCAGCCAATTCTTCCTGTACTTCAACCCAGTCCCAAGGCAAACCATCAGTGTGATGGTTTGAATGATTCAAGTCTGATGGTCCTCACGTAAGGACTAGTGTCTCAAGCAGACGGCCAATTTCCCAAACCCAAGGATTAGCTTATTATTTTCCCTTCACTTGGTTCTCAGCTTCTGTAAAGGTCTTCTGCATATTCAGACTTATATTTAGATGTAGACACCTAAATAGTTTAATGTTTTGAATCAGCATATTTCTGACAACATTCAGTATGTAAGAGTCAGTTACATAGTTACACTGGCAATGCCTGCTTTTCTTGTCCACCCAGAAACTGTATCATATTCGAAGGTCAACATTTGGCAACACACATCTGTTGTGTTTTATCCATGGCTCAACCTTAGTAGCCTACATCAATGATGTCAAAAAATCTCTTCCAGATATTTCTACTGTTATATTAGCCTCTCCACTGGCAAGGAAAGAGCTCCCCCTACTGTTACAAGTGAGAACAACTAAAGTCTGAAAGAGGTCTGAAAATAGGTTACGTTAATACTATTTACAAATTAGCTGTGATGTTTGGGCAGCCCTTGCGTGTGTGGAGGGTATCCTGGAGCTGTTTTTTCATCTGTGAACATGGTGTGGTGGTTAACCATCAGAGGGACATTTCAGAGGACCGTGATTAAGGGGCTATTGCTCTGATCCTCTACGGCTCAGGTCCCAGAATGAGCGCTGAATGTGTCCACATCCATTTCAACACAGCGTGCATCACTGAGCATAGGCCACTCTCTGCACAGCTCCAGCAACTCCCTCCTCGAGCCCAGGTAGAGCCAGTGTGCAGACACCACCTCCTCCTCCTGGTCTGTCAGAAATGACCATGTGATATTAGTGTTGGGGGATAGGCTTGTGGGCAGTGTGTGAATGGACACATGTTCTGCTCCTCTCTCTGGCCACTCTGACCCTCACGTGACCTCTGACCCTTCCCAGAACCTGCCCAGTACTTTTCCACAGCAGCATGGAGGTGGGCGACTCTTGTGTGTTGGTGAAGGATGTGTGTGTGTGTGTGTGTGTGTGTGTGAGAGAGAGAGTGAGTGAGTATGTATGTGTGTGAATGGGAGAGAGTGCGCCGTGCTGAGCAGGGATGGATGGCGAGACGGTGATATGATGGCGGGACAGTGTGTGTGTGTGGGGGGGGGGTTGTCGTCTAGGTCTCTGGGTTGGGGGTGGCCAGTAAAGGCACATTGTCTCTTCTTCTCCGGCCCAGAGGGGGGCGCCGGTACTGCTCTCCATCAGCCAGCGTCTGGGGCAAGGGCTTCCTCTTGCTCTCAGGTAGCAGCAGGATGGAGAGCACGGCCAGCAGTGCCAGGGACGAGTAGACCACGTGGTGCAGGAAGTAGCCATAGTGATTACGCAGGTCCATGAGCGGAGAGCTGAGGCGCCCCACACAGCCCAGGGCTAGTACTGCACCTACACCCACACCCCTGCAGAACACATTCACAACATAGGCAATCTTACCAGACATGCTACACTAGGAGGAGATACTGTGTCCATTTTAGACAGTTTCCCCACTGGACATTCAGGTAACAGCTAATGGCTAATGGCCTCACTCTGAGCCAACGATGCCCCAGACATCACTGAACATCCTGCAGTCTACCTGCTCTACCACACACATTATTCTGAATACTACAAGAAATAGATTACATCAGAGCTGTACACAAAAAATACACCAAACACACAAAACCTCTCTACTATTAATAATTCATTAATCTGTATATATGTCGATAAAACACCCAGGGCATATTAATTAGTAAACATTTACCCACAGTGTCAGTAAGTCTCCGCTTAAAGAGTGTTAGATGATAGATGTTCACTATTTATATGAGTGCCATACTGGGGTAAAAGTGGTCATGCAGTAATGAACAATCTTGCTTTAGCAAGTAAAGGTCATTTTGATGAAGTTAACAATCTGATCCCAGTTCCATTAAGTTTTAGAGAATAGAAAACTAAGTGAAATAATGTTAACCTTAAGCAGTCCCTATTGGTTGTGTGCCTACCTGATGATGGTGGGCATGATCTCAGCTGTGAAGAGGATGCAGAGGTGGGCCGCTGCCTGGGAGGAGAACAGCCCCATCACAGAAAACACAGTGATGGCCGACTCTGATAGATCTGCAGGGCAACACAGGTGGGACTGTAACAGCTGAACAGACTCTCTCTCTTTCTCACTTTCTCTCTCTCACACACACACAGTCTCCTCTATCTTATTTGTCATTAATAATGTAGTGCCTATGTTAGACCACAAGGTGGCAGTATACATTTGCAAAAAGTTCTTAACAGAGGGGGGAATCATACATCAGATTTGTTGCACACACAAGGCTAAATTGATACTGACACAGTGGTCAACTATAAAACTGTCAACTGTCAACTTTCCACTGTTTTGTACAGGCTGTTTTCAGCTTCTCCCATCCAGGAGATGCTCAAGGTCTATATTAGCCCAAATCACACATTTCTAAAACCTTTTTTTTCCCTCAGCAATCAAATGACTAAACTTGCCACAAGACCCTATACAGTCCTGGATTTGGTATACGTATTTGCTTACTTGTAATTTACTTATATGTCATTCACTCTTGGGTTGGGCTGTAGCGAAGCATTTAGCTGTGGGCACAAACTTACACTCCATCAGTCCCAGCAGAATGAGAGAGGCTAGGCCTGTCAGTGTCATGGCCAGGAGCAAGATTCCTCGGCGGCCACACCTATTGACTGTTGCCCA
The DNA here is from genome assembly GCA_015244755.2 of Tenualosa ilisha. Classification (NCBI taxonomy): domain Eukaryota; kingdom Metazoa; phylum Chordata; class Actinopteri; order Clupeiformes; family Clupeidae; genus Tenualosa; species Tenualosa ilisha. The sequence continues at coordinate 2,853,732 of PYXC01000902.1, forward strand.
TAGCAACAGCCATGCCCCACCCCCGGCGCACACAGAGAGCAGGTATGTCCAGTAGAAGCTGGGGGTGGTGCCTCTGACATCACCACGGAAGGAACTGTAACAGTGGCTGATTCCATGGGAGATAAAGCTGAAAGGACAAGAAACACACACACAAAAAACAAATATTTTCTATCGTCATTCGTACATATAAACCACGTTTTATTGAAGTTTTTAATTAAAAAAAAAAAAAAAATGCTATGCATCCAAAATAATTAAATTATTAAATAATCTGACAAAAAAAAAACATCACATGTGGAATGGGCAGGGCTGTAAAAACTCCATCCAAGCATCCTGAATGCACCACTATTAACAGATAGTGTATATCAGGTATATCAAACTGTGAAGAAGCACTGCACTTTTGTGTGCTTTTGAGGTGTACATGGCTTTGGAGGGAGGTCTGAAGGAATGGGGAAGGACCTTTTTAATTGGGTATTTTTTTTAATAGGTGGGAAATTAGCCCTGACCAAACAACTTGCGTGTGGCACAGAGAGAAAGATACATCTATATGAGAAGCAAAATAACTCTTATGTGTATTTGGACCCATTATTGCAGAATATCCAGTAGCACTTTATAATAATATAATAACTTTCATTACAGTGTCATTAACAAACAATTATAGGATACTGACATATCATTTTAAGAATTTTTTGAACTAACATGGACTAATGCTGTATGAAAATAAGGTACACATTATTTGTAAACATACTGTAAACAATCACATGAACTATCACATGAACTATCTTCACAAAAAAATGTGCATGTGAATTAGTAATGACTGGTTCATAGCTAATACTGGTTGTGTGGCTTATTAACAAAAGTTATTACAAAGTGTTACCGAATATCTTCTCAGAGAACATCTGACCACAACGGAAGGCAAAAGCCCAGACACAGAGCTCAGCTCTGCACTCTGCCTGGTCAGCTCTACTGCCAGACTCTGGCATGACTTACGAGGTGAAGCCCAACACACAGATGTTTTTCCAGATGTTCCTGCTGTGCAGAAGCTCGTGGAAGGACAAGTGGGGGCGTGTGGAGGAGGGCGTCTCCGACTCCAGTTCTGTGTGGGAAACAACAGCACCGCAATGACATGGCAGTCTATAATTACACCCTCTGAGCCCGGCCGCCTGTGTGTCCAACCTCAAAGACCAGACACTAGAACACGAACCGCACACTACACACATGCAGTAGACTGACAGACCTTTAACTGAACACTACAGTGGAGATCTAAGGCTTCATATGCAGTATATGTGTCCACCTTTAGCAATCATCAGAGCCCCTTGTGTGTGTGTGTGTGTGCATGTGTTTGTGTTTCTTATATCTAGAGTCAGTGGTTGTCCGCAAGAGATGCAGAATTAAAAGCCCCTTGAGATAAAGTGTGTGTTTGTGTTTGTGTCTGTGTGTCTACTGACCCGTGAAGCTTTCATCATCTCTGTCCCTGTCTCGGTCTCTCTCTCTCCTCTCACTAAATGAGTTCATGTCTCCAGACCTCTCCGACAGCAACAGCCAGCGTGGCGACTCGGGGAACACACCGGGAATGCTGCCCCAAACACAAACAAAACAACACAAACAAACAAACAAACATGAGGCTATTCTCACAGATGTGCCTGCTGCATTCATATTGACACAAGAGGATTTCATTCAAGACAGTATTGAATTTCATTCATAGTTTACAATCAATCAAACCACAATATCAGTCAATGATGTTCTTCATTGAGAAAATTGCAGCCATGAACAGAACAGCATGTCAATGGGCACTAATGCACTCTGACTTGTGCTCATATGTGAACGGCCCTGAGGGCCCCCTGGGATCAATGCACCATACTGGCCGAGGAAAAGATGTCAGGGTTTATTATTCCCTCCCAGAGTTCCCATCCCTGTATGAGCCATTTGTTGTTTGTTAAATTGTTAAATTTGTATATTTTTTGTTGGAATGTTGTTTGAGTTAACTGATAGTTTGAGTTGTACATATTGAGATATCAGATATCAGATGAGGAGATTCATACTTTAATTTGTGTTGGAATATAGTTTGTTTAATTGCTTCATTGGATACATTTATTGGTTGGACCACTAGGTGTAATGACTTTTTGGGTATGTCATGTATTTCCTTAAAAGGCTGATACAGCTATTCTGACTATCGAAGACAATGAAGACACTGACTATGAAAGTAGGTCTAACTTTTTGTTTTGTTCTGTATTTTAGATGTATTTTTTCATTTTACTATAAAGGTTTTTCGACGTTTGAGATTTTTGTCCAACCACCTGCTCCATTACTGGCAACCGAGCTCCCATTAGAGGGAGTGCCACGTCCACTCTTCTGGCTCAGTCTCCTTCAGACTCACCCATAACAGAGGAACAGGGTCAGAGGTGCCACCCCCGTGCCCAGAAGGCCCCGCCACGACTGGCACCCCAGCGCCACGCCCAGCAGCAGCAGCTCCCCGGCGACGGTCGTCAGGCCCGCTGCCACGGTGACCAGGAGTCGCAGAGAAGGGTCACAGAGTTCCAGACCTGTCAGCCACACAAAAGTTTTAACTGTGAGGGATTACGGAAGGAAACTTCTCACACGCTGAGGGGAACACTTGAAACAGGATTAGGTTACAAAGAGCTGCTGGGATTAGGGCACAGGTATCTTAGGACAGCGGGGAGCTCTGATTAAATTCTCACCAGGGACCGACAGCACTCACAAAAGAATCACACACAGCAACACAGACATCAGTGCAGTAAACACAATCCTTTTTCCATGACGTTTCGCCCACACCAAACTACACCAGAGTTGCTCCAGTGCCACACCCGCACACTTTCCAGCCCCAGACAAACCTTAGCCTTCTAAGAGTTTCCATTAGTGGAAAGGTCAAAAATGTGCAGGAAGTAGGAATTAAATTTTCATGCTGAAGCTGAGCTCTAGCAGGGCTGTGGTTCTTCAAAGAAAACCAGCCCAGTCCAGCCCTTAAACTCACTTTGTTCAATGCCTGCCAGCTACACAGAGGCTTCCCATCCGGCACACGAATCTGGTAACATGTATTTATGGATGTCATTAGAACACATATCCATAGGATATATCCAGGATATTTCCCATGACAGGACCATGTATGACAGACTCCATAATGTCATGATCCTGCTTTGCAAGATTAGTTTTGTGTTTGCCTTTGTTTTCTGTCCTGTAATTGTTTGTGTTTTGCCAAGTGACTCTCATTGGCCACTTCCTGTTTCCCAGGGCTCTTCCTCCTCATGTGAGATGTTTATGTCTGAAGCTGACTCTCTATCCACTGAGTGCCCTGTCCTGTCCATGGTCTCCTGTTAGGCCTGAGCTAATGAGCCTCCTGTCATGCCTGTGTCTGTGCCTCCTGGCCACTGTACTGAGATCTGTTGTTAGTTCTGTTGGCTTGTCCTGTCCCTGTCCCCCTCTGCCTAGCTTGGACTTCTGGACTTAGCTTTTACGGACGCTGGGCGGCATCCACTGGGGGAGGGGAGAGGATGTGCAGCCACAATCGTGCCCTAGATCTCTTGATCCAGATTCAGTTTTGTGTCTCTCCTTGTTTTCTGTCTTGCAGTGTTTGTTTTGTTCTGCCATGTCGTTTGCTGCTGACAGTTAGCTGTGCCTTGACATTAGACACCTTATGAGAACATTACCTATCCATAGATCCGTGTAGTGTGTGTTTGTGTGTGTTTAAGTGTGTGTTCCTCTTGACTCACGTGTGACGTAGAGTGTGAGGTAGACTCCAGCGTTGGCGGTGGCGAGGCAGAAGCGCGAGGCGATGAAGGTGGGCGGGGAGGGAGAGACACACACCAGCACGCCAAATACCACCGAGAGGGTCAGGGAAGCCAGCAGCGCCTTCAGCCGGCCGAGCCTGGCGAGAGGGGAGAGAGGGAGAGGAATAGGAAGAGGAGCAGGAAACAGCTTTCCGACATGAGTTTGTAAGAGCCAAGCCTGTTTCACCACACACACACACGCACTCCCTATGGGCCTTCACTAAAACAATGGACAACAAAAATAACGTCCTCCGGTGGTCAAAAGCACGATAATAAGCGTCTCCTCTCTTATTCTAAAATCCCCTAGATTAGTGTAAACCCCCATTTAAACTCCCCCTCTCTGCTGCTCTGAATGTCCATCATGTTGCTGTCCTCACCGATCGGCAGCGAAGCCCAAGCCCAGGAATCCAGTCAGGGCTCCAAGAATGAAGCAAACTTCCTCCAGGGGCACCAGCCAGTACTGACCACACACCAGGTCCCACTGGAGCAGAGGTGGGGGGAGAGAGAGAGAGAGAGAGAGGCAGGGAGAGAGGGAGAGACACAAGGGGAGAGAGAGAGGGAGAGAGAGAGGGGAAGAAATGTCAGGAAACCGGAGACAGGAGATGGGCTAAGCAGGGCAGAGGTTAGCAATAGGAAACGTTACGGCAGATTATAACCCTCACAGCAGCAACATCCAGCCAGCTGTGCACGCACGCACGCACGCACACACACACTCTCTCTCACAAACACACTCTCTCTCTCTCTTTCTCTCTCTCTCTCTCTCTCTCACACACACACACACACACACACACAGAGCACATTAGGTGAACATTAGCACATCCTTGTGCTTTCAGGAGGTTATTGCTTTCTGCTTGCTGTGTGAATAGGAAGATTTGCATTGAGCTCTGCCCTGACAGCAGAGTGAAGGAGTGTGAGAAAGAGTGTGGAGTAGTCAGGAACAATGTGTGTGTATGTGTGTGTGTGAGTATGACAGTGTGTGTAGTGTGTAAAGAATGGAATAGTGTGTGCCCTGTTTATAGAGGAGCGTAGTAGTATAGACTAAAGAGTGTAGTGTAGACTACTACGTGGAGTGGAGTATGTGGAGTGTGTTCAATGTTTGTAGACAGTGTGTGTAGCAGTGTACTGTTTATGGAGGGTGTTTATGGAGTAAGGTGGAATAGTGTGTGTAGTGTATATGAAGCAGAATGGAATAGTGTGTATGTTGTGTGAAGAGGCGTGAGTATGGTGAAACGTGTTGCAGTGTGTGCTAACGTTGCTAGCTAGGCTAACGCTGCTAGAGCTGTGTGATGAGGGACAGTGCCAGGGCACAGAACGCCTGTCACATATCATCAGTCAAGCCCCTGTTCCCATGGCTAGCCCCTCTGCACAGCACTGCGTTCCAGCCCTCTGCTAATATGCAGGCAGCGCCACAAGGGCACAGGCACTAGACAGGGCACAGGGCACAGGGGGGAAATGCAGGACTTGCCCAAAGACCAAAACTGGCCAAACCTGTTTTAGTACACGTGAATGATGAGTGAGCAACTGATGTCTTTAGCCTCCAGGTTTTGCCCCACCTTGGATTGATCAAATAAAACCTCTGAAATAAAAACCCTAAGTAATCTGCTGTGTAAAGAGACAACAGTGAGTCTGTATTGCAACGCCGGCTCAATCACAGCTCATTGATTATGGTCGTTTTCTACCTCTAAGATTACAGCACAGATAGCTGAGTCAGCAGAATCAACATGTTAAGAGTTTCATTCTAATTTCTGTCCCCCCATCCACCCACTACGTGTAAACAGGGCCTTACAAATGGCACCATTTCTGAGGTATTCTAGCTTCAAATATTTAACAATCTGACAAGGAAATGCTTGTATTAATAATAGGTTAGCACAGCTGCATAGACTAGTTGTCTACTTCAGTCAACTTTCTAGGTAGCTCTATGATACATGCTCTCTAAATTCTGTGAACATTTGTAGATGTGTCAATAAATGCAGCATTGGAAACAATTCTATATATAATATATATATATATATATATATATATATATATATATATATATATATATATACATAATATCTACAGTATATATACAGTGCATTTAAATTTCCAGCTTTTTGGGCTATTTCATGTCTCTGCGTCTTTAACAGGGTTGTGTGAGTGATTGTATTTTCAGCTGTCGGGGCCTGACTACATGCCAGCTGCACCACTCGTGAGTCCCACCCAGGCGGCACTATGACACTACCCTCCTCACCCCTTGGGCTAAAAACAAACAGCGCCCTCAGTGTGGCCGAAGGAGGGCCGAAGAGGAAAGAGCTAAGGGTGCAGAGGAGGGCGCAATCAGTAAATCCTGCCGCAGGACGCCGGGCGTCGAGTCCACTGGCTTTTTATGAGAGGACGTGATAGATTGCCTTTGTTGCCCAGAGAGGCTTTGATCATGTTTACACCTTCGAGTTTCAGCTATAAATTTGATAAATAAAAGGATCGTCTCGTTATTCAACAGCTAGCAGTCTTCAAGCTCTCAGCCTGCTAGCAGCTTCCTGGGAGTACCACAGTAGAATCAGACCTATCTGACCTCCTGGAGGTAGACAGGGGCACTGTTGTGAAGAATGATCACCACTATGGCTAGATACCAGCAGGCAGTGTGACAAACTTCCTGTTTGACTTGATCACCTGTAGCACTGCATGCCAACAGGCAATGTAACAGGCCTATGCCCCTCCTGTTTGACCAGATAAGAATCAGATGACTCAGATTCCAAGATTGTGTCACCTGTGCTGTTAGCAAAATGAATTTTTTTTTTACCAATCATATTTACCGAGGGCGGGATGGGATGTGTTCTGCATTTCTTATCTCCAGTCTAATATTTACTCTCTTTGACACAAAGACGTGAACAGACTTTAAAGCTTTCCTGAGGGCAGGACCAGACATACACGACTCCTCTGTGTGTGTGCGTATGTACTGTATGTGTGTGCATGTATGTTTATATATGTGTGTGTGCGTATGTGTGTTTAGTCATACCTCGGTGACAATGTTATTCCTCAGGCCCTCAGTGACGTTGTAGTCCCAGCCGGCCTCACAGTAGGCCACGCCTGCTTGGCTGCCGTTGACAAATATATACTGCTTGCACTGGGACAGGCCCCCTGTCTCGCCTGGCCTGTCGCCCTTCTCCACGGGCAGGGAAGCGTTGAGCACCTGGGGAGATGGCGAAGGCCCCGGAAGCCGGCAGTGGTGTGGGGAATTCAAAGTAAGGAGGGGGTCCGAAGACAGCAGGAAGGCCAGGAAGAGGTTGGGCAGGATGGAGAGGCAGAGGAGCAGCCTCTGCTTCTTGCGGCCCAGAGCAAGCACCATCACCTCACCCGTGGGGGGCAGGGAGGGGGGTAGTGGGAGGGTGGAGGGGGCCGGGGAGGAAGGGGTAGGGGAGGAGGGAAGGGATGGAGGTGGTGGGGGGCACGGCGAGGGGGAGTGTAGCGGGGAAGAGGTTGACGTCATGGCTAAGGAAGTGGCCAGAGGGAGGAAGCAAGAGAGAGAGAAAGAGAGAGGCCTGTCGTGGCTCAGAGTCCAGTAATCCCTTCTAAGGATCTCTCCCTTGCGCCAGCTCTCTCACTTTTGACAGCTCCTTACAGAGCGTCCAGAGAGAGGAAGGAAGGAAAGAAAGAGAGAGAGAGAGAAAGATAGACTTTTAGTCTGTGTCTCTCCCTCTCTCTCTTCCTCTGTCTACCCTCGAGAGTCACAGGGAGAGGATCTGTGAAGAGCCAGACAAACAAACAAAAACAAAGCCCACATTGGTACAGGTGCCATCATTACCACTCTAGTCTATTCCACTGGTTCTAACAGTGTCATTAAACAGAATCCCTAATTCACACAGTCTTAGTCAGTGTCCTCACAACACTAACCTACCTATTCACGTCAATTCTTTCTTCAAATGTAAAATAGAGACTGCAGACAAACAGTTGTGGGTTCAACTGATTAAGAATGACTTATCAACTTGTAAGCTACATAAACAGTTTTATAGGACAATAGATTATCCTTGTTTATGTCACTATAATAGGTTTATAGTGGGTCATAAAACTTAGTCATAAAACAAGGTTGCTGTATGCAGGTTAGGTAAGATTAAGTCAATATACAGTCTATTCATCTACAACTATTCGATTCCAGTATCACGGACTAATATCAGAAACACGTTTTAATGCTTCTCTTTGAAGCTTCTTCATACAATCTCAAATGGAATTCTCAAGACACGGGAGCCAAAAATGATAACACTGAAGTTACAAATAAGTAGGCTTTTCCCCAGATAAGCAACTGCAATGGATCACTCTACTAGCCATTCCAATTACCACTACTTACGTTATTGTACGGATATTATTCAAATGTATTGATTTTCATTGCATGTTGTATAGAAGCTGCACTGATATGCGTAATGACAATAATGATTTTCTCTTCGATTCTATGCTCTTCTGAAAAGTATTTGACAACTTCAACGCGGCAAGTGCATGTTGGACACGTTCTTGCTTCAACGTTTAAGGTGCCCATGGCAGCCTACAGACTTTAATAACATGCACAACCACCACCGTACCGGAACATAGGCTACTGTTGACGGAATTCCAGCGTTATATAAGAGGTGTTCCTCAGAAGGGAAAAGTACTGAGCACCGATACGCTTAATGCACGACGAAACGGCTCCATACGCAGGTTAAGCATGCTTCCTGACAGGCAGACAGACACGGCGCAGACAGTGTGGTAGGACACAATGTAACATGTTGCCCCTGTGATCGTCCGATGTTATAGTGGCGAGAAATTGATGACGTATTCGCCCTACGACACTGAACATAGCCAAACATTCCACCTGCGCCAACAACAATCTAAATTCAAACACTATTTTTATTTCCGCCTGGTATGGAGAATAACCGCATCCACAAAACATTAGAATGACACTTAACTTAAAACATGAGGGAACCTACCTTTCCTCCAAGGTAGTCCACAAAGACACGCAAAGCATAGGCTAAATACAAATCCTTTTTGAAACCTTCACGGAGACGTCGCTTTCTTTTAAGTTGCTGGAATTATACCGTCAAAGGAGAATTAAAAGCAGAAAATTAAACGGGATTTTCACTGTGTTCCAGATGTCGTAGCCTATTCCGCATTCACTTCTGCTTCTTTGCGCATCCCGTCTGTCGGCTTTGTCCATAATATTCTTCGCTGGGCAGTTCTTTTGACATTCTGTCAAGTGAAACTGCACATATACTTGACCCAGTGAAACAGTGTAAATAGATTGTTCTAACGAGGAAGCGATCTTACATGTAGTTTCAGTAAAAACACCTATCCGTATTCACCAGAAAGGTTAGTGTCAGACTTGGGCTGTTGCTGATGCCTCACGTTATTGCTCGACCAAACATTTACATCTGCCGACGAAAAATCTATAACAAATAAATATATTATAATTCAGCCCTCTCTTAAAGGGGAGGTCCTAAGCAAACTCATTGGGTACTCGAGCTTGAGCTAGGACACGAAGGGCAGTGGAAGTGACACTGCATGTTTCGGAAATACGACCAGTGAACTCGTGAAGAATCGGAGACCTTCGGTGAGAACTTAGAACGGCCACCTCTTCCTACTCTGCACGTCTATATTTGAACCACACGATGGCGCCAGATATCAGTAGCTATCAGGTGTGAATTGTAACTGTAAAGAATGGGCTCCCTGAGCTCGCTCATTTATTGAAGACATTTGACTTGGTGAACTCTAACTGCCTAAACTCGAAAGTCATCAACTAACCATTTGCCTGGGCTAAAGTGTCAATTTTCCCTAGCAAAACTTAAAAAAAAAAGTTATTACAAAAAGTGTCCTATTTACAAAGAAGCTGCCTGAGCAGATGCAACATAAGGTCCCATAAACTCAGAAACCATGAAGGTCGTCATACCATTAATAGAATTACACAATAGGTTGACACCACACCAGTTATTTTCTAGAATAACGCTGAATGAGAATCAGAATCTGAATCATTATTTTTCCAGAATAATATTGAATTTGCGTTACTATGATCTCAAAGCGAAGACTTTGCCTAGTCTGTAGTGTAGAATAATCTTTCAACTATAGTAACTCTAGTTGTCTAGTTGTAGTTGTGTGTGTAAACCCATTACAAATAAAAGTGACAACAACAACAACAATAGTAATGATAATAAAAATAATAAATCCATTGTGATTTCGTTAGCAGTCCATCCAGGCAGTCGGGGGTTGTGATTCTATGTGTCTATGTCGCCTGGTCATTCTGAGTTGAGTAAGAAGAGCAGGGAGCTGAAGCACTGAGTTACCTAATCCTGCGGGCAAAATTACAGTCTCCAGACCACAGATTGCCCCACTGAGATACCAGGCCTCTGAGGTGTTTCAACACACACAAATTTGAGAACATACACATTTCAACACTTGGCATCAGGCAAGGAACAATTAATTGTTGTTACCAGCATCCCAACGTGTTTACCAGCACAACGGAAAAATTCTCTCTCTCTCTCTCTCTCTCTCTCTCTCTCTCTCTCTCTCTCCCCTTCTGTCTCACTCAGTCTCTCCCATCTGAATTCAATTCAAAGAAGCGTTTTTCACAAGTTGCTCAACACTGGTTCACAACATTATACTTTCTTCAGTTTTATCTCATCTCTTTTGGTACATTCAACAGATAAGAAATGAAAGTCTCAGTGTTGTTTGATCAGTCTCCACATCATCACCTGTCAAATTCAGTCTAATCTAATCTTATTGAATCTAATCTCATGTAGTCATAAGCACTTCATAAAGTCAGTGTGTATGTGTATGTGTAAAGCAATGTGAATGTGTAAAGCACATTAAAAACAACATACCTTGATCAAAGTGGTGAAAATAAAAACTGTAATAATAATAAATTATCAATAATGTACATAATGACATGTTATGTATTTATTAGTAATAATACATACATCATGATATGATTTGGAAATGAAAACATAGTATAATACTTCTGCAAATACTTTGGCCATTCATATTTAAGGGTGTACGATTTTCTAGAACATTTATTCATTATGCAAGTCAAGACATATGAATGAGTAAATGGGTTATCATTATCTAATCATTCATTTTGGTGAAATATTATTTTTTAACGTTTACTGAAGAGGACTGATTGATAGATTGAGTCAAATGCAAAAACTGAATGAATAGGTCTTTATATGAGGCACACAGTATAACTAGAGGGGCTATGTGAGACAATAGCCTACTGTGTTTAATGTTTAGTCGCACTTTCACCATTAAACTCTATTGCAAATAAAAGCTCACACCTATCAGCAGTATCTGAGGATCAAAAAGTAATTAGGAATTTGCATGCCAAATTAAGGTTGTCAGTTGCAGTCAGTATTACAGTCAGAGTCCTAAGGTTTCACTTTTGCAGATGGGCAATTAAAAAAAAAAAATGCTGACGCCAGTTCTAGGAATTCATCATCAGTTTGTTTATTTATTTATTTATTTTCAATGAATGAAAGGGCAGCGTCTAGTTTCATCTTGTCTAGATAACAGAAAGCGCTGTTGCATATTGTGCCATTATTTCTCAACACACTGTCACTGGCTCCTGTGCTCACATTATTTTCTGCACCCTATAACTATTGTTCAACATCATTTAGTTCCTTACCGGGGTGGAATTCATGTCAGCTCCAAAATAATGTTCATAGAGATGAAGTTAGGGTTATGCACTAATCTGGAGACATGAAATAATCTGACAGTATGTAATGATCTGGAGGTATGCAACTAGTTGCAGCATACAATAATCTGGCATAGTGGTAAATCTAAGGGTGTGAAAGAAATGTTTGTAACATTTGCAAATAATATATTATAAAACACGGTATACTGAAAACAAAGCTAAGCATTTCTGTCCTGGTTCAAGCCTATAACAAAAAGTTGTACAATCCCTTTGCTCTGACTGCCATTTCCTGTAGAAATATAGACATAATTGTGGACAAGTTACTTTTGTAGATCCAAATACAGTGTGGTGACTATACCAATATATAGTTCGTGCTAATTTACACAGTTTATGAATACTGACTTTCTGTACCCAAGCTACAGAGAGAAAGCTTTTAAAGTCAGATTTCTGTGTGTGTGTGTGTGTGTTCACCGTTGTTTGCTATCAGTGTGGCACTGTGCCCTCAGTGGAAGCCACAGGAAGGCCCTACTCTCCTCTGCTCCCCTGCCTGATGCTATCTGCAGCTCTCTGCCCTTTGTGAGTGTCGAAATCATACCCGTCCCAACCAGGGTGACACGACACACCCTACAAACTTACCACTTGCTCATACACACACAGATACGCGTGCACACACACACACACACACACACACAGCCATGCATGTGGGTATACAGTAGAGAGAGATAGAGAAATAGAGGGAGACTTACCTAAACTACAATAGAAAAATCTTATAACCAGTTATCAGTCAGCTATACCATGGTTGTAAGACTCATTATGAAGATCTTTCTATTAGGATCTTTTTCTCTCTCTCTCTGTGTGTGTGTGTGTGTGTGTGTGTTTAGATGCAGCTGCAAAGGCAAAGTTCAGACCTTATTATGTTAAGACAGGAGCTGAATGTTTGAACTGTGATGGAGCAGACCTCATGGTGGAGAAGCAGAGCCTCCTGGGTAAAGAGTGTGTGATTGTGACGATTGTGTGTTGTTTATGCTGAAGACTCTGAGGGCACTCATGGCTGGTGCCAGCCAACCACACGTGGAGGCGAACATAGGCTGGCAGAGGCCAGCAGTGCCTGGGAGGATGTGTTGGTTGGAATATGATAGCGAGAGAAAGAGGAAGTGTCCTAACCAGTGGATGTGTTTTGGTCATGACTCACGCACTCAACCAGTTAATGGCAGACAGACAAAAAAAAAAAAAAAATAGAGCTTGATGGGTGTTCATCATATATTTTAGTTTTGCTTCTCAGCTTTTTAAAAAATCTTTTTCCATTTGCGTTTGTTCATATTTTATTTTTTTAGGCAAGAATACTATCAAAACCAATCGTGTACAATGTGAGACATTTAGAATTTAACCAAATCATTGCAATAAATTTTGATTGTTGATTTCTTTCTACATCTTCCACTCTACAAAAAAAAAAAAAAAAAAAAAAAAAAAACTTCTCAAAACAACAGATGAATAACAGTTTTGGATGTGGTCATTTATTCATCTATCTGGATTTTTTGCAACTTACTCTATGTGTAACTGTGTTGCCGTCCTTCTGCTTCATGATTTAACAGTGCAGTTGGAAATCTCAAAGAAACCGTTCTTCATGTAGGAATGGGGAGGCATTTTTCTAGTTCCTGTTAGTTTTATTTATTTGTAATTATTTTATTTTTTGTATTTGGCTGCAGCATTTAAGAGCAAACCAAATGCTGAACAAGTAAAGCAGAAATACCAGTATATAGTCTTGCCCCTAACAATAGATTTTATTACAGTAAAACATACATACATTTACATAAATTATGGGCCAGTCTCAGGGCTGGTCACTGGTGTAGAGACCTGCCTCAGTTCAGTCACTGCTGTAGTCAGAGGCTAGGTCACAGGTGACATGTGGAGGACTGAATATTTCTTAGGTTAGCCTTGCAGTGTGTGTGTGTGTGTGTCCATGTGTATATGTGTGTGTGAGTGTGAGCTCAGTCACTGCTCTCGTCAGCTATACGGCTAGGTCACAGGTGACACATGGAGGACTGAATATGTCTTAGTTTAGCCCTGCAGTGTGTGTGTGTGTGTGTGTGCCCATGTCTATGTGTGTGTGTGAGTGAGAGTTCAGTCATTGCTGTAGATGGCTAGGCCACAGGTGACTTGTGGAGGGCTATACATGTCTTAGTTTAGCCCCACTGTGTGTGTGTGTGTGTGTGTGTGTGTGTGTGTGTGTGTGTGTGTGTGGAGGACTGGAGAGCTAGTTTAGTCCCACAGGCCCTCACAGGACAACAACCCCAACATGTAGTATAGGAAGAGGGGTAGCTTTAGGGACTGTGTGTGAGTGTGTGAGACATAGAGAGTGTGTTTCTGTGTGTGTGAGAGAGACTGTGAGAGAGATTCAATGTGTATGTGTGTGTTAGAGAGAGAGATTCAGTGTGTGTGTGTGTGTGTGTGTGTGTGAGAGAGAGACAGAGAGAGAGATTCATTGTGTGCGTATATATGTGTGTGTGTGTGTTAGAGAGAGAGAGAGAGAGACAGAGAAAGAAAGAGATTCAGTGTGTGTGTGTGAGTGTGTGTTGGAGAGAGAGACAGACAGAGAGAGAGAGATAGACATTCAGTGCATGTGTGTGTGCATAATTTATGCATCCATAGTATATGGAAACATTTTTGCACTGAATTCAGTGTACATGCAAACGATTTCCAGAATCTTCCCTGTTGAAGATGTGCCAGAGGGAGAGGATACAAATGACTCAGGTCTAGCTACAGATTATGTTATGGCTTGCCATGAAACAAGAAAAACAGATGAATGTATGTATGTACAGTTTATTTGAATTAGGTGTAGAGTCAATGTTAGGTGCATCCCCAGTGTAAATATTGCATCCAAATTTAACTCCCTAACTTTACTTTAATTTGGGTACATATATTTTTGATTATAAGCATAGATCGTCATGCCTCCAAAACTTGAATTTGAAATTTGAATCAAAACTTGAAATCAAACCTGAGAAATTTAAATTTTTAGATTCAATTTAGAGAGAGAGAGAGAGACAGACAGAAAGATAAAAGGCAAAATGTGTGTGTGTGTCCATGAGATAGGGAGAGAGGGATAGAGAAGTCAGGGAGAGAGAGAGAGGGAGAAAGAGAGAGAAAAACAAAGACAGTGTGTGTGTGTGTGTGTGTGCATTTGTGTGTGTGTTCTCAGGTCCTTGTGTGGTGGTGGTGGTGGTGGTGACGTTGGGTCAGCAGCCCTCCTCCTCAGTTTTGGCACGTAACGGCCGCTGAGCCAGGAAGTGCCTGAGTGTGTCCAGCTCGTGGGTGAGCTGCTCAATGAGCAGCTGGAGCCGCTGGTTTTCCTGCTGCAGCTGCAGCGCCCTCTGCTGGGTCAGCTGGATGCGCCGCCTGGCCTTGTCCCGGCTCTTCCGCACGGCGATGTTGTTGCGCTCGCGACGCAGGCGGTACTCCAGGCTGTCCTTGTTGATGCCCTTCTTTGTCACCGGCTGCCGATGGAGGCCTGGCGGGGGAGGGGGAGGAGGGGGCAGGAGGAATGATGGGAAGTCCTGACACACACACACACAAACACACACACACACACACACATAGAGAAAGCAGCACACCACATCATCAGAGGAGTGGGGAGCAATAAAAAGGCAAAATAGTTCTAATTGTCCAGTTGTTGAGAGAACCAAAGAGAGAACCAGGACAAAAAAATCCAGCCTGGCGCCTATCAAATCCATTACTCTCAGGTTCTTCACTCACACTGGTCACAAAAAAATAGCTACAAAAACTTGTGCTTTAAAGCAACATGATCGTGTTCGAATCCCAGTTGCCACCGCTGTGCCCCTGAGCAAGGCACTTAACCCTAAGTTGCTCTAGGGGAGACTGGCCCTGAACAGTTGGTAGTTGACAAAATGTAAGTCGCTTTGGATAAAAGCGTCTGCTAAATGCATAAATGTAAATGTAAATGTAAATGATCAAGTTTCTGGTTTAAAACTGTACAGTTTACTATCTAAAAACATACAACTGGCAAAATGTGTATCAAGGGTTTCCTCTGGTCGCCTATATACACTAAAAACAGAGCTGCTGCTGTGTACTGCATAACTGGTTGGAACACATGTGCTTCATGATCATGTACCATCTAAACGATGCTATAAAACTAGTTATAGTATAAAAATTAAAAATAAAAAATCCTCAAAAAAAAAAAAAGTAGTTTGGTTGTAGTAGTGCAGGACTGCTTTCCACAACATCCCTGTGAACAGATGCCCAGTTTATGGTGAGTTAGAAGTGGTTAGAAGTGTGGGTGGAATCCTATGTCAAAATAATCTGTTATTTGTCCGCTGTAAAAATATCACTACATGACTAAATGACAGTCAATAAGCATGCAGATTAATCATAAGATAACATAGGTCTGTGTCCGGATTAGATTAAGCCTAGGATAGAATAGGATTGATTAGATTTAGTGCAGGATAGGACAGGTTTGTGTCCAAACTTAACCATATATTTGGGTTCAGAGACTACCAGGAGAAACATTACGTCTTATTTTTGATCACTTCAATCAGGGATTTCATGTGACAAACATACTACACCTGAAGTGAGTGAAATATAATGTAAAAAGTAATGTCTTTTACAAATATAGTAGCCTTCCAGGTTGCTGTTTTAATGTTTCTGAGCCATGATGATGTCTTAATTAGTAGCATATGCTGTCTGCCGTTCATGTCTTGGCCTCTTTGCTGTCAGAGGAAGTAGCCCACTGATAAAACTACAAACTGCTCTCTTGCACCTCTTTCAAAGCCCTCGTAGGCTACACACTCACCGCACACTGAAAAGTGTACAGCAAACTGTTATACGCTCATCTAAGAGAAGGCATTTTCTCCGGTTGTAAATTTTATTTTTAATTCAAAATACCAGCGATGTCGTTTGCTGACAGTGGGCATGATAATGACTGGAGATGACGCGCATCATTAAGCAAATACTAAAATACATAAATTATTCAATAATAAATAAACAATCATCATTTTAAGGCTCTAAATGGGCAGGCCCATGCTTACATCACTGACCTCCTCCAGCCCTATTCAGTCCTTAGGTCCTTTAGGGCGTCTAGCAAGGACTGAAACATGAGCCACAGTCATGACTAAAACAGATAGGTGATAGGGCCTTTGCTGTGGCTGCTCTGTCTGTGGACCCAGTTACCCTCAGATATCAGATGCACCCCCTCAATTCCCACCTTTAAATCTAGACCAAATATTGTTCTATTTAGTCTTTTTTAATTATTATTAAAATCTTACTTATTATTATTATTTATATATTTTTTATTCTTGTACAGCACTTTGTTGGTGATAGCTGTGTTTAAATGTGCCTTATAAATACATTTTACTCACTTACTTACCTACTAATGAATAAATGCTAAATGAACACAAACAAATAAACAAACACTGGGTACAACATAATTTGTTTTTTTAGAAACCTTGAAGGAACAGAGGAAACGATATGTAGCCTACATCAGTTCCCCCACACAGAGCAAAACAAACTGCTTATCCAGTTTATCATGTGAATTCTCATTCACACATATCTTTCTGTCTCTCTCTCTCTCACCCTCCTACCTACACTCACTCAGCATATACGTCAAACACAGTGGTGGAACACTGCAGCGGAACACAGCGGTGGTGGTGGTGTCGGCATACCTGCTGCCCCATGTGATTCTGCTGGCCCTGGTGGTCACCTATAGAGCTGGTAGAGCAGATGGGCCCTGGCATGTATGCCATTCCGGGCCCCTGAACCCCAACCGATGAGCAGTAGAGTCCCCCGGCCTCCTGGTTCAAGTGGCCGTGGTTCTGGCTGGCTGAGGAGGTGACGCTATCGGAGATCACATCCATGTGCCCCCCCATAGCGGTGGAGGGCCCCGCATGGCTGAGGACCGAATAGGAGAGAGAGGCTGGTGGCGGAGGTGCGGCGGATGTGAACGACCCTCCCTGGATGACAGAGCACTCGAGGCCTGAAGCATGTGGGTGCTTCTGGTACATCATGACACGACCCACCGCTCCTGCTGTTGCTGCTGCTACTGCTGTGGATGCTGGGGCCACTGGACTACTGGTGCGTCAGAGTCTGGTTCAGGACACCTGTGGAAGCTGCATTCACAATGCCACACTCAAGTTTCTAATGATGCTGCAATCACAACATCACAACCATGCCTCTGTCCTTAAGGTCTCTGCACAGCAATCACAGCAGTTGCAATCATTTCTCAAAATTTCTTTTGCAGAAATATATATATCATAAATCATAGTTTCTTAAACCTCCACCTCTAGGTGACTGTAAGAAATTATAAACAACACAGAGTGCTGATGATAATTAGTTTCTTACTGTGGGTGTTCATGAGCAGGTTCCTCTATCTGTGTCAGTCGCTCTCAGCATCTGAGCTCCTAGTCCGTTATGCACCGGCTATTCAACAGATCATGACACCATCACTTCCTCTGACACAACTCACCCCCCCCCCCCCCTCCGCCACCCCCTCCCGACACACACATCCCCTCCGCCACATGCACATACACACATACACATTTACAAAGCGCATGCACACGTACTACACACAACAAATAGGAAGAGAGTGAGGTAAAAGTCATACACTATTAACAAATAGAGTGACAGTTTAGATATTCTTAAATATTCCTTTCCAGTAAGGGTTTTTTCAAGAATGAGTTTGAAAACAAATAAAAGCTTTATAAGCTTTGTTTTGTTTTAAAATGAATAATTTGTGCACAGATAGCAAGGTTTGAAACATAAATCAATTATAAAGATGATTGGTGCATGCAGATAATATGCCCATCACAAAAAAAAACGTCTTAGAAGAGAGGTTAAAGGAGAAATCCGGTGTGAATCAATCCATAGCCCTGTTGTTTGAGGTCACCAAGTACTGTCAGTAGGAACAAAAAAAAATTGATGCAACATAGACCGAATAGTGGACTGACAACTTAGACACATTGACAAGTGAATGGGGCACAGTAACTTGCTTTCAGTTTCATTTCGCTATGCCCCATTCAGTTCACAATAGTTATTGGTTTGTTGTTTGTTGTTGATAATGTTTTTTTGTCAATTCAGTCAAATTTTTTGGTTGTTGTTCAGCATTTACTCAATGAACTCAATGATTACAGATCGGTTGCCCTCACCTCACACCTAATGAAGACTTTTGAACGTGTACTGCTGCTCAATCTACTCAAACCCCAGATTTGCCATGCACTGGACCCCCTGCAGTTTGCCTACCAAGAGAATGTTGGAGTAGAGGATGCTATCCTGTATCTTCTACACAGGGTGCACTCTCATCTGGACAAAGGAGGCAGTGCTGTGAGAATCATGTTTTTTGATTTCTCCAGTGCTTTTAACACCATCCAGCCACTCCTGTTGAGAGACAAACTGCTGAGGATGGGAGTGGAGCCTGGCCTCGTGACCTGGATCACGGACTACCTCACGGAACGGCCCCAGTTTGTCAGACTCGGGGACCTTACATCAGAGGTTGTGGTCAGCAGCACAGATGCGCTGCAGGGAACTGTGCTCTCCCCTGTACTGTTTATCCTGTATACCACCGATTTCAGCTACAACTTGGAGACTTGTCACATGCAGAAGTTCTCTGATGACACTGCGATCGTGGGGTGTATCAGGGACGGACAGGAGGGGGAGTACAGGTGCCTTGTTGAGGACTTCGTTGGGTGGTGCCGGGCTAATCAGCTGCAGCTGAACACCACCAAAACCAAGGAAATGGTGGTGGACTTCAGGAGAACCCCCCCGTCGCTGGTGCCTGTCACGATTGATGGGGAGAATGTCGAGACAGTCTGCACTTACAAATACTTGGGGGTCCACCTCGACAATAAACTGGACTGGTCTACTAATTTAGACGCTCTCTACAGGAAAGGACAGAGCAGGCTCTACTTCCTCAGGAGGCTGAGGTCTTTCAGTGTCTGCAACAGACTCCTGCTGATGTTCTACCAGTCTGTTATGGCCAGTGTGCTGTGCATCTTCTATGCTGTGGTATGTTGGGGTGGTAGCACTAGGAAGAGAGACATTGGATGTCTGTACAGACTGGTGAGGAAAGCAGGGTCTGTGGTGGGCATTGAGCTGGAGTCTCTAACTACAATAGCCCAGAGGAGGACCCTGAGCAGGCTACACTCTATACTGGACAATGACCGTCACCCCCTACACAACATCTTCATAAATCAGAGGAGTTTGATCAGCAACAGACTCCGGTCCCTCTCCTGCAGGACAGACAGGCTGCGAAGGTCCTTTGTCCCCAGGGCCACACAGCTGTATAACAGCACGCAGAAGGAGCCAAGCATAATGGACTGGACTGCGTGAGCCCACACACACACCCACACTCTCATGCTGTCCCTGGTTGTGACTATACTACTACAGACAACAATATATACTGCACTACTGCACTAAATGACTCTTTTACAACTTTGGACAATCTTACTGGGTCATTGTAATCTATCTACCTGGATTACCGCAAGGCACCTTATCACGACACTTCTCTACCTCGTGCATTCCTTATTTCATTACCTTTTTTTTTTTTCCGTTTAGTTGTATGAATGCAGATGTGTGCAATATGGTTGATCTATTTTTGCATTGTGTATTATGTGTATTATGCTGCTGGACACCTTAATTTCCTTCGGGATCAATAAAGTATCTCTACTCTACTCTACTCTACTATTTAGTGGCCTTGAATAACAGGACTGATTCACATCAGATTTCTCCTTTAAGTAAAGTGAAATAATGTTGAATAAAAAATAACGCTCCTTCAGTAGCAATACCATAAAAATAAGACCCAGACCATTAAGCCCCTGTTATGAGCAGCTGCAGAATGCACACACACACACACACACACACACACACACACAGAAAGTGAGAGACAGAGATACAAAATGTATATGATTTGATAGGCCAATGAATTTGAATTTGAGGGAAAGAGAGAGTGAGAGAGACAGAAAGAGAGAAGTATTAAAATAGTTTTCTTTGAAAAGAAACATTGGAAAAAGGACGCTGATGAAAGGACGCTGATAAACATAAAGCTGAATTGGGGCACACTGTGCCTGAGATGTGGGATTAGTTTAGTTTGTTACTGAAACCTGAAAAACTTTTTTTTTTTACTGGGGCACAGCTGATCAGGACTGGGGCATGTACTCCAGTAAAAAACAGGTCTAACAATGCCTATGGATGAAGAGGAGAAGGACGAGGACGAGTATGATGATGATGAGGAGAAGGACGAGGACGAGGATGATGATGCGGAGGAGGAGCTTGAGTAGGAGGAGGACGAAGAAACTCTGCTAGTTCAACTCTATTCAGGGCACACTGCAACAGTCTCCAAATCGCCATTTTAATTTTATGAGTCTGTCTTACCTATGTATCATGTGTCGATGGACATGTTTGTTTCCATTTCAGAGGATTAAGTTTTCTTGTATAGTATACACAGTCATTGGCCTAAAAGTGTTTAAACAAAACTCTGCCAGTCTCAGGCCAGACCGAAGTACACTAGGTCTGCAGATGGTCCCTTACACCTGCTACATGTTATTTTTATAAGGATACTCTCTTTGCTAATTTGCCATTTGTAAGACTGCTCTGTGTAAAATGACACTGTAACAGGCCATGGCTAGCCTACAGAGAGGAAGAATGTTCCAGGTCCAACAGAAAATCCCACTGCACCTCTGATACGGTCATGACCTCCAGTCAGGGCCCGTTTCCACATTTCAGTGCTGCTTATAGGCTCAGGGGAAGAGAGTCAAGGGAATGATAAATAAATAGCAGACTAGGCCTCTTTGACTACATTTGAGAGATAGGAGAGAGTCAGTGTTTGAATCCTAATGTCCCCTCTAAACCCTCAACCCTCAAATACCTGGCATGAATTGCCTTCATGATTAGCATGTATTGCAACCCAGTAATAATAAAAGAAAATGGACATCTCTAGCTCCTGTTTTAGGCTAGTAGTTGGAGAATTGACTCTTACTGTAATGAGCGCTGGTCTATTTCGTCACAAGAAGGTATTAATGTTAACATCACTACACAACAAACTGTAAGTTTGCAGTTGAATTTTAACTAAATATAACCCCAAATTGTAAACATTTGTGGTACCCTGACCAACATGCGAAAGTATCTTGCAAGAATTTGACTGAGCCTTTTCCCTGCAAGGCCCAAGTTGAGACAGTACACTGCACTATTGTGTGCTGCCCCCTAGGGGCAGGCTAGTATAGCTGTACTGGAGGGCAGCGCATTAGCTCAGATATGGCTGCATTGAGTAATAAAAACAGCCAGTGGGATACATGCAATCGGTGCCTTAAAAACAGTTACAGGCTGAGAAACTGTCCCTTAAGAGGAAGCGATTACATAGGGGACAGTTGGGGCTTCCCCCCCACACACACACCCCACGCTGCGCCAGTCAGGCCGGGGTGAACTGATTGCAATGATTTTTTAAAAAAAATGACATAATTGAGCTGTTTCGAAACTCTTACCTTGGCATGTTTTAACAAAGTCACCATGACATTAACTTTCTCACTCATAGCTCTGCACAGCATTTACTGTGAGGGTAAATATTCTGGAAAAATCTGTATTTCTGTTGACTGACTGCACGTCACCCAGTCAGTCTACCACAGAAAACGCTCCGCAGGACTGAGCTTAGTTCACTGTGTGTTTTGTGCAAGTCTGATCATTTGAGGTTGTTTTAGCAAAACTGTCAGTAAGAAACTACATTTCTTTGACTGATACTTGAAGCAACCTGACAATATTTTCTCTCCTCACATGACTTTGCACAACCACGCAAACAAGTAATGCTAATGAGACTCTTTATAGGTATATAAATACAACAAATCATACATATTAATAATAAATATTTATATTAATAAACCACACATTACATACAATAATAATGCAAGTTTTAGTTTTTTTTCTGAATAATACCTAAGATACAAACATTCTCTGAATACAAAAAATACGATAATTTAGAATTACAGTATAGATTTCAAATTCTAGGCATGCCTACAGTGCAAAAAATGAATTAATTCATATTACATGCATCCATTTACAGGAACGCATAGATAGGTAAAAACTCCAAATTGGTATGAGTACAATAAAGGCACCTATACCACAGTCTGAGAAGGCTGTCTGTGTGATGTCAGTGTAAATCCTCAGAGTGTGTACAGTCTACAGGTGTGCCTGTGTTAAAGCCTATGAGTATGCGTTGTGCGTGCGTGTGCCAGTGTTAAGACCTATGAGTGTGTACAGCCTGTGTGTGTGCCAGTTTTAAGGCCTATGAATGTGTGTGTGTGTGTGTGTGTGTATGTGTGTGCGTGTGTGTTATGGCCTCAGAGACTGCTGGGCCCGGTGCAGAATGTCTGTTTCAATCTGAGGGAAGTCAGGATGCTCCTCCAGAACCTAAACATGACAGAAACACCATTTTAAAATGGCAGTATGTTACAATTTAAATCCCATAGTTTCCATAGTTTCCATAGTCCATGGCTATTTAACCTAAACATGACAGGAACTCCAGGTTAAAGTGGCAGTATGTTACACTTTTAATTCCATAGTTTATGGCTATTTTGTAAAATAGAGATTCAGCATGATGAGCACTGTTAAGTTTAAAAACAATATTTTTTATCAATCATTTTCATTGGAAGTTAAATACTTTATCGTCTAATGTGCAGTGAGTTGTTTGTGTTTGTAAGAGAGCAGCAAGTTGTCCACTATCTGGTTTATCAGATGGAAGGAAAGGCGGAGGGTGTGATCAACGCTGTTCTTTTGTACCAGGGCGGCATTTTTTATGTCTTACGAAATCAACTCAAGAAGTGGTATTGCCGGGTCATTTCTTGGGGAAAATGTTATCTGTTGTGGTATTTCTTCAGAAAATTACACCCTATACACTGCAGTTTACAACAGAACGTGGTCGTGTATAAAGGATTCCTGGCTGTAAATACAACTCTATTCTACCTCTGAAACTATTTTTGGTTTTAGAAACTATTTTATGCTGAACACAAATATGTAATGAAATATGCTGTGAACAACATGGCGTGTGTATCAGGGAATATTGCACGTTCAAGGTGGTAATAAGGCCCTTGCGCCTCGATAAGTGCAATATTGACTGATATATGCACACTGTGGGGTTCATTATCCCGCTTATATGACTGTTGCTACGTCTGCGCTATGTAGTTTTGCTACCAATTTACACATTTTGATAGCTAACACAGGGTCGTCTGCAGAACTACTTCTTTTCGCTACACATCGGCTCATTCAAAACTTCAAAAGGATAAACTACCGTTACCAGTTCTAAATAGAGGGTTGCTATGGTCAAAAGCCCGTTGTTAGTTTCATTTCTTGGTGACAAGGATATCTAAGGATTCTATCCCATCTTGGTTTTTGTAAACTTACCGTTTCGTTGTAAAATTACCGTTACCGTACCCCAAGATGTAGTGTAACAGAGTAACAAGTTACAGTGTTGCTGTTAACGTCAGTCAGGCCACTAGATTGTAACCCTGTGTTAATGTGACAGTTCATTTAAACTTCACAACGATTTGGGTGAATTGATATGCAAGCGTAATACGGCCAGAAAAGTGGAACTACATTATAGGTGTGCGGTTATCTTAAAATAATGCATGTTCTAAATAGCGCATCACAATAGGAAATTTGATCAAGCAGTGGTATAAATTACATTTATACATTCATATATTCCTAGCAGGCCCTTTTATCCAAGGCGTCTTACATTTGTCTATTACTTCGGGGACAGTCTCCCCTAGGGTTAAGTGCCTTGCTCAAGGGCGCACTGGTGGCAGCCGGGATTCTAACCCACAATTTTCAGGCACAATTCACTAGCCAGGTTCTTTAATCTCTACAACACCGCCGCCCCATTACAACAGTAACAGCAAGGCTATGTGAGGGATAATGAACGACACAACATGCATATGATAAAAGCGTTTGCTAAATGTATAAATGTAAATGGTCAACCTCTAATAAAATAAAATCTGTTTTAGTATGACCTGTGCGCATGTGGTAGTAGCAACTAACCTTGTGGCAGACGTCTATGGCCTGGGTGTAGTTTTTATACTTGAGGTAATTGAAAGCCAGTCTGTAGCCTGTGGAGTGGGACACACAGAGACACATACAGAGTCTATATACTCTGCTATGGTGATTGAGTCTGTATAGTCACCTATAGTGGGGTTGAGTCTATAATCTCCTATAGTGTAGTCTCCTATGGTGGGGTTGAGTCTATACTAACCTATTGTGGGGTTGAGTCTATACTCACCTACTGTGTAGTTGACTCTATAATCTCTTGTAGAGTAGTCTCTTGTAGTGGGTTGATCTTATATGGTGGGGCTGAGTCTATACTCACCTATAGTGGGGTTAACTCTATAACTGCATTTCCAGGCCTGTGCGTAGTACTCAGCAGCATCTCTGTACGAGTGCTCATTCTCAGAGATGTATCCTAGATACTCCAGTGCCTTACAACAGGACTGACAGAGGGATAACACACACACACACACATACACGTACACACAGAGACACACACACACCCGATGTGTCAACAAACCCCTTAAAGCAGGTGCTGTGTGTGCACTGAATACAACAGCCTTGGTATATAAGCAGTGTTGACAAATGCACACACACACACACACACACGCCTATGCTGCTAACCTTGTTGTAGTTGAGGCAATGCTTGGCCAGCTTGGTGGCGATGTCGTACTTTCCCATCTTGATGTAGATGTCGGTCAGCAGCAGTTGGCTGCGCTCCAGGTCCTCGCCGTACTCTTCGCTCCAGTCTACACGCGACAGACGCTTCAGCTGGTTCCGCGCCCGTGGAGGCTGCTTCAGAAGCATGAGCGCCTGACTCAGGCCCAGCAGAGCCGACACATTCTCCCTGTCAGGCTGCACCCACAACACAACACAACACAGACAAACAAACAAACAAACAGATCCGAAAGAAATGTAAACAAGATGCTGTCATTGGAAGCATGACACTCACAACACTGAGAGGTTAATGTCTTGAGGTAGCAGTATTTTAGTTTTATTTGTTCACCATTTACAACAGATTCACAGGTAAAAAAAACTATACTACACTAAACTAAACAGTATACTGATTCTGAAGTGTTATTATGTGAAGTATGTTAAAGATACCAGAACACTGTTCAAATGGCTTGTAACCGAAGGGTTGCCAGTTCGATCCCCGACCAGTGGACCATGGCTGAAGTGCCCTTGAGCAAGACCCCTAAGCCCTCACCAGTCTCCGGGTGCCACTATAGGAGGCAGCAAACTGCTCCGGGTTAGTGCGTACTTCACTGTGTACTGTGTGTGTTTTATTAATTCACAATTGGGTCAAATGCAGAGACCAAATCTCCCTCACATAGATGACTATTTCCAGATCCTTTCAGCCTGGTGAGAGTGCATCCTCATGTGTGAGTGTGTCAGGGCCCTGCTCACCTTCCTAGCCACCATCTCACTAAAGGCGGTGGCTGCGCTCTGCACCAGGGCTTCCTCCTTGGTGTGGAGATGCAGGAGGTTGAAGAGGACTTGAGCCCGGTGCACACCGGCCTTAGAGCGCGGACGCAGCTCCTTGAACAGGTTCTGGGCCGAACTCAGGCCCAGCTTGGTCGCCTCGTCGTCCTGAGTCTCCACTGGGCCAACACTGGAGCCTACTGAAGAACGCCTGGAGGCCAGAATAGACAGACATGCCATCCACTGAGCTACTGAGCTCTAGAGTAACTTAGCTCCCTACTCATTACATTTAGGCAATCAACACTCAAAACATTTGCGTTATATTATATTACATGATATTTTATTATTACATGTTATATTACGTTATAAGCAATATAAAACGACTGGGATTGGGGTTGTTCACGGCACCAAGTCGAAGGCTGAGTGCCATAGGTAAACACAGCTGTAGCTGTAAAGAGTCACTCATGGTATATCGTGGGATTTACCCACAGCTAATGATGCGTAGAATGCGTCTTGACCATTCAGAAAACCGGACCTAACAGTTGTATATTATATTATATTATTTTATACTGTATTATAGTATACATTTTAGTGCTGTGTGTGTGTGTGTGTGTGATTGTGTGTGTGTGTGTGCGTGTGTGAGTGCTTTTGTGGCCTAACCCCTCCTCCTCAGTGCTGGGCTGGAACATCTGTCCTGCAAACGTCTCCTTGTCTGGGTTCAGGCAGATCTGGATCATGAGATCCAGGGCCTTCTCCCCCCACTGTGAGTCACGCCGCGCCTTATTGAGGTGCATCAGCGCCTCTGTCACCTGGTTCCTGTGCCTACACACACACACACACACACACAGAGTGAGAAAGACATACACGCTCACAAGCACGCACATACACAATACACACCATACATACACAAACACATATATGCAGATCCCCCTAGTTGTCACATATATGCATTGAAATTAGCAGATAAATGCAGAGCCATGACCATGCTGATGTGTTTGGAAGGTTGGTGAGGCTGACGTAAGTGTGGCGTGTCTCTCACCAGAAATAGAGGCCTCTGCAGTAGTTGTAGCCCGGCTCATGGGGCGCCCTGGAGGAGAGGCGCTCGCACAAGGTGAAGAACGGCTCTATGTCCTCCAGCTTCCCAACTCTCCTCAGGAGGTCAACAAACTTGGCCAGGACCCGGAAGTTATCTGTCAAACAGGAACGGCTTACTGCTGATATAATCCAGTGTTGACTGTACAACGTAAGTGTGTGTGTGTGTGTGTGTGTGTGCACAGACCTGGACAGTGCTGGACCAGGTCAGTGTATACCTTCACAGCTTCATCATGCCTCCCCTGGCAAAACAGCATGTCTCCCAGTAGCTGCCCAGAGAACATACACATGGACAAACACAGACATTACCCAACTACACAAAAAAACACACAAACACGTAGGAGTAACACATACATACACAAAACCACACACACTCAGGACTAACACAGACCTGCTCAGCTACACATGCACACACAACCAGGACACACTCAGGACTAACACAGACCTGCTCAGCTACACATGCACACACAACCAGGACACACTCAGGACTTAACACGGACCTGCTAAACTACAGTGTCTCACTATGTTAACTCAGTTTTACCCACATGACCTCAGGGGCCTCCACCACTGGCTAAATTATTACCACAGCATACCGCAAACATTTCTGAAAGTCAATAATTTTATGAAAGTCAGTAACCTGCCACTCTACAGTGAGTAACTGAGTAACTCTAATGAGGAGCTGTAATGATTTAGTCTGTATACTGAGACGCTTTACAGGGTGAAACACAGCCTAGATGAGCCAGTAGTCCATGTAGGGCCCTACTGTAGGGAGAGAAGGGTAGCAGTGGGGGGGGGCGGGGGGCGGTTAGGCACCATGGTGGCATCAGGGTGATTGGGCCGGGCCGCCACGGTCGCCTCACACTGTTCCCGGCACTGCTCCAGTTTGCTGTGCCTCAGATACAGCTGAGCCAACTCCATTGAAATCTGCACACACACACACACGCACGGAAACACAAACACAGAATAGAACACTGGTTCACATACATGTGAGCTTCCCATTGTTCATCACTGTACTGAACACACAATAGATTTGTACTGAAAGTGGGGATGCACGTCACATAGCAACTCCAACTAAATACTTCCTTCATGTGGCTCCTGAGCCAGTTAGATTATTATGACAACCAAACAGCTAATCCCATCTCCTCAGTCAGAATTACAGCACTGGAAGCGTACTGTGCAAAAAGCAACGCATGTATATGAGACTGATAAAACACACCACAGTAATGAATAATTTGACAGAAAGTGTCTGCACCAGAGATTTCAACAGCGTGAGTGCAGTTGGAAAGCCCATGGTATCTGAATGTCTACATCCTTCCTGCTGGTTTGAGAAGCCACTAAAAAGCCACAACAACACAGCCTTGTGAGGATTACTGCTACCGGGATTGAGAGTGTGTGTGTGTGATGGGTGATGGGTGCGATGCCTTTGTGTGTGTGTGTGTGTTGTGTGCGCATGAGAAAGACATGATTGTCTGTGGCTGTGTGGTGCAGGGCCTTGGTGTAGGGCTGGATAGCTTCCTCTATGTGGGCTTGAGAGTGTGTGTGAGACTAATGCTGCCGTCTGCAGGCATGTGGTGCAGAGCCCTGGGGGGCGGGGGGGCATTGTGAGTGTGATGATGATCTGTGGGTATATGGTGCAATGCTGCTGTGTCTCTGGATGGCCTCCTTGACGTGGGGCTTGCGTGCGTGTGAGGGAGCGGTTGACTACCATCTGCAGCCACCATCTCCAGGTGTGTGGTGCAGTACTGGGTGTGTGTGTGTGTGTGTGTGAGAATGTATGTGTGAGAGAGAATAATGCTGGCGTCTGCAGGTGTCTGGTGCAGTGCCTTTGTGTAGCACTGGATTGCCTGGTCCAGGTGTGGTTTGTGTGTGTGTGTGTGTGTGTGTGTGTGTGTGAGAGAGAGAGAGAAAGACTAATGTTGGCATATGGTGCTGTACCTCTATAGCACCATAGCTTCAAGCATATGGTGCTGTACCTCTATAGCACTGGATGGCCTGGTCCAGGTGTGTGTGTGTGTGTGTGTGTGTGTGAGAGAGAGACTAATGCTGGTGTCCTCAGGCGTATGGTAAAGTACCTCTGTAGCACTGGATGGCCTGGTTCAGGTGTGGTGTGTGTGTGTGTGTGTGTGTGTGTCTGTGTGTGTCTGAGAGAGAGAGAGAGACTAACATTGGCATCTGTGGGCATATGATGTAGTGCCTCTGTGTAGCACTGAATGGCCTGATCCAGGTCTGTCTTGAAGCGGGCCATGGCACAGCAGAGCCAGGAGGCCAAAGCTTTCTGCTCCTCCACCTGCTCCGGCTGCTCCACAGACACACGCCGCAACACCTTCCTCTGCAGAGACAGAGCCTTGGAGGGGGGGTGGAAAGAGTAGGGTGAAGAGAGACAGAAAAGAGGGAAGAAGAATACAGAGGGTAAGACCGGAGAAAGAGAGAGAGAGAAGGAGAGAAAGAGAGAGAGAGAGAGATGGACACAAAGAAACAAATATCTGCTTTTGCAGTGGCTGAGCCCCCAGCTCAATTTGACTGACTCTTCTGGTTCCTGTGGTGAGGTGAGTTTAACATGTGGGCTGGCATGGGTGATGTCATGTGTAGTTATATGCAGTGGCTGGATGAGAGGGGAGGCACCTTGTTTAATGTCTCCTCTGGAGAGACATTTATCTCCTCTTGGATTCGGGCCAACACCTTCAGGTACCTCACATAACTCAACATGGTGGCCAACTCATTCGCTGAGGGAATGTGGGGCAGAAAGGGAGAGTGAGAGAGAGAGAGAGACAGACAGAGAGAGGAAGAGAGAAACTGAAGTGTCAATCACCTCTTATAAAATCACCTTCAAGGACATCATCAATAAAATGTATCAGTGTAGTTTTTTATGGAACAACAAAACCTGGCTCTCTGTTTGTGCAACACAGAAGTAACTCACAGATGACTTACAGCCTACAACTTTATCTAACAGAACAGATTAAAGAATTCAGGATTACTCTTTTGGATCGCATTATACTTGTGTGATAAACATCTTGGGTTCCAGCTCATTATGCTTATGTTGGCACCTTGGGAATGCATTGCTCTCTCATATACACTACTATCTCAATCTCAGTGTACACTACTATCTCAATCTCAGTGTACACTACTATCTCAATCTCAGTGTACACTACTATCTCAATCTCAGTGTACACTACTATCTCAAAATGGGATGTATTTCCTATCTTATAGGGGATCTATAGTCTATCTAAGATGGGATATACTTACTGTCTTACAGGGGATATAACTCATAAAGGAGCATTAACCCATCACGATGATGGTGTGAGATAGGTTAATACTCCTTTAGGAGTTATATGCGCATCTCACACCAGTGTATTTATCTCAGTTTTATATTTATTCCACAGGAATGTATTTTTTGTCTAATAGTGGATATATTGATGTGGATATATTGATGTATTTAATGTCTAATACTGGATTGATCTCATAGGGATGTATTATATTACATTTACATTCATTATATTATAACTCATAGGGATATATTTTCTATCTCATGGAGATGTATTTTCTCTCTCATAGGGATGTGTTGAGTCTCATAGGGGTGTATTTTCTCTCTAATAGGGATGTGTTGAGTCTCATAGGCGTGTATTTTCTCTCTCAAAGGGATGTGTTGAGTCTCATAGGGGTGTATTTTCTCTCTCAAAGGGATGTGTTGAGTCTCATAGGGGTGTATTTTGTTTCTCATAGGGATGTGTTGAGTCTCATAGGGGTGTATTTTCTCTCTCATAGGGATGTGTTGAGTCTCATAGGGGTGTATTTTCTCTCTCATAGGGATGTGTTGAGTCTCATAGGGGTGTATTTTCTCTCTCATAGGGATGTATTGAGTCTCATGCACTGTATTTACTGGCTTCGTTGCTTAAGGCCTTGCCCAGGACTTGCTGGGCTCTGTCAAACTGCTTCATCTTGATGAGGAGCTCTATGAGATCCAGACAGAGAGTCTCCTGCATGTGGTTGTTCAGCGCCGTCTCGTAGTAGGCCACGGCCTGCAGCAGATTCAAACCAAACACACAGGTCATTTGCTGCACCAGAGTGGCCCACTCCCATTGCCTAGACTGTGGTGGAACACCATAGTCTAAGCCTAGGCTGCATTATGTACCTCAGACTATTTCAGCCATATCTGATGCATGTATACTGATGTTTCAGCCTCTTTTGTTTGCATTATCATTTTTTATTTTCAGTTCTTTTATCCATGTCAATTCAGTTCTATTTTGCAGTGGAAACTCTCACTGACACGAAGTTGTAATGAAACCATTCAAGAGTTCACTTCCCCCACCATCATAGTTTCATAAGTTTCATCCTGTGGGAAACACTGGCTGCATCTCTCTCCTTACCTCGTCTTACTGCACACACACGGCATGTATTCTTACTTCCTAGTGCTTTGAACTCCATTGCTGCATTTATCCAGTCTATATTGCACCAGTGACTATACACAGTGGTGGAGCAACATGCTACATGTAGTTAGACATTAGGAAAACTGAAACTCCCCTCAGAACTGTACCTTATCATACTGGTGGGTCTTCACATAGGCCTGGCCAATCTTCTGGGCAAAACCAGGATCTTTGGGGGCCTTTTTGGTTGCCTCCTGGTAAACTGCTATGGCCTTCTCAGGCTTTGGGGGTTCATGATTTTTAGCACATACAGTAAGCATGTAACAAGGCATAACTCAATGCATCATATACCATATACCATCATATACATTTTAACTTCCATGCAAGAAATGCTACAAGACATTAATAATGTAATATAGACTAATATGTAGCATTATTAAACATGAACTGAAAATAATCCAGAAGAGATAACAAGTAATGGATAATACACTAAATAATATTCAATACTATATTCCAAAATAATAACAACACACAAGAAACACAAGCTGTAACTGTAGTATAACAGAAGTCCATTTTCAAACTACCTCTTGGATTTTCATGAAGGCATCGCCTAGCAGAGCACTCGAATGAGCCCCTGGCATCACCTCACAAATCTCCCTGAAAGAACAGCATTATTTCACTGGGTATATTGTGTCTTATGTGGATTAAATATAGTACCAAGCATACTGTAATTCATCAGTCAGAGACTAAATGGGGTCAGTGAATGGGTAAGTCAGTAAAAGTCATGGGTATTGCACTTTGTATACAGGAGCTGCAAAGTGCTTTATCAAAGAGCTTAATCAGAGTCAGATTTATTGGCCAAGTATACTTACATACACAAGGAATTTTACCTCAGTACATCTGTTAACTCTCTACACATTCAACATATATACATACATATATATATATATATATATATATATATATATATATATATATATATACACATACACACGGAGTGGGATGTAAAGTGCAAAATAATAATGCAAATGTAGTGTGGAACATGCCTTATTGAAATAAAATTATGTAATGTGTAGGGTAGTGTGCGAGATGCAAATGGGAAAGATAAAGTATGTAATGTAAAGGAGAAGTGGGTGAATGGCCAAAGTGAGGATGACCAACTTATCAGCAGTTCAGGAGAGTAATTGCAGTGGGAAAGAGGCTGTTCTTGTGTCTGGTTGTTTTTGTGCACAGGGATCTGAGAGAGGTTTTTATAAGGTGCACAGTGGTTTTTGTGAACATGGAAGAAAACTACCTACATCCTGAAGGTGTCTTTATACTTCTCAGACTCCGTTACTACATAGCCATACATAGCCACAAACACCACCGGACACTGTTTGGAGCGTTAGTAGTCTATCCACATACCGGTACAATATTTAAAAAATATCATTTCACTTTGTCTTTCTATCATTTAGTGAACTTAGCAGACAAAGTCTGCTGTCTGTGGGGTCTCCGTCATTTCGTTGGATAGTTACAATTTTGTGGAGGTCTTTGGGGAGGTCTTCATCAAGGGTTTGCAACATCAGAGAGGGCTCTGCCTGTCGG
This sequence comes from Tenualosa ilisha, assembly GCA_015244755.2. Classification (NCBI taxonomy): domain Eukaryota; kingdom Metazoa; phylum Chordata; class Actinopteri; order Clupeiformes; family Clupeidae; genus Tenualosa; species Tenualosa ilisha. Next base: position 2,886,620 of record PYXC01000902.1, read on the forward strand.
TGTATTGATGGATACACATGACCATAAACTAGGCTTAAGAGTCACTTACCCATGTGCAACCACAACTTTCTTGCAGGAGACTCACCTGTAGCAGGCGATGTAGAGGTTTTTATTCTTCTTCCTGTCCAGGTAGATGGCAGCCATCTTCTCTTTGGCCTGGAGGTAGTTAGGCTGCTCAGGCTCCACCCTCTGCAGCATGCTGAGGGCCATGTCCACCATGTTCTTGGCCAGGGCCAGGTCCACATTGGCCACCAGCACACGGATCTCCTCTGGGGTGTCAGTGAAGCTTAAGATGGCATCCTGCATCACCTTGGTCGCTTCATGCTGACAAAGAGAATACCAGGGATAAGGTCACTATAGACACATAACTCCTATTTACAGGATAGCACTTTGGTGGAAATAAATGTAGTTTTTATAACCATCCAATAAGACTGTTCCCGTTTTATAGTTCCATGGTGTATGTGAACTAAAAGAAACATGGGTGAACTGCGACCAGCTTTGCGAGATGCTGATTCTCCCTCCTAAAAAGCCCTGTGCTGTGACCTACGCCTTCTTACAATGGCACTGTTAAAATGGACCCACCTCACTCTTCAACTTTAACATTATGTCTGGCTGCTACTACGCTGTCCAGCCGGAACTTAGACAACAACCTAGAGCTTGACTACCATATAATGTTGTAGGACAATATTTTGGAATTATTATGATGCTTAGTCAAAACCATGGACAAATTGTAGTCTATCATGGTAACTAATGCCTGTACTTTTCCTGCATGACCCCTGGCAGTCGAGTTGCTCCTTGAGTTGAGGATCTGAAGCACAGTACAATGAGTTTATAGGGTGAATGTGTGCATGTGTGTCCTGTGAGCTACCTCTTCCCCGTTGAGTTGGAGTGTGTGTGCGAGCTCCAGGAAGGCAGAGGCCCTATCGCTGTTGCTGACTGGGTTCTGCTTCCCCGGCAAGGGCAACCTGATGCCAGGCACAGTCATCAGGAGACGTAGGGAGCGGATGGCCTCCTCCAAGTCCCCCTTCTCACGAAGACAGCGTGCCCTCAGCAGGTGGTACCCCGGCAGATTACGCACCTGCAGTGTGTGTGTGTGTGTGTGTGTGTGTGAGAGAGTGTGTTTGCGAGAGGGGTGGGGATGTGATAAAGAAAGGCAGTAAAATGTGAAGACAGAGAAGGAGGGAGAGAGAGAGAGACAGAGAGAGAGAGGGAGAGAGAGAGAGAGAGGGAAGGAGGGAGAAATACAGAGATAAGGAGAGAATCATTTTGCAGAAGAGAAACAGAGTCAGGGAGAAAAACAAGGAAATTAATTCTGTGAGCACATGACAAGACAGACATAAAAATACAACAGAAACACACACTAAACAGAAAGTGAGTAAGTAAGTATAAAGCACGCTCTGAGTCAGAATCTATAAATAAAGTGCTGAGTCAGGCTGCCAGTTCTACTGTCTCAGCAGCAGGGTGGCGTCTCTAACCTGGAAGTTGTGTGAGACGCCGTACTCCAGACTGCTGAGGCACTGCTTGTAGTCACGAGCTTGCAGGTGGACACGACCCTGGAGCACGTGGGCCACGGCCAGGGTGGGATCTCTCTCCAGACACAGGCGCAGGTACGCCTGCGCTGTCTTACAGTCACCTGAGAAAAAACACACACACACACACACACACACACTTGCAGAGGACATATGTATTGATTTATACTGGCCATGTCCTGCTACAGATACTAGCTCAGGTACTCTTGTGATGTCTTACAGCTGTGAAAAAAAAAACAAACACACCCACACACACACACAGATGTATGTATACTTACAGTGGATGCCTAAATTTGTACTTGATGGGTCCCCCTACAGACACTGACCCAGGTATGCCTGCATCATCTTACAGGCGATGGCATACACAGTGCACACACACACACTAAAGCTAGGAACACACCTCATGATTTTTAATGCTACTCTCGATACGATGGAATGTCTGGGCCAGACATAGATAATCTGAGGTACATCAACAGTAGTCATGATGTTCTGTTGTAACAGGAGGTGTTATGTGTGTTTGAATGAGAGATTTGAAACATTGCAATTGTTTCCATTGTTGATGCAATTTCATTTGTTGATTTTTTACACATACCTACATATTTTTATAAACAGATACATTTTATTTATTTGTTTCTTGTTTTTAATTCTGTTTACACGTACACAGCAGAATCCAAACAGACAAACAGAACCCAGCATTTTGAAAAATCTCAACTTTGGAGGGTGTTTTCAAAAATATCTGTTTGAGGTGGTTAAAACTCAGTTTATGAGTAAACAAAGACCCAAACAGATAAAAATAATAATAATTTAAAAATATAAAAATATCTAGATAATGTGTAAACAGGGCCTGAATTAAAAATTAAATCTTTAATAATAAATATAAATAAAATCTTATCTTAACCGGTCCATTCTATGGTTGCTATGTTAGCAATTATGACATTTAAAAGTCAAGAACTCAATCTTCAGGTCTGTGCTCATAACTAAATCCTAATCGTACCCGGTTCAGTCTGTAGTGTTGGCCTGCCTAAGCTCATTCTATTTGTAAAAGTCAAGAGGTCTGTTCCTATCTTAACAGGCTGATGTAAGGATTATGCTTGTACTCTTGTGTTTTGCTTTTGTGAGTAGTACTCATCGAGTAGTCATGCACACCATTTCACATCTAGATAAGCAAAGACTGAGTCAGAAGTGAAATTGATTAAATCATAGAAAAATATTTGTATTTGCTCTCTGCTGCCAGCTGCCAGAGAAATTGAAGTCCTGCTGGAGTGTTTGCTGGCCAGCGGCTGGCCTTACCTGCCAGGTACTTGACTAAGGCCATGAAGTAGCCACAGGTCAGTATGCCAGGGGCAGCCTTTATTACCACTTCCAGAATCATCACACAGTGCCTTAGGCCGAAGGGCAGAGGCTGGCACTGGACAGGAGTGTCTGTCTGTTAGAGTAGAGCCACCTCATTACAAACATTACAAAATACACAAAAAACACACACACTTACACAAACATACACACACACACACACACACACATATACATTTATGCACACACACACATATATGTTTACGTGCACACACACACACACACACACACACACACACACACACAGAGTAACATGCACTTCTCCTTTCTAACTGCTTCACTTAATTTTTAGTGTCAGACATGAACTCTGCAGGTGTAAGCTAGTCTAGTAGTATAAGCTGTTACAGTGGTCACCTGGAGGTAGGTTAGGTGGAGCTGCACGACCTGGAGGAAGAAGTTGACGTCCAGCCTGCACAGGTAGTCAGGGCCCAGGTGACAACCCTTTAGCTGGAGCAAACGCAGCTCCACAGCCTCCTTCAGCAGCCTGGTCACCTGCTTCTGATCACCACCCCTCCTGTTCAACAAGAGTGCCTGCAGAAGCGCCACATCCTAACACACACACACACACACCTGTGCATTAACACCAGTAATAAAGCGTTAAATGAATGTTAAATCAAAGCTATGCCTGGGATTGTGCGTGTGTGTTTGTGTGTGTGCGTGTGTGTGTGTGTGGGTGACTGTGCACCTATGTGTGTGTGGTAGCTACGAGACATACTGCAGAGCGCCCCAGTGTTTGCTCGATCTCACTGAGAAACTCCAGCTGCTGAGCTGCTTCCTCCTCTTCACCATTCAAGATCTGGCATCGCACCAGACCTGGACACACACAAACACACACATGTTACGCACACAATACATTCACGTAACATCCAAACTAGGCCTTACACACATCCAGTAAATTAACCAAAATATATTAACTGCCATAATGCCTTAACAAATAAGCATGAACCCTCAAAGGTAATTGTGAACCAAAACATCTTGTCCGGTAATACATGTATCAGGGCCTGGTTGAAATGTGCTGTAGGACAGCTAATCTGTTGTGTTTGTGTCATTCAGAGATGGGTAGTGTGGCATATGTACCCGTCAGGGCAGGTAAGCTGCTCTCATCTGCTTTGAGAGCCTTATAGAACCACTTGGCCGCCTCTTTGGGCTTGTCCTGAACTAGCAGCAAGTGACCCAGCTCAATGGCGGTGTCTGCATCTCCTGGCGCCTTAGAGTGGACACGGCCAAGGAAGGAGGTGAGGATCTGCAACAGCGTGGCATCATTGTGCACACACTGCAAGAAGCATCGAGAAAACACGGCAATATGTACAAAGAAATGCACACAGTGGTTACTGCACTACGTACAGGTCTAAATAGACCGAAAGCTTCATGAAAACAAGAACAGATATTAACATAATAGAAATAATATATATGGCCTGTGATATGAATCAGTGTACAACTGCAAACACTGTGAAATGAAAGACTGGGATAACCAAGCACACAATGATGTGATGAAACCCAACATGCTGGCATCTTCTAGTCTCTGTATGAGTCTCTGCTGGTGGAGAGAGTGACAGCCAGCAGCATGTGCTCCACTGACCTGTCTGCTGACGGAGACAACCATACAGAGACTGGAGAATCTTCAGCATGTTGGCATCGTCAGCATGATCGCCAGCAGCAGATGCCCTATGGGGCGGTGGTGGCGTAATGGTTAAGAAACCTGGCTAGCATGCAAGTAGCCTGGAAAATTGTGGGTTCGAATCCTAGCTGCCACTGTTGTGCCCTTGAGCAAGGCACTTAGCCCTAAGTTGCTCTAAGGGAGACTGGCCCTGATGTAATTGATAGTTAACAAAATATGTAAGTTGCTTTGGATAAAAAGCGTCTGCTAAATGCATAAATGTAAATGTGCTCACCAGTCTGCTGATGGGCATGAGCATGTCTGCATGGAGTTTAGGGTTGCTGGGCTCCTGATTCTCTAAGGCACTCAGGAAGAGCTGGAGGTGCTCCTTCGCCTGCAGCACAAACAATATAGAATATCAAATATAGAAGTGGTCGGCAACCTCTGGCATGCGTGCCACAGTTGGCACACAGAGGGATTCTCACTGTCACGTCCCTTACCCTTACGTTAATACAATAGAAAAAGCATGGCTGTCTTGTCTGCTATTGAACAGCCATTGGCTGTTGTAGGGTGCATCTTCTGTAGGGTGACAAACGGTAATGCACCGTACAAGCTTTAAACATTTTTCCACAAGATGAATCCCAGCACAGCAGTTGCGCCAAAGATCGTTCAGTTTGCACAGCTGTAATGTCAAAAAAGTCCTAGTGCCTGTTGTATTTTGAAAGTTTTGTTGTATTTGTCCAAAATACACCATCATTTTGATACAGAGCTTAAAATGTATCAATCAAACGTACAAGTGTTCAGAATCCAAGGCTTTGAACTGGTTCATGGAACAAAACCAAATCAAATAACTGAAATTAACTTTTCAGAAACGTAGGCTACATGAAGGCAAACACAATTAAAACGCAATGAGAATGTTGTTAGTTTTGTTACTTGGCTATAACAAAAACCCATTGCACAAACTCAAAATGAGTGATTGCACTTCCTGGTATGCAAGTTAGCCTGTGGCGCACATTTTGATTTATGAAATTTAGAGTTATTAATCTAGAATGATCGAGCAATTAATTTTTTTTTTTTTTTTTTCAAAAAATGACATCTGCATGTTTCTAAAGTGCTGCTTTGCATCCAGACAGAATGGATTCAACATTTTTTCATGTTGGAAATGTGCCGCCATAATTATGCAATCTAAGGAACAAGACCATTTCTTATTGGCACTACTGCCAACCTGTGATGCAATGCTTCAATCTACTGGAATCGTATGCCTCTGACCTTCAATCAATTCAATCAATTCAATTCAAAATCAATTCATCTTACCAATGCCATCATGTTTTTGAGATTGTGAACAGTTCTATCATGTGTTGATAGTGAAAACCAGTGTAGACTACCTTCTCTACTATAAGAAATTGATAAGAGAATTGATAAGAAATTGGACCGATAAGCAGGTCTGACAATGGCACCAATATTGCTAAAATCCTATCAATGCTACTGGACTACAGCCTGCACTGGGGTCAGAACTGGTGGTCTGCTGGTGTTTTGCTGATCAGTTTTCCACTGGCCAACTGGTGAGTTCCCAACAAACTTTTATCCGTCTCCTTACATATTAATAAGACTTTATGTCTCTTGGTAATAATCACAACAAGTTAAGCTAAAGGGGATGATGGACCACAGATGGCAAAACACCTGCTTTGAACTGAGCTTTGACTGTCTTGGTAATCAATGCAAAAATATCAAAGACAAACATGAAATATATGAAAGTCAACAATGTTTGATATTCCACAGCAAATATATGCTGTCTTGAACAACTCTATAAGTACCTTGGTCTGGTTTCCATCTTTAGCCAAAGCCAAAATGACCAACATCTGATGGGCTCGCAAGTTCCACTTGTCATGTTCAAAGACTCTAAAACATCATTTGAAAAGACAGTTGGAAGATTTACAGTAACTGTAAAGACAGTTAATACCGCGACAAACTGCTTTGAGTGAGTGCTAAACAGGTTTTTGTGAGCCAGGTTTTTGTACACCTGTCACACATCTCTCTGACTGGTATGTTAAATAAGAACTCAAGGTAAAAAAAAAATCACAAAAGGTAACTAAAGGTTTGGTTTTTGTGAGCCTTGTGCACCTGTCACACATTTCTCTGGTGTGCTCCCAGTCCTGCAAGGCCAAGAAGACGGCCATCTTAAGTGAGAGGGCCGGGGTGAAGGTGGGGTAGGAGGCGATAACCTGGTTCACCACGTCCATGGCCCAAGAGTAGTTCTGCTTCATCAGGAAGAACTCCACCTGAAAGACAAGACCAACAACCATTACCACAAGCTTATACTGGCCTTCTTGCGTGTTCCTCATGTTTTACGTAAGACACCACAGCAGTGAGTCTGTGCCTCTTGCATGCTCAGACTTTTCCAGAGCAGCCATTTATTAAGGTTTTGATTCTGCTACTCTTTCGTTGAACATTAATGTAGTTTCAACATTCTTAAAGCAGAAATCTGGTGTGAATACATCAATAGCCCTGTTGTTTGAGGTCACTGATGCTGCCTATAGAAAAATTAACCAGAAAAATTGATATAACATAGGCTGAATAGCAAACTGACAGCTAACATTAACTGAATAGGGCAAAGGCATGGTGAATTGGCAGCTACCATTAACATTAACATTAACTGAATGGAGCATAGGACTATGAAACTGAAACTGAGATTCTGTGCCTCGGTAATAGTTGCTGATTCGCTATTCAGCCTATGTTGTATCACATTTTTAAACTATTTTTCTAACCAACAACAGTTGGTGAGCTCAAGGCTATGGATTGACACTGGATTTCTCCTTTAATGTTGTTAATGACATCAGTGTTTGCCCCACTAGTTCATGCCAATATGGCTGCTGTGAAAAAGGTTGACATAGTTATCCGAGAGCAATTGTACACTTAATAAAATAACAGAATAAAAGCATGCAGCTTTTGAAAAAAGGTAAATAAAAATCATGTGCCAGGACAGGACACTTCACCTTGCCAATAAGTCCAAACACATGGACAGAGTCCTGCACACCACTGTCAAAGCAGTGCACAGCCTGGGATCTCTGCTGGTCTGTCTCCGAGCTCAACAGCATCCAGCCCTTTATAATCAATGCCTGCCAGAGACAGACATCATCAACATGCTCTCTGTGGGAAAACTCACAGGATTGTTTCTCTTAAAGACCAAAATTTCAACAAGCCTAACATTCCTCTAAAGCCTTCCTCTTAGAGGTAGCAAATAGTTATGCGCAGATGGAATACAGACAGGCAAACAGACAGATAGTTGGAGAGAGAGCGTTAAAGAAACAGACAGATAGATAGATGGATGGACAGAGAGATAGATAGATGAACAGATAGATAGATAGAGACAATGAGAGAGAGTGTGTTGCAGCAACAAATCACAAACACACATACACACACACACACAACTTAAGAAAACTCTCACTATTCATTTCAACATTTTAGGTTCCCCTTTTAAGCTGCCTATAGCAGGAAGCCGTTGTTGTTGCCTGTCCACTGGTGTTCATTGCACTGACCTGTGGTGAGGTGTTGCTCATCTTCACGACTCTGTCAATATAGTCCCTGCCTTTCGCACAGTGACCCAGCAGCCACAAGGTCATGCCAGCATTCAACAGAGCTTTCTCTCCCGCTGTCTTTCGACTGGAGCGCAGCAATGCCTCCAGATCAGATACAGCCTCTTTGTCTGAAACAGACAGAACACTTTTGAACTCTCAGCTATCGCTATGTGTTTTAGGCGTTACATGGGGTGCACTCTGTGCATGATAGATGCATGATGCGGTAAATAAATACTTGCTTACTCTGTAAACATATTACAGTAATGTGTTTAATCTGTACTTGTACACTTGTATAGACAATCTAGAAAACGAGAAAAATATTCTTTCAGTGTATCTGCATAATGGAAATAACCCACAATGATTGTATTGTTATGACTGAAAGTATGATCTGACCAACTGTAACACATTTTCTGTGCGCAAATATCAGGGCCAACATGGACGCAAGAGAGACACTGGGTTTGTCCTTCAGTACTTGCAACTGTCTAATGGCGTCTTGTGTCCGATCTGGAAAACATGAAGTCACAGCATTCAAAGCTTGAGATTCATATTAATGACACTGAGTGTTTGACTATCAACTTTTATTTCCAAGCTGTACATACAGAATAGGACAAGTGGGCTGTTCAAGTATGCTACGCAACAGACAACAATTTTACGAGAGCTTACCTTCCATCAAAATCGCAAGAGCCTTAAAAAGCTGAAGCACTGGGTCGTTGTGGTACATCTTCAAATATTCTGCTGCAGAACTGAAGGCTTGCCGGTACTGTCCATCTCGGAAGTAGTATATAACCGAAGTCTGGAATAAAATCACTGAGATTAGAATTTTTTCTTGGATGCGTTTAATCAAGTTATGTCCTCAACATTTTCCTACAGTTCAGTTAGCTACAATACCATTTCACGTATCTAGCATAAAGTCCTCATGTTTAACTTGGCTAGGCCTACACCAGTTAAGTTTGTAGCATGCTATCACATACCGTTAGTAACTAAATTAAGACGTGTTACTTTTTAACATGACATAGGGCCTACATCTAATTTCACTTTATCTGGAGAAGAGACAGCTACATATAACGTCCAAGTCAGCAAGTTATCATGAGCTAATATTATTGTAGCAAGTACTAGCCCCCTATCCTCTGTCTAAAAAGAAAGGTCAATAGTAACATAAACGTTAGTAGGATGTGTTCGTTCCCGCTAATTATCATATTAGTTACGCTGCATTTAGTGCTTTTTACAGCTGAAACTTACAAGGCATACTGGATGATCTTCCGCCATAAGCATTCACTCTGTTGTTTCAGATATATTGGTAGTTATCACGATTAGGTTCCCCAGACACTGTCGTTACTCGTTAGAGAGTCTGAGATTGTCAACAACAAGAGGTGTTCAGGGAGGGCGCTCAAGTTTGGCGTTCTTGGTTGCCTAACAACCACGTACCAACCGGGAATAATTGATTGCGATGATCAACACATGGGTTTACGTTTGTTAAAATAAAATCACGGAAAATGTTAACTCTTTTAACTCTAAATGTAAAATCTGAGTACAAAAAGGCCACTACAAAAAGCGAAATTCATCTTCATGGCATCTTTCCAAGACGCTGTCTTGACGGCTGGTTGTAACTGAACTGTACACTAGATGGCGCCATTGACCTGCGCGAGAAGCTATGGCATCAACGATAATGGTCAGCATCCAGAGAAAAACTGTCTGAACCGTAGCTATGAAGTTTGATGCTCATTATCAACTATTAAAGCCATATTAAAGAGTAGAGAATTTGGAGAAATGTGTTTATTTCACACTCATTTTCAGTGTTCATATCCAATTCACAAGAAGGCCTAGTCCATTTGGGGCTGTTTTCTGTATGGCGAATATATTGAAGAATTAAAAAATGAAATTCGACATCCAGCAGCAAGGCATTTGATAGGCTTGTTATATGGCCTTTGTGGGGTTACACCAACTGCATATTGCTGAAGTGATTTCCTACCCAAAAGACAGCCCTAGTTTGAGTTCTACAGAGCTCCCTCTAATCAGTCTAGGGGATCTGTGTCTAGATCGGCTGGTCGGAAGAGAACAATCACAGACAAAAAGCTTTGTAGCTTGCTGATTCTGGATTGTTTGTAGAAGCACAAAGGTCTTTGTTCAAAAATTTAATGACATAGCTCACGAAAGAGGATCATGCCTCTCCATCATATCTTTTTGCCATTTGTATTCCTTTTATGGTCATGGTCTGACTGATGGGGAAGTGCATTATGGATAAACTTCCTGTTTTTGTTTCAGTGAAACAATTTTAACTGCCTTGTGAAGAGTGCAGATGTGTGAGATGTGTTTTCTTAGGAATTTCTCCCAAATGACCAAAGACAAACCTTTAAACGGAAATAGGTAGACTGTGAAGCAAGCCTGTGAACAATCTACAAAAATATGTTGCACATGCCTTTTGTCACCTTTGTACAATGCGCTCAGTGTTATTTTGACCATTGTTCCTTAGATTAATCACACATGTTTGGTCCATATAGCCTACTACTATTCTGCTATTTAACAGACATATTGGAGAATGTAAGGATCAGATGTTTGGTGGTCATTTTGTATATAATATAACACCCAACTACTGCTGGTAGAGTTTCACTGGTTTTATGGTCTTAGATAGGTAATATAAGCAAATCAGCTAGGAAAAAAACAGCTGATACTTGTAGGTAGTTTTAGCCTGGTTTTCACCAATACTGATCTGCTATGCTTCTCCAATTTCTAATCCATGAGGCTAGATTAGCAGATGTAGATCAAAATGTCTCTGCAGGCATTGGACATGCCTACAACCAATCAGACCAAAGATTGCAGAGAAAAGAGAGTGGGCTGCATCACAATTTGAAGCAAAATACGTATTACAGTAAAGCAGTACTGGGTAAGCCTGCGAGTTTTAACCTCCCAATACAGGCACAGATTTAAAAAAAAAAAAGTGCAACAGCATTGTACATTCTCATCAATCCATGTGGATTTGTTTGCAAACCAAAGCATAGTAACCAGCAATGATCATTTTGTAGAGTTACCAGTGTGTTAACTTACAAGGTTATAAACATGATTTCAGTTTCATTCAGCTTAGGTTTTGTTTACCACAACCCGCATTTTCAAAGTGCAAGTGCTTGTAACTGTGATTTAGTGATAGAGGATGCTGAGAGTCATTTAATCATCAAAGTGACAATGAAGCTGGTAAATTAACCTAAAAATGTTGCGTGGAATCCCTTTAAGTCCGCTTCATTAACGTTGGGGTTGTAGCCTGTTTTTGATTGGTTCCCCACCTCAGACAGACGAGAACAAGTGGAGATAGGCCTACTGACCAGACTGAACTGCATAGCAGAACCAGGCTAAACTTGTATTTAACAAGAGATTTATCACCTCAGGCTTTCCCCTTACTGAAGGGTTCCCTAGGTTGTCTCTAGCAAGATGGTATAATTTCACATTGTCACATATTCATCATCCAGTCCCAGTCCACATTCTGCATTGAACTGCATTATCAAAACTGTTTGTTAATACTTGGATTTGTTTGCAAACCAAAGCATCGGAACTAGCGATGATAATTTTCATGGAGTTATGTTGACTGACAAGGTACTAACTGTGATTTCAGTTTTATTCAATTTCGTTTACCGATGGCAAGCTGCAAGTGCCTATGCACTAGGAAAAAGATGGCCCGAGAGAGCCTCCATTCACCCTGTAATGGGCCATTTAACCATAAAAGTGATTATGAAGCTGGTAAATTAACCCAAAAACAGTGTCAAATTTTGCATGGTGCTGCTTTAAGGTTGTCTTGTCTTTATCAGTTCGGGTCACCAGCTGGACATACTGCTTTTGTCATCTTATCAAGCTGATCTTTCTGGTGTGTCCACCTAGTCAAATTGGACATTGCTAGTTAAGATGGCATGACCAACTGGCAAAACCAGTAAGAGAGACTAGTTTTCAAAAATTATGCGAAAAAGATTGTCACACTAACATGTCCATCCTGTCAAACTGGACGTTGCAGGATTAGGTTGGTTATGCTGGTACGTAAGCTGGGAATGGTTGGTACATTAAAGCAAAAAGACAGAATGACCGGCTAAACCATCAAAACCCATGTAAAAGGACACCATATAGAGCTTCATCTAACCTGTCTATGATGGTCAAGCTAGATTCTTCTGCAGGGAAATGTTTTACTGTTGTATTTAGCATTACGATGAAGATGATAAAGATTTGTTCAATTTATTTCAACATTACTTCATTGTATTGTGTCTTGTAAAATGAAATTTGAAAAGTTCATTTCATTCTCAGTAAATGGTCATTGTCAGTTGCCTATTATTTGTTGCTAAGTGCTTAACTGGATTTGGAAGTTGTTGAAGGCTGTTGAGCCCAGGGCTGAAGATGGCTGAAGCATGTCTTACACTGGGTGACATTCATGTGTGACACAAGGCAGCTCATTGTTCCAAACCGAGTTTGTTTTAGATGCAAAAGGATATGATCATGGAAAAATCCTTCATGGACACAATGGCATTTCACTCGAGACCTCAACCATAAATCGGTGTTATTCATGCTTGGAAAATGTGTGTAAAAACACCAGTCTCTCCAAATCCACATTTCTGATGGTTGTTTTTTATGTTAGATAGTGAAATAATTTTTTCTTTAGACATTTTAAATGAGGTTGGATTTGAGCATTACTGGACTTCCAAACATGTGAAGGCAGGAAAACACATGGTGTCAGCATTTATGATATGTAATAAAATATATAATAATATGATAAAATAAAATGTTGTCTGTTAAAATCCTAGATTATAATCTAGAGGATGAGAGGTGTGTGACTATGGGGGCAGATTGTAGAATGTGTCCTCAACATTACTCTAAAGGGTCTTTTTTCTTTTAAGAACTTTCAGTCACACTTTGCTTTAAACAAACTATACTGAATCTGCTAAAAAGGATTTATGGTTATGATGATAGGGTTAGGGGCTGGATTAGGTTTGGGTGATGTTCAGTTAAACTGAAAATCCGAATTTATATTTCAATAACTTGTATTTCAGAAAGGTGGACTGTCTTAATAAAGTGTCAAACAACATTGGATCCAAATTTTGTTGGTAAGATTGAATAGTGAGTAGTATTGCCTTGTAGATAATATACAAAAGCTTCAGCTGCTACATCTGTGTCTGTGTCACTTGGCAACCACATAAGCCATAAGAAATATTTCTTGGTGAAGGAATTATTATTGATGAAGAAACTGCTATATTTCTCATGATTGGGTCTTTAAAGGGGAAATCCAGTGTGATTCAATCCATTGCTCTGCTGTTTGAGATCACTGAGTACTGTCTGTAGGAAAAAGAACAAGAAAGTTACAGTAACTGAATGGGGCATAGGAAAATGTAATTGGAAGTGAATCTCTGTGCCGAATTCAGTTAGTGTTACCTGCTCAGTTAGTTTTATCAAATTTTCTTTTTCTTTTATTTTCCAGACAGTCCTACAACAACAGAACTATGGACTGATTAACACTGTATTTCTCCTCTACTTTATGAAACTGTGTCAGGTGTGTAGTAACCACTGTAGCACCTTGAGGTCATTCTGTGATTTTAGAGCAGCTTTGATTTGTGCATCCCTTATTATCACAGAATAGAACAGCCTCTCGGGGGCTTTTTCCTTCCTGTTTCTGTTGGCTAAAGTTATATTTTTGAAACCCTACATTTCTACAGTTGTTTCATCTCTACTGACCTATCCATTAACTCAATGACCCCAGAGATACTGATATACATACACAGGACTTCCATAGATCTCAGCACAAGCCAAGCCTGGTTGTGGAAAACAGGAAACCCCACCATGCAGTCATGCCTTCAGACAAAAGCAAGCGCACCCTGAGAAAGCCCTGGTTTAATTAGAGTAGCATGTGAACGCAGGCAGAGTGCTCACACCCATCATTCTTTGGGACATCCCGGAGCACGACCCCCTGTTTGTCGGCTAATCTCCAGCGATAACACAGTCCCAGAAGCTCTGAGCTCGTCACCAAGCCAAAACTGGTGGAAACATGCTGTCATGGCACCTTGGGGGCCAACACATAAACACCAAACGAATGAGCAGACAGCATCTCTGAGGAGAACTATAAGGGGCGCTCCGATACCCTCCCAGCTCCAGGAGGGCGAAACAGAGGGCCTGGTCTCCTGTTATTGATTCTCCACACCCTCCACAGGGTCATGTTCATGCCACTCCATCCTCTATGGTCTGTCCAGTCCACCCCCGGCTGCTCTCTTTTCACACACACAGACACACACACACACACCGCTCTGGAGGGATGGAAGGAATGCAGCCTGTTGACTGATCTGGGTTTCATGGCTCTCTGAAGACATGGCCATACAGCCTCTTCACAGTTGTCTCATCTCACAGGCCATACCCATGGATAGCCCACTCCGCAGTTACTCTACCACAAATCAGAGTTGTGCCTGACTTGAATAGCCTGATGCACCAAATGCTTTCACATTGTTTCACTTTGTGCAAAACGTCTGGAAACTTTCCATTGGGGTAAGTTTGCTTCCTGTTGGGCAGATACTGCTTCAGCCAATCACTGCTGCTTGGTCGTGACATATGCTATGCAGCAGAATGCACCACTTGAGTTCAACGTCATCACTTTCAACCCTCCCTCTGTTCACAGATTGGGCAACGGATACGGATCATGAACATGCGATTTATATGTAAATGAGGCCTAAGCCTACGGATAGATTCCTGATGCAGTGGTGTAGCTCAATGAGAAATTGAGTGGAAGCACCAGGCAGCGCTAGCTTGGTTGAAACTTGAAGGTCATGCCCATAAAACAGGCCAGTCTGCAATTATAGCCCTCAAACAGGCCATACCCACACAGTGGCCCACTGTGCAGTAACTCCGGATTATGTCAGATATGAGACAGGTCCAGTACAGTTACTGTTACTGTACTGCACAGCAGCCAAGGTTAGCAAAGTGAAACAGCAGTAACCAAGTTAGTTGTGACTTTGATTTGAGAGGTCATACTTAGTAAAAAGGTATTTTTATAAAACTTAAATATGGTTATGTAAACACAGTTAATTAATTTGAATAATGAACATGTGAGCAGACATCTTGAACAGAGATCTTGAGTTTGAACCAGTTTTACCTAGCCGTACTGCATACGAGCCAGACTCCTGCATGTGTGTGTGAGTGTGTGTGTGTGTGTGTGTTTGTGTGTGTGTGTGTGTTTGTGTAGGGCCATTTACATGTAGAGTAGGATGCTTTGGCTGATGCTGAGCTCCTTACTGGCCTCTCCAGCTGACAACTGTGTTTTCTTTGGTCGGCTGCCAGCGTAGCCATAGGAGAGAGCAGGAGGGCTAATAATAATCAGCCCAATGAGTGACAGGGTGACGGGGCTGGTGGTGTTGGGGGGGTCAGGGATAGTTGGGGGTGCATTCGGAAGCTTCTATGGGAAAACACAAGCTCCATGTAAGGGACGGGAGGGGGGGCGCAACCGTACACAGTCTGGTCTCAACCCTGGCGATGACCTAACATACCAGCACAGCCCACGAGAGAGATGGAGAGAACAGAGAGGGACAGACAGAGAAAGGGACAGAGATCAGAGAGGGAAAGAAAAATGGCTCTGGTGAATGCTCAAATCCCCTGGGCTGGTGTTTTTGGTCTGTGAAAATTCCCTTCCCAGCGTCACCCCAGCCACTAGGACACAGAACGCTCTGCTGGAGAGCTGAGCCAACCATGTGATTCCATTAGGAACACATGCAGGACAAAGTAGATTAATCTCTACATTAAATGTTAAATACTAAACTGGACAAATTTACCAGTCCATGTTTTTTGAGGTTTTGAGAATGATATTGTTGAGGGAAAAAGGTACACAAAATTCAGATCAGAAGATTACATACACTGTTACAAGTTGGTGAAACAGATTGTTCTTGAAATATTTGGACACACACACACACACAGAATAAGGGAGAGAGAGAGAGAGAGAGAGAGAGAGAGCGAGAGAGAGAGAGAGAGGGAGAGAGAGTGATCACAGAACACCCAGCACCCATCTTAACAATAGTGTCATTATTTTGGAGAATATTACTATGAGAGTGAAAGATGCATTCAAAACAACTCAAGCTTTTGAACAAGGAGCAGAACAAAGGATATAAATCTGAATGTGAAAATAGACAGATTATTATGATGTCTTCAATTAATCACTTATGTTTCAAAGTGTTTTGTCAGATATACATAAACCTAAAAGTGACTTTTTTATACCTTTGTATAATATGGTATAAGTGCACTATGCATGTAGGAGTCCAATGCCAGGGAATGCTTTAAATACAGTCTTTCAAATCCCCACATTTTCGGATGTGGTCTAAAATGTCAGTGTCTGTACCCCTTTCTCTGTCCAAATAAAATGCCCAAATAGCCCAGAGACTGCGTGATCCCCCCTTCTCCAGTGCCTCTCGCCCACCCCCCTGCCATCGCCCTGATGCCTGCAGGACAATACCCCCCTCTCATTCCAGCAGACGCATCCCACACAATGCACGCTTTGGTCCGGCTGTGGAAAGAATGACTTCTTCTACTCTTTCCTTCCTTCGTCGCGTCCTTCCAGTGCAAGCCCAGGGGTCTTTCCCCTGCTACTCCAGGATGCAGTGGTATAGTGGTAAACACACACACACACACACACAGACACACACACAGACACATGCACAGATGAGAGACATCAGTCAAGGTGCTGCTTCATCCTCAGAAAGAAGCAGTGGTGGTTTGGCTATACCACGCTCCCAGTGATCCTATCGGCCTCTGATGTGTGTTTATGGGGAAGACCAGTCATAAATCTGGACGTGTTTTCCACCAGCCAGTGTGGTGTGTGACCGACACAACAGACACAGGGGTCAGCTCTGGCTCGGCACAGATACACTTAGAGGAAGTTGTGTGTCTTGTTCGCCCTCCTCATGACTTACCAAAGCAGGCTTATCGGTGATGAAGAAGTCAACAGCCCCTAAAAATAAGTCAGAGTTTACAACTACGAGTTCATCAGTTTGCCACTTAGGTCGTTTGGTTTGGTTTTCTCATTATACAGTAAGTGGTGTTTGTTTGTGTGTGTGTGTGTGTGAGTGTGTGTGTGTGTGTGTGTGTGTATGCGTGCGTGTGTGTGAGTGTGTGTGGCTAGAGAAGGATGGAGAGGAAACAAAGATAAATACTAAAGGTTGAATGGATAATAAACAGGAAAAGAAAGAAAGAAAGAAAGAAAGAAAGAAAGAAAGAAAGAAAAAAGATAAAGGAAGAAATAATGTGATGACAGAAAAGAACACAAATGACAAAGTGCAACACAAAGATCAAACAGATAATGAGATGAGATAATTATTGGAGATAGAAAGGAAGAACTGAAGTAATGGAGAGGTCTGTAGAGTGAAAGAAAGGGACACAAATGTGTGAGAGATGAGAGAGGAAGTAGAGGAAGTCTGAGAAACAGACATGATGACAAAACAAGGCTGCGTTTGTGAATAAACACCTATGGTTGTTTCCAAACAGAAAAGGCCCCCTCCTTGGAAACTGTTTAACCTTTATTTTTGTAGTACACTAGTTGTTAAGTTGTCTGTTAATTCATTAATACCCTTGTGGAACTTTGTAACACAAACTGACCGTTTAGGTAAAAGATGGAAGGTAAAATGAAGTAAGTAAGGCATGTCTTGATTTTTTAAAAGACTGGCGTGCTCTCTGAATATTAGCTTTGTACAATAACAGCTAAATCAGCACTGAGAAGAGAGCATCTGGCTGACTCCATCTCCATCACTCTCTTTTCCTCACTCCCTCTCTCCCTTCCATATCCTCCCTCTCTCTCTCTCTCTCTCTCACCCTCCCTCCCTCTCTCTTTCTCTCTCCATCCTGCCTTTTGCTTTAAGAGCATTACCTCAGAGACCCGTCCAGCAGCAGGGAACAGGAAACAGTCGCAGGACTCTCAAAAGCTTCTGAAGAAGGCAGCAGACAAATATGATCATTTACATGAGAATGAATGTGAATGTTTTGAAGCTGAGAAATAAAATGTTGACATAATAAATTCAACTCGACTTTTAAGTTTGTTATTTACTTGTGTAAGAAAGCTCCCATTGGCTTCCTTGGACCCTTATTCTGAAATGGAATGTGTTAACATATTAACTCAACCTAATTGGCCTAATTATGCACTCAAAACATGAGGCACTTGAGTTCAATTATACAGAATGCAAAAAAAAAACACGCCTGTAAGATATATCTAGTTTGTGTGGACTGGACTCTCTCTTTCTCTCTCTCTTCTCTCTCTCTCTCCATTGGTGCTCTGTGGGCTGAAATAAAAGATTTGCTCTCTCTGGGGTCTTCTGGGTACACAACAACTCTGGGAATGGGGGATGAGGGAAAGTTTTTCAGTCTATTTCTGTCCCAATGCTCAAGCCTAACCCCTGTGCTTTACACCCCACACAGCCTTGAGGTGTAGCTCACAGGAAAATTAAAAGTTTATGTGATGAATGGAAATAATTTCTTACTTTATGTTTACAAATTTTTGGTAGATTTTAAAAAAATGCTTTTTCAAATGCATCAGTGTCATCAGTTTCTCTTACAAATATCAAAATAACAAACACAAAAAGTTTCACACAGAGTTTCCAGGAAAGCTAACTGAACCTTTAAGCGATTGCCAGTCTTAAATTTCTCTTTCTGTCTCTGTCTATCTTCCGCCAGAAAATGCCAACTTTAGATACAGCATCCTGTGAACATGGAAAATCTCCTGATGAAGTCACAGCGGAATGATGTCAACTTAAGGACATCTACACAGGAACATTCCATCCAAAAACGGTTGTCTGTGTGTATCATCTAGACAGATATTCACAAGATGAGTTTGACGCAAACATCCCCCGAGGCAAGCCAAACACAGGATCATTTTTACTTCCTCTTCGGAGATCATAAAAATGTCAAACATGTATTTCCTTTTTTTCTCTCCAACCAATTTTGAGATACAGATCCTTGAACATTTTCTCCAGAAACCTCTTATCTCCAATCCATTAGAAGCTGCAAGCTACCACCAACGCTGAGTCACGTCTTAATGAGAAGTGAATGAAAGATCAGAGGGAGGTCAGTGCTTGATGATAGGTGTAAGGCCACAACTGCAGACTGACAGGTCAATTAGGACCCAAATAGGCGGCATTGTTCCCATAATGCTCTGTGCTTAATGCTCTGTGTTATCTGCTTAATCTCAGTGTTCTATTCATATGTGTTGCATAAAAGGAAAAAACCCATCATGTGTTACGATAATAACAATTGCTGTTCTTATAAAAGTTATATACATTTTTTTCACTTTCAAATGTCATTTAAATTTCATTTCATTCATGTGAAAAAGTGGCGTCTCTTGTACCATCTGAAGACAGACACACAAAGTTCTTGGCTGGAATTGGAACATGTCTGACCCCAGTAATAATAGGAATGAGTGTGCTTGGTCTTGCTTACCTTCAGGGTATCATTTTGAGCATGAAGGGGTCGGCTGAGTCCAGTGGAAAAAACTCTCCCATGACCTGAGCCGGGTTAAGAAAACTGGCCAAGAGAAGGAAGTGGCATGTGCCTGAATAAAACATCTGACCAAGCCAGTGAAAGACAGAAAGACTGACATCCCCCAAATACTTCATTCATAATGATGGAGCCTGTTCCCAGGCTCCAACCACAGCAATCATTTGCTTGCTTGAGTGATGAAGATAAGGAGGGAGATTTTTCTTTTTTTTGTGATAGCAATGATTCAAACAGCCTTCTAATCCCTCTGTGGGAAAATGACATAGTCATATCAAATGTATTACATCTATTTATAACAATGGCAGTCGCTGACAAACAGCTGTGCAAAGCAATTAAAAACAGTGCAATGCACTAGAAACCACACAACAAAGAGTGAATGTTAAAAAGGTGGTTTATTTTCCATGGAGTTCTAGTTGATACCTTATGAACAAAGATGATGTGTATTGGATGCATATAAGAAACAATGATTTTTAACCTATGGAGCTACCCCTATGGTCGCCTTTTTTTTAAATTAACAACAACCGCAGAAATTCTCACCAATACATGCTGATTTTTTGGCAAAACAAAGAATAGGAACCTGCAATGATCGTTTTTGTAGAGTTGTGTTGACTGAATAATAATAATAATGGAATAAACATGATTTGGGCTTCATTCAATTTCGGTTTCGTTTTACAGCGACTCGGTAATGAAAAGCTGCAAGTGGTAAAACTGCGCAAAAGAATCACTAGAGGGGACCAAGAGAGCCTCCATTCAGCCCGTAAAGACCAATTTAACCATTGATATAACTGTGAAGCTGGTAAGTTAACCTATAAAAAGTGTCAAATGTTGCCTGGTGCTGCTTTAACCTGGAAACAACATCAAATGTTGCCTGGTGTTGATGCATGTTGGTTACACTTTATTTTTTACCTTTGTCACTAGATTTCTGTAGTGACATAGTAATTCTGCCAGAATAATATCAGCAAATCCAACCAGAAGCACAGAGACCATGTCTACTACTGTAGATATAGTCTATCAGTACTCACCCAGAGACTGTATATACAGTCAGTCCTTTTACTCCCCTTGCAGTCTCACCATCACTGGGGGACACAGAGCTATAATCTCCTGGCTTTTATCCTTCCATTTAGGCCAGGATGCACCACACCAAAGCCTAGAGAAGAGCAGACAACAGCACAGGAGGGAAGAGAAAGGTTGAGCCAAGAGCCAAGTGGTGTGCCTCACCACCACCTCCAAGGCCCAGAAATTTGTCACGAACCACACTTCCCACAAGTGTCCTTGAGTGTCCTTGGGGCGATGACAAATATAATGACAGCAGTTGCTCAGTGGCACACTAGCAAACACAACCAGGACAATAATGTAAGACTGTCAGTAAGAGGTACATTAACGAGAATACCAACACCCCTCTTATGTATCTCTTTATATAAGTATAACTGCTGAGCGTGTGGATGACCATCAAAATCCGTTCTTGTGTCTGGTTTGTTTGTGTCATTCTTAGGGTTATTGACTCAGCAAATCTGAAGCACCATGGAGAAATATCATAACAGTAGCAAATCAGAATAGATAATGCAGGAAAGCTAAATGTAAATGTAGGAACCCTAAGCTTCAAACTGATAATGACATCTTTGAAGAGAGCATCCATACTTATATCTCTGAGCTATGGAGGGCAAGAAAATTTTATTTTTACATGTTTTATAGGAACAATAATAACTCTCATGCTCTGTTTGTAACTAAGTTAACAAACTCCCCCTGCGCAGTTACTGCGGGTTTCTGTCAGATGAAAAATCTAATGAGTTTGTTTTTTTTCCCATCAAAATATTAGCTCCAACATGCTATCCAGTGACATAATAACATCTTCTCTCAGATATAATAGCCTAGCCTCCATGTCTGAATTCACAGTTATTGATAGTCATACTCTTGAAAAAACTGTGACAGAGCTCAACTCATCCACCTGCTATCTTGACACTTTACCCACAAGTTTCTTTAAAAGTGTTTTCAGCTGCTTGGCAGAGGAGCTCCTTCAAATTGTAAATATTTCTCCTCTCTCAGGAATTTTTCCCATTTCCCAGCTGTGATCAAATCTCATCTGTACAACTACGGACTAGTCCCAAACCTACCATTTATTGGCAAGGTCACTGATAAAGTAGTCTCTAACAAAAACAGTAGTTACTTAAATATGAATGACCCTTACTACAACCTCCAGTCAGGGTTTTGTCAAGATTATAGTACTAAAACTGCTCCAGTGAAGGTTTTAAATGAAATTTGCCTCAACACACACAGGCAAATTAACTGTACTGGTGCTTTTACACATTAGTCTTTCTCACAAAGATTACTTTGCTGTACAGGCAACTTTGTTTCAGAGAAATGTACCATGCCTATGGTGTCCCACAGGGATCCATTCTTGGGTTACTTTTGTTTAATCTATACATATACCACTGAACCAAATTTTTCAAGAGTACAAGATACCTTATCATAACTATGCTGATGACACCCATATCTATCTTGCTGTATCACTCAATGATTTTAGTGCCTTAGTCTCAATGTGTCTGCACCTTGAGAAGATAAGGTGGATGCAACAGAACTTTTTACAACTATATAAGGAAAATACTGAGATTGTTCTCTCTGAGGGAGATGGAAATTTGGTGCCTATGTAGAATCTAAGGCTTTTCAAACTAAAAGCCTTGTCAAAAATCTAAGAGTAATCATGGATGAGGATCTTACTTTCAACGATCCATCCACCCATTCAATTAAAACCATCACTAAGTCTGCATTTTAGCACCTCAGAAACATAGCTGAGATCAAAACATTTGTTGTACAGCAGGATTTAGAAAAGCTTATCCATGCTTTTATTTCATCTAGGGTTGATTATTGCAATGCTCTCCTTTCAGGCAGCACCAAAAAGCCAATTAGAAAGCTACAATTAATTCAAATTGCTGTAGTCAGACTTTTAACAAAAAACAAGAAAAAAGAGTATATCACAGCAATTCTGAAGTCTTGTCTTGTTTCCAGTTAATTTCAGAATCAAATACGTCTTACTCTCCTTGTCTTTAAGACACATAATGGGTCATGGGGTCGTAACTACATTGTCGAAATGCTAGTCAAATATACTCCTGGTAGATCTCATGGATCTGGTCACCTAATAGTCCCAAAAGCAAAAACCAGACAAGGTGAAATGGACTTTAGCTATTGTGCTGCCCACTGTTGGAATCAGCTCCCTATAGACATTAGATCTGCCCCCACAAGAGCTTGCTTTAAAAAGAAGCTCAAAACAGCATTACTGGGGGCCAAGCAATGTGAAGCTACGTAGGCTCCCATTGTGTTTGTACTTTTTCTTATTATTATTATTTTTACTCACTCACTCACTCACGCATTCACTGGGTGTCTATCGCAGCCCATAGAACTGTATGGTGAAAATGATGAATTGGCACAGTGAAAGGGCACAGTCCCCTGATTAATTTCAGCAAGTTTCATGTCAGCACCTTATACGGTCTAATGCCACCAACTGGCCAAAGTTGGAAGTGCTTTAATGTACGAAACTTTTAACCCGTGTGACCAATTTTCAAACAACTCGTACCGTTAAAATCCTTGGGTCAAGCCAAACAAAGTGATGTGATAGATTTTTGATTTCGACTATCATTTGCCATTGACAGCCGAACAGCTTGTTGCCGTGGCCAGGTCAGAGCTACTTTGTTTATATGTACTTATGTTTTTTTTTTTTTTAATTATTTTTCTTTTACATCCATTTCTTTTCAATATCCATGATCTTTATTTTTTATCATTTTCTATTATTATTATTATTGTTATTATTATTGTTGTTGTTGTTATTATTTTTTTGCCCTTGTGGTGTTTAATGTAGAGCACACTGAATGACATGTTCGTATGGTACTGTACTATATAAATAAATAACTTGAATTTGAGAACAATAAAAGGAAACCTTGAGACATTTGTGTTTTTCTATGCGCCAAACTCACAATGTCTTAATGTCTTAATCTTGGATAAACATTTAGGTCAATAGAGTGACGAAGATTATTCTATTTCAGTCATGCTGGCACCCTCCCTTCCTCTGTAGTGTTCCCAATCTCATGTCAATACACAAAAGGCACTACATTTCCGTATATATGGACTACAAAATCTAAACATTGTCGTTTTCTGTCATTTAAAGTGCCACTACTTGTGTACCAAACCAGAATTAAAGCCAAAACCAAAATATGGCCTGGTTACAAGAGTGTAAATTGTCACAGTATAATTGAGGTTAAGTAATTAAACGTTTTGTTATGAAATGAGAGCTGTACCATTTCTACTTCTGTGTTTTCCAGTTTAATGTAGAAATACACAATGCACACACACACACACACACACACACACACAAAACCACAGCCAAACACAGATGCATCACCACACTAGCAGTGGGTTTGGCACTGGTCTGGTGTTGATCTGACACAGATAAGATCAATGTGGTTTGAGGGCAAACCCATTTTGTTTGCGGGTTGCATTAAGCATCAAGTCTGGTTAGTCATCTCTGTCTTTCTCAGTCACTGCTTGTTGCTCTTCTAGAGTCCAAACTATAACACCTTAAACACAGAACCTTGTGGTGTGTGTGTATGTGTGTGTGTATGTATGTGTGTGCTTCAGTGCAGTCAGGTTGCAGTGGCAGACACCATCTCTCTGTTGTCTCCCTTTAACCACAGAACTCTACCTCACATCATCACTCTATACAGCAAGCTAGAAATGTTCCTGCTAGGTAGCATAGGTAGCATTTAGAACAGTGTGGGCGATCATCTGGTGTCTATATATTCTGGTGAAAAGTTGCTAAAGATGTCAAATGTAAATATAAATATAAAATATTGGTCAATATCCATGAGGAACTGCAGTGACACCATGGCACATAACCATTCTCCTGAAGCACAGCTCAAAGTATAGCACCTTCAGGGCAGATAGCACCTCTCTTACCATCTGTGTTGCCAGCTGTGACAGAAAATAGTCGTTATGCTAGAAGTCTGTTCATGCTAAATACGAATAACATCAACAAAGTTTCCTGTCAGTTTGTCTGGCTTTGTAACATGCAGTGTCTCAAGGACTCAAGATGAGATTTACAAATTCAACTTGTGCAAGGAACCAACTGACAAGGTCTTCTGACTCTTGTTGTTTTGAGCTTCATGGGAAAAGAATTGCAGCAGGTGAGTTGATTCAAAATACTACTGATGATGCAATAGGCACAAGTACAGTCATTGTAGCAGTCATTACAGCCTGACATGCTTTTAAACAACAAAAACAAACGAATGAACTTTTTTGTATAAAAACTGGTAAAATTAGGCTACTGGCCATATAATACTTCTGTTCTAAAGTTCAAAATAATGATTCATCCTAGAGACAACTTGATAAATTTGTCAACTGAGTAGGCCTGTGCCAGTCAGACTGGGGTGGGGTGAATATTGTTGTGAAATTGTATCCAAATCGTTGGACTACTATAACCTGAGACCACTAGGCAACCACACTTCTGCACCCTAGCGAGGGCTCCGCCTTATGTGGTAGTAACAGTCAACTCTGTGAGCGCGCCCCTCCTCCTGCTCCTGTAGGCTACAGTTGAGTGAAGTGCACAGCACACCGCTGTTGTCGATCCACTCCCTCTGCTCTTCCTTAGCCCGTCTCTCGCCTCTGCCGCAGCAGCTGGGACCAGACACCTACTGGACAGGAGCCCACAGCATGGCTTTGAGTGGTTTTGCCCTCGCAGGACTTTACATCCTCGCCCTCGCCAGTCAATGTAAGTAACGCGCAACGTCTGAGAAAGGAAAATAAAATGTGCAAAGTATTTAGCCTACGCGCTTGTTTTCGTTGCGGTAACATGAACTTAAGGTTTGTAGGGTACTTGAGCAGTTTGTTGATTGGAAGTGACGAAAGCAGATGTCTTGTCTTGCAGCGTACTGTTACAGTTTGTAAAACATGTGACGTCTGCGTGATGATTGTGTGATGATTGCGTTGACGGAGATTTTCCAAAATCTGTTAGGGTGAATGCAGCCATTCTGTCGCTTTAATAGAAAACAACACCGATTATGCGCATGATTAATATGCTTCAGAGTTAGTAAATGTGATGATTAGTAAATGTACCCTAGATTCAGTTTTAGTAAACTTTTGTTTATGTGATGCTGAGTTTCTGTCAGTGTCTGTGAGAGAAGGGACACAGTCACGGATAAGTATTCAGGTCACATTCACGCCCGCGACTAATTGGCAGGTTAATAGGCGTGAACTGCACCCACGGCTACTAGTGGGTCAGTGCGGTGAAGAGCCAGTAACTTTCTGAAGTGAACGCATTAGTTCTACAGTTCTACAATAAAGCCAAGGCTAACGTTAAGATACAACAAATTCAACTTACAATCATGCTTTCCCCTATTCTCTATTTCTGATGTTTTTAATGTGGGAATGGCAATTTTTTTGTGTTTTTTCGTGTTTTCGTTAGGAAATTGTCTCTCTCTGGACCAGGAATGGTTCACAAGCGATCGCTCTCTGTCCATGCGCTGCAAGTTTAGCCACTTAAACCATGATCCGTTTCCTGACGTGCCCAATTTATGCCTTCCACTTACTTGAGCACGTCTCTGCGGTCCACTTCACAGACACCCGCTCTCTGACTGCCTCAGTCAAAACCTTGTTATTCCATGTGCATCTTAAGGACACAAAGCACATTCCAGAGCATTTCCAAGGGTGTCCACAGACAGAGGTAGGAAGGGTGGACTGACACTGGTATCCTCTGCCATCTTTCAAAGGCATTTTAAAGCCGTTTTCCACAGATGTTTGTGAAGAGAGAAGTAACAACTCTGTACATTCATTCCACCCATATCCTTCCTCTCCTTGGTTAGCTCAAGCAGTGTACCAGTAAACTCCTCTCCTCTCTTTTTTACTTTGCCTGTCACTCATTTAGGAGCCCCAACGCTATGATCCATCCAACTCTACTCATGACTCCACTTCCCCCCTCTCTCTTTTCTCTCTCACTCCCTAGTCCTCCCTTCAGCTCTCGCTCAATTCAATTCAAGGAGCTTAATTGGTATGACTGTAAAAGTTACAACATTGCCAAAGTAGTATGGTCTCTCTCCCTCTCTCTCTTTTTATCCCTCCCTCCATCTCTCTCTCTTTCTCTGTCTTCCTTTCCCTATCCCTACTTTATCTCTCATCACTGTATCTCCCTATTATCCCCCTTTCCCTACTTTGTCTTCCTTTCTCTCTCGTTCCCTCTTTCTCTTAATCCTCCTTTGTTCCCCCCTGTTTCTGAGGTGCTGGCCTGTTGGCCCTCTCGTCAGCTCTAATGAGGCAGGCTTTATCTGACTTCCTGTGCGACCTGTCATCTGTCAGGGGCAGGGCTCCAGGGGATTTCCCCGCAGTGCCTCCAGAGGCTGAGGCCCCTTTGTTAACACAGCTCTGCCAGCCACCTTGAGCCCTATGGCAACTCTCTCTCACTCAGTGCTAGGCAAAAATCAACCATGTTTTTGTGAAAGTGTCCAAACAGGACAAAAACAGACTGTGTGGCATACAGTAGTTTTGACCTGTGGCCTATTACAATGCAGCATGACTACCTCAGTGATGGGGATGTCTTGACATATGTAGAAATATAGTAATTACTTTGAAGACTGTGTGAAGTTTGGATTCTCTTTCAAGATTCTCTTGGTCATCAACAGTGTTCCCACACAGATAGACTGGTCCTCCTGAAGCAGGGTTCTTAGTGGGTAAGGTATAGAGGTACTTCCTATAATTGTAAACAGGACCCTGTAGTTTGCGCCTTAGTGGTATGAATAAGACAGAGAGTTTATCTAGAAAATATTATTTAATAAATGTAATAGATAATCCTATATTATATATTATATTATCTAATATTTGTACTGTATAGTCAGCCATTTCATATTGGCCACCAAATAGTTTGTGAGACATTTGCCAAAAAGAACACATCAAAAACTCCAAACGACCCCACTTAGGGCATGAAACAAATAATGGACGAGAAATTCCTGTGTCTGTGAAAGAGAAGTATTCCTCTGTAGGCTCACCCTGCTGAGGGTCAAAGGCGAGTATTTTCACACAAAGACAGCATGCCGTGTGCGCCTCTGCAGCTTGTTCCCAGCAACTGCTCCTACAAACCACTCACACACAATTCAAGCCGTTGTTTCACTGACGCATAGTTTATCACTGAGATTAAGGAAAACCACACCAAGGCCAGGCACTCTGCTTGAAAGTGTTCAGCAGGATCTTGGAACTTGAATGGGGCTGAAATTCATGGTCCCGTTTATTGTACGACTCATCCAAAAAACCAGCAGAATTTAGTCTATGTTTTAGAAAGTTAGTTTTAGTTTTTGTGAGTTACTCTCCACTTGTGAATATCATCTTGTCATCTTGGTTGTGGAACATATGACATAAATGTTTAAAGAAAAAAAAAAACTGTTATTACTGCACTGTGTCTAGGTAATTCAAACAAAATAGTGTTTATCTCTCATAGATTGGTGATAGGAAACTCATCTGTCACAGATTTTTTTCTCCATTTAGTTGTTAAGCTTAAAGTCATTCTGCTTTGTGGGAAGCGTTTCTCCATTTTGAGACATCACGTAGCCGTCTTCAGGAACATCATTTTTACATTGAGTTTACATTGATCTGCTCACTTGACCTCTATAGTTTGCGGGACCAGCCTAAAATGGACATATGACAGATCATGTCTTACAGTGTTAAAAGGAATAGTAGAGGAAGTAGTTTGTCCTTGGCTGTTTCAAATGTACCTGTATCCCTCTGAGGGATTGTTGGTAACCACCCTTTAGTAACACACAGTGCAGTAACATTTCCTGCTGACCACTGCACACTTGTAAAGTTGTCTGGCCAGGACATGTGGCAGTTTCTGTCTGGACGACACACGCGAGATAGCTTTGAAGGCGGTGATGCTGTCCAGAGCAGCGGGAAACACGGACAGGAAAAGGCCTGAGCTGCACTCTGGTGTTTACGCTTTTGTCAGCTCACTTCAGACATCTTGGCTTTTAGGACTTGTTTTCATCTTTGTGAGTCATTTCTACTCTCCTGTTTAGTCTCACACCATTGTGTCTTTTCTAAGTTAAAAGTTTTAAAGTTAAAGCTTCGGATCACAGCCAGGAGTGAAGACAGAGATGTCCGAAGGAAGATGAATGACTGATTAATAATTCATTTTCCTTTATGTCATGTCACTGTAGTTTCATTCATACTTTATGTTTACTGAAAAAGATTTCCTGCTTACATTATTCTGTGTTTTGCTGACTCTGCCATTAAGACTGATTGACAGAGAACTAATAGCAGGGATTGTCCTCCTGCAACAAGTCAAGGTCAGCAAGTGCCTCGTTCAGGGAAACAATAAAGCGTCTCCTCGGACAGAACTCAGAACCCTCAAGTATTCTATTTGGAAACCCGTATCCATAACTACTAGTCCATTCTTAGCAGTTGATGGGCTTAGTGACAAATCTGAGGGGAACCCATGAACACTATGTGTGTATGGAAATGTGTATGTGGAAAGAAAAGCCCCATGGTCCAACCCTGACATAAAACAAGGCACCATGAAACATGGAATTGTTGTGTGTGGGTGTGGGAGTGTGTGTGTGTATGTGTGTGTGTGTGTGTGGGTGGGTTGGTGGGTCGGGGGATGATGGGGATGGGAGGGATGGAGGCATTTTCCGCCAGATTATTTAGTCAGGTGTGTGTAGAGGATATTTGTAATATAATTTCAGCCAAATTCCCACCTCCTTTGATAGAGACTATAAGTCATTTCCTCTGAATCTACTGTATGTCAACCTGCAGTCACTGACTCCAACTGGGCATTGTTCTCCTTCTCTCATTCTCTCTCTCTCTCTCTCTCGCTCTCTCTCACCCTTTCCCCCTCTCTTCACCTCTCTCTCTCTCTCTATGACCTAAGCCCCATTGACTGGAAAGGGTCCAAGTTCTGAGGAGATTCCCAGGTTGTGCCAACTCTTTCACGCATGCCTTTGTAGTGACAGACTTGGATTAGCAGTGACAGACACCAGGGGAAGGTACACCAGCACTGACATCATATACCTGAGAGAAGGGGTTGAAGGTCTACATGTAGACAATGAAAACTACCAGAGCAAAACTGGCTCCTCCATGACATGTCTCTGCTTGCAATGAAGATTATTTTGTCAGAGAGACACTTCAGAAGCCAGCATAACTTTCTGGCTGATTCCCTGGGTGCAGAATTGTTCATTAATGAGCTGCTGGGGTGGGGGGGGGGGGGGTAGAAACCACCAACCCTCCGAAAAATGTGCTTTATCATTGAAATGAGGCTGCTATCAATCCTCTGCACCGGTGACTTTTACAGCCGCTCTCGGAGGGCAGTTGGGGGATATCAATGTGCTTCAAATTAACCTGTCTCACACACACATACACACACACAACAGGCCATCAGCTATAGATCACACAAGTGGACAATTTACTGGTGTGCACTTTTAGAGGACGGTGTAATGAAGAGTTTAGTTACATCTTAGAGGAACAAGCCAAGTGTGACAATCTGAACTTCCCAAATTAAAGGTTTTCATGGAATGCTTTTGAAATGCCTGTATGGGGGGTGGGTCAGGGTTTTTTCTTTCCCACAAGTGTTCTTTTCATGAGCAACCCGTGATCCACATATAAATGACTATTTTGTTTCGGTTTTCTCCAAATGTACATACAAACACAACAGTAGCTATACTAGGGGAAGCCTGTGTGGTCCAAACACACAGTCGGCTGGGGATATATGGTCACAGATTCACCCAGCCTCCACTGAACTCAAGGGACTTGTTTATATCTGTCTATCCAGAGTACTCCAAATCAGCAGTAAATCTGTCCAGTCATAATTCTTGATAACCACCATGGATTGAATACCATGTAATGTTATGGGACAATATTTTGGAACTATGATGATGCCTAGCTAAAACCATGGACAACTTGTAGTCTACCATGGTTACTACTGATTGTACTTTTCCTGCATGATCCTTGGCAATTGGGTTAGCCCCTTGAGTCGGTGGATCTGCCCAAGGGTTCTTCCTAGACTAACTAAACATGAGAGTTTTTCCTTGCCCCTGTTGCTCTTGGGTGCTCCTTGTTGTAAAGCGCCATGAGACAATACTATTGTAAAAGGCGCTGTATAAATATAATTGAATTGAATTGAAACTAAAGATAGCACAGTGATAGTACAGCTATAGCGAGTATAGTGATGCTGCTGTAATTTATGCATCAAGTTTTATAAAAGATTGTTTATTTTTTTGCTGTTTTGCTGTTTCCGTCAAAACATTTTCATATGACAAGGAATAATGCAAAACGTCTGCCTCTGTTTTACTGATTTCTCTTGATGACTCTCAAGATACAGTAGTTCTACTTACTTCGGAGCTACTGACAAAAGTTTTCAGAACTCAAACCTGAGAGTTTGGACTGTCCCTTTACTTTAAGGAATTTCTCTGAAATCTGCAACTGCTACTTGTAGCCTTAAGATACTTTTAAAATATGGACTAATCTTGTTGTGGGGACAGTTGTGGAAAAAATGTATTTGTAAACAGTTGTTTGTGGACATAAACACACATAAAGTGTGTGTGTGTGTGTGTGATGGACCGGTCAAAGCTGACATGATGGGAAACATCTGCTGTCCAGCCAGCTTAGTGAACTTGCGAGGGGCTCCCATCCTTTAAGGGTAATCAATAAGGGAGAGTGGAAAGGAGTGGCGCTGCCCAGACACACACACACACACACACACACACACCACATATATACATGCATTAACACACACAAACATGCACAGACACACACAACACACAAATAACATATGTGTGCACACACACACACCACATATATACATGCATTAACACACACAAACATGCACAGACACACACAACACACAAATAACATATGTGCGTGCACACACACACACACACATATACATGCATTAATACACACAAACATGCACAGACACACACAACACACAAATAACACATGTGCGTGCACACACACACACACACACACACACACACACACACACACACAGTCAGATGACGTGTTTGTGCTCAGCTCACCCACCCTGCCTGTCCCCAGCCCTTTACCTTCACCTCATCCCTGAGCCATGGTGCCGTCTCCCTGTGCACTGCTGCAGTACAGATAATATTATTTATGCAGAGCTGCATGCCATCCAAACCTGGGTCACTTTCATTGCGCTCACAGCCGCCATGGTCTCGCCGTGTGATAGATGGTGTTTACACTGGATGCATAGCTATGAGGGGTATCAAGTGGTGAAGCGGTGCTCTGTCACATGTGAAATAGTGTAAGTATGAGTTGGCACAGGAGGAAACGGTGGTGGTGGTGGTGGTGGGGGGGATTGTGTGGGATGGGGCCACCATGCTTGCTAACCTCTAAAGAACTCTTAGGGGTGCTTTGTTGATTGAAACACTGCGACGAAAAGTTGTGTGAAAAAGTTAAAAAGGAAGGGGAATTGAACTGAAATAATTATAATAATAAGTAAGAGAAATAATAATAGAAATAATGAGTGCCATCACACCTCGTAGGGGTGGTATGGACAGCATGGACAACAGAAAAAATATGAAAAGGAAGAGTGAAAAAATAGGAAGAGATTGAATGTGAAAGTGAAATAATTAGAATGAGCGTAGAAGAGCACCTGTTGTGAGGGCAAGCAGGAGACTGGAAGGAGCATGGGAGGTATGTCTATCATCAGTGTGCTAATTTCACACACCCACCCCCGACCCCATTCTAATTGTTAGTTTCCCAGGGCAGCTGCACACACCTGGTGTTCTACTCCCTCTGGGATGGGGGGTACGGGGCTCCAGTTACCAGAAATATTCACATAATGACACCCACCCCCGCCTATCCATACAGACATACACACACACACACACGCACACACACACACACGCGCACACACAGACACTCACACTTTCTAACTTTTCTATCCAGCCTGTCCTATCACTGACCCTTCAGCTCTTGGTGTAATACAAGCAAGCATCCTCAAGCAAGATCTCTTACTCAGCCTGCCTACCCCCCACCCCACACACACACATACACACACACAAAGACACACACACACTCATACCTCCCGCATTACTAATGAGTTTGTCCTTATCAGGTCTCAGGCTCCAAGCGGCTGTGTTGCCTTGCATGTCCAACATGAGGTCAGGTCTCTCTGGTTACCGCAGGACAGAGTCCTGGAGGTTAGGGGCACAGGCACCAAGCAGGGCCCTGTCATGTTTGCCAGGACAGATGTGCTCTTTGAAGTGACGGAAGGGAAAGTTACTCCGTTGTCCAGCCTTTTCGCTGCTCCCTCTGTAAAGTAACTGATTTCACAGTTGATTTTGCTCTGATCCGGTGCGGTTCAGTGTGCTGACCGAAAGGCTTCTACAGATTTTTTAATTCTTATTTTATTTTCAGGATTTAGTCATAGGTTGCTTCAGCTTAAAAAAAAAACTAAAACTTCTCCTTTAAAAGAACTCCATGTTCCCTGAAAGAAAAATTCTCTGTTTGTTTTACTGTGCAGAGTGGATATGAGTTGTAGCTATGAAACTAAACAAGTTGGGAGAATGCAGATGATGACCAAATGGTGGAGAGCCAAGGGGGAAGTGACAGAGTCCATAAACGGGAGTACTTATGATTAAAATAAACCCTGGGGCCTCTAACCTTCACTGCCTGCCTGCCTGCCTTCACTCAGGGCCATGGTGCTCTCTCAGAGATCTCCAGCATCCATACAACATACTGTAGCAGAAAAACAGAAATTAATTGATATGCACTTTGACACAGGTTTAACCGTAACCCCAAAAACATGGTTGGTAATTGGCAGTTGTGGGTTTGATTGCCGGCGTTGGCAATTAACCCTATGTTACTCTAGCCCTGCAGTAATTGACAAATGCAAGTCGCTTTGGATGAAAGCTACTAAATGCATTAGGTCACTCAAATGACTGTTGATATTTACTATCAGTTCAGCAGGATGCTAATGCTGTTTGATAGTATAGGATACAAACAAGCCAAGTCAATCATACTTTAGGATGCACAGTAGTCTATACAGTAACACTTAGGATACAAGCAAGCCAAGCTATTCTCTTCGACCATTTAGCCAATGTCAGTGTTGGTTTAAGACCACATGTTTCAGTGGATACCTTGAGGAAGAAGTGGATTTGATCAGAAACAGCAGGGCCGCAATCATTTGGTCTCTGTACTAAAGAAGAGACTTATTAGCCATGCCCTGGGAGCCGTGAGGCTTTAGGCAAGCTGACCGCTGATGGAGTTTTCCTTGGTGAGATGGATTGAGATACTGAGAGTCATGGTTTTTCCTGGTAGTGTACAGCCTTATATCATTTAAACTTGCATAAACACTCACACACACACACACACACACATGAAAACACGTGCACACACACAAACACAGGCAAACACACACACGCACACCGCACACCACGGTAAACTGCAAATCTGTCTAACAAAAACTGTGAGGAGGCTGATTTTACTGCCTGATAGTCAGCAGCTGCAGGTCTATTCAGAGAGGACGTGTGTGTAGTACTCAGGTCTGCACGGACGTGTGGCCTGACCGTGTCTA
Organism: Tenualosa ilisha; assembly: GCA_015244755.2. NCBI lineage: Eukaryota > Metazoa > Chordata > Actinopteri > Clupeiformes > Clupeidae > Tenualosa > Tenualosa ilisha. The sequence goes on from PYXC01000902.1 coordinate 2,920,706, forward strand.
ACCCCCCCCCCCCATCTCCCCTCATCCCCTCCAGCAGCGGCTACACAAACAAACCTGAAGAGGCACGAGAGTTTGTGGAGCCAAGCTTTGATTCCTGCCCGACAGAAGGTCAGCACTTATCTGTACACTTTAGTCTAGAACAGCTCTTCTCTCTTTCTCTCACTCTCTCTTTCTCTCTCTCTCAGTCCACTATCTTCAATCTCTCTCTCTCTATCTCTCTTTCATTTGGTGACTCTCAGTTCTCTTTCTCTCTTTCCAAAATATCCACCCTTGTTTTTTTTCCCCAAAGCCTCGTTGTGGCTGAGGTTTCCGTGGGTGCAGTCTGGTTTTCCGAATGGCGAGCCTTGCTGAGCATACGCGCACACTCACACACACACACACGCACACACACACACACATACAAACACACACACACACACACACACAGATGCTTGCATACACACATCACTCACAAACATACACACACACACACACACACGCAGATGCATGCACACACACATAACTCACACACACACACACACACACGCGCGCACACACACACACACACACAAACACACCTCTCCTCTCCCCCTGGCCCCAGCCACCAGGCCAGCTCCAGCAGCAGGTCTAGCAGTGTCAGCAGGACTGGTGAGGGGCATGAGAGGGTGAAGCAGGAGTTGAAGCCCAGGGTGTCCTTCTGGTGCACATACAGGCAGGCCAGGCCTCAATGCTGCTCTTGTTCTGGGGTAGCGGGCAGCGAAAGTAGCCTCCAGGGGACCGTACGCTGTTCTGCACATGGCTCCTGTTGCACTTCAGAACAGCCAGAGAACAGGCAGACCTGTTTTAGCCATTTTTTTTCCTGAAGGTACCCTGAAAAGGCACAATGGCATATTCATTTATTTAATGCATGCAGGTTTGAGGAAATATGATATGTTTACAGCGATGTGTTGATGAATGCCTACTGTGAGGCCCTAAATACACTTAGTGTCCCTGCATGCCCTGTAAACAGTATAAAGAAATGTCAACCTTTAAGGCCAAGGCCTGAAATCTGTGCAGTTTCAAGAAGTCAGAGCTGTCTTTTGTAACACTGGAAAACACATTATTTTAAAAAAAGAAATGTAAGACCAAGAATAGACAGATAGCTAGATAACTACAGATCCATCAACAGAATGGACATTCTTCACAAGTAGTGGTGAAATTGACGTTGTTCTTCTGATCGTAGATCTGAAGACTGTCATTTTACCGTTTGTGTTTAGGGTTTGTGTGCCTGTGTGTGTGTGTGTGTGTCATTATCTGATGTGCAGCAAGCAGCAAGTCAGCTAACTGAGTCATGGCACATTCTGATCCACACACTAAAATAAACTGATTTGAAAAGCGCTGCCTTGCAGATGTGGTCTGTATTGTTGCTCTTAAACTTATTGTCATGGATTTTAATTGAATATGTCAGTTTGGATCGGTCAGAATAAAACAGTGAAAACAGCTATGACCCTGTGCAGTGTTGCACTTGGGATGGGATAAGATAGAGACTCAGCACATGCTGTCTGAAAGATGAGCAGAGTTGAGCTGGATTGGGTTAGGCTGAGTTGGGTTAAGATGAGTTGTCCTGACGAAGGCCAGTGTTGAGGCCGAAACATGTTGGCTGTTTTTATCTTGTTCAAACATGGACTAGCATTATAATTAAATATTGCTTTTTAAAAGAAAAGAGAAAGAGTGCCTTGGACTACCTCCCTGATAATATGCTATCCTTCTCAACCAAAGAACCAAAGAACCTTTGCTGACCAAAGTGCACCTTTGCATCCAAATAACTTTAAGAACGCCATAGACATCCGATTTGCCTCGTTTGTTGAGTTGAAATGAGTTGTGTTGTGTTGAGTTGGGTTGAACTGAGTTGGATCATGCTGAGTTGGGTTGAACTGAGTTGGGTTAAGCTGAGTTGGGTTGAGTTGAGTTGGGTTAAGCTGAGTTGTGTTGAGCTGAGTTGACATGTTGTGTCTACAAATAGTGATGTGCAGCACCAGCTGAAGTCCAGACGTGGTCTAATGAAACCCAACACGGTTACGGTCAGGAAAGAAATGGCTGTTTGTCTTCTCCTGACCACAGATTGGTGATTACGGGGAAAGGGCGCAGTATGGGGCACTCAAAAGAGAATGAGCGAGCAAGTGAGCAAACAAGCGAGTGGGCCTCCGTTAACAATTGAACATGTGGGTAAGGAACTTGAGAAACGCCACTCGCATTTCTGTGATTCCACTGGATCTGGTTTCTATATGTCCCCTTCACTGTGTGGCGGCAGAGCCATAGGCACTGTCAGTATCAGCTCTTATAGATACGGCAGATAGGAATGCTGAGCTCAGACCCACTACAGGAAAGGGCAAGAGAGAACGCCAATGCACTAGACACTTAGGGCACTGGACCCCATAAATCAGTCCTGGAATAATTACAGCAACACTGCAATATTTCCCCACTTTTTAAAGTATGCTATCATCAGGCAGCAGGTTTAGGCATCATCCTCAGATTCATTTTGATAGTGTCTAGTCAAGTGGAGAACAGAGGAACACGTATAGTTCCAACCAGCCAGCTGGGAAATGCACTGCGCAATTCCCTGCTCTGGGTATGACCACATAGCAAAACTGATTGGATGAACTGTTGACTGTAACGCCACAGCAGTTAGAATGTCATCAAGTTGTTAGCAGAGCCGAAAAAGCCCTGGGGTGTTTGCATGACTTTAGGTGGCTACTAGCTCACTAAAATTACACCAAAACTTTATAAGGAGACCTTGATCTTGGTGATAATTGTCGTCAAACTCTACAGCCAATCGATGCGCCCATCTCTTCAGTGTTCCTGCTGTTGATTGGCTGTTGCAGTGTGTCAGCATGGCTTGGGCGGGACCACATACTGCAGGGACAGCTTGACTCCTGTTTAGAGAAATGTGAGATTATTAAATCAGAATGGAGGGCTGTGCCTTTAATGTAATGACTTGGTTTACTTACTTTTTTCATTTTGAAATGACGTACGATAATGATGCAGCAAAACAAAAGTAGCATACATGCTTGCCATCTGAAGTCGTGTGTGTGTCTGTGTGTGTGTGTCTGTGTGTGTGTGTGTGTGTGTGTGTGTGTGTGTGTCTGTGTGTGTGTGTGTGTGTGTGTGTGTGTGTTTGAGATCATAGCAGCCCTTTCTGCTTTTGAAATGAAAGGCAGTTTTGCTGTTTTCCCTGAGTCTATCACATGATCACATGCTGTCTGATGCACCACATCTAAGCATCGAGCTCATGACCGGCTTCACACAAACAGCCATACCCTTCATGCCAGCATCAGTGTGTGTGTGTGTGTGTGGTGAGGGGGGTGAAGGGTGAAAATGTCCTGCTTTGTGTAGATGCTCTCAAATTGTTAAAATACTCACTGGTCCCTGGACACTGACATTCTGCCGGCCTAATTCACTTACAAGACTTTTATCTGTAATCTCATTCAGTCTTTGTCACTGAAATGGGCGCTGAGCTGTAGAAATCATCACATTAGCCGATGTTATTTCGGAAATGCAGTCTCTGCACAGACTTGGCAGATTTCTTGTGCCACGTCAAAATAAATCCAAACACACGGAGAGATTTTGTTACAACAGCAGCCTGAGAGTGAGGAAGTTCTGCATGTGGTTGATGTCCATCTCACCTGAGGTTTGAGTGCATCCTGCTGTGTTTCCCTCAGATCTGTATTTAGATCTAAGGACAGATTGAGATCCTTCCTGGAATGGTCCTTATTGAATTGACAGTGTGTGTGTGTGCGTGTGTGTGTGCTAATGTCAAGGGAGCCTCTCTATGCTCTCAAAGAGTGTGAAACAGGACAAGGTGCTCTAGCAGCTTCTATGGACTCTGACCTGGTCCTGTCCTTGTGTCAAGAGGTGCCAGAGTTGGCCTGTCTTTGGGCCACAGGAAGCTGCTGCGTCTTGGCATGTCCCCGCTCCTAAATGAGGCCACGAAAAGAAAGCAAACAGCGTCACGCACAACAGCAGCAGCAGCAACAAAATCTGAATCAGAGCATGTGCTCTTCAGGCTGATCCAATTTTCAGAAAGTAAACAGCCTGTCTATCAGTGGACATGTGTGCTGCTTACTGTACTCTGTGTCTCTCGGGTCAGTCAGTGGCACTGGACACGCAGATCAACTACAGACCTGTCTGTGTGTTTGTGGCCACTGAAGGCAGACATTTCAGTGTGTGTGTGTGTGTGTGTGTTTTTTTTTTTTTACTTGCTCAAACAAGACACACATTCACTCGATGTGCAGTTGAGACTTAGTGAGAAAAGTGGTAGCAGTGGGCCTGCTATATTTCTAATACACATTTGGTAAAAAGATAAGAACTTTTTGTTTAAGTTGAGCACGTAAATAGAAGTTGATTTTTTTTTTCAAAGTAAATGTTTGATGCCGCCATTCCTCACTGTGAGTTCTCAATGGAGCCTCTTTCTCAGTTTTGCGTGGACCCTCTTAACCCTCAGTCGCCTAAGAGATAGTCAAGCTGTGAATTGGGCAGGGTTGTAAATCTCAAGAGATAGTGGCAGTGTAAGTGGTGTGTCTGTGGGGGTAATTGATGTGGTTTCGTCTCTCCTGCCCCCCACCCCAGCTCCCTGCTCAGAAGTGGACAGGCTCCTGTTTGTTTCCTTGGGGGGGTGAGGATTAATTGCACGGGTCGAGCTTTCATCACCGCTGCAAGAGAGGCCCCCCTCTCGGTCACGTCCTGACGCCCCTGGCAGACACTGTGGCTAATCGCTTAGGACCCCCACAAGCCCCACTGTCAGGGGGGAGTGGATCAACCCCCCCCCCCCCCCCCTCCCCGGCTGGTCACAGGGTCTGGATTGTGTGAAGTCTGTCTCAGCTTTGGGGAAGGGTGTTTGGTGCTGGGAGGCTCCTTCATAATGGTCACCCTACCCATAATGGTCACCAAGTGAAGCCATCTTACAAGGACATGCCACACATTCTTCAGCTCTCTCTCTCTCTCTGCCCCCCCCCCCTCTAGATTCCATCACTCCCCACCCCACCCCACCCCACTTTCCCTTTGCCATCCCCTTTACCCCTTACTTATTCTAACTTTCCTCACACACACACACACATACACACACACAACAAAAAATATGGATCCTCTCTTCCTCTGCCCCCTTCACCCCCTGTGGAGTTTGTCATAGGTGCAGTTCTGCCTCGGCTGAGCCCAGTTCCTAAAGCAGGGATGGAAAGTAGGCCGAAGGGCCTAAGTGAGCACGCTCAGCAATTATCTTATTTTCAGTGGGGTGGACATGCTTGATTGGCTGCACAGACTGCACACAGACAGATGAACATATCTATCTGATAATAACTAGCATGAATCATGGCCTGAATGTGGGTGGGATGACTACAGCAGGAATGGCATTTGACATGTGCAAAGCAGTCCAAATGCTTCATGAGGGCAAGGCTCAAAAAAGGGATCAGAGACCTGGAAAAGAGGAAGTTTATTATTATTATAATTTTTTTGCTGAACACTGTTAGGGGGGTTGGTCACACATTTGACTTTTCTCACCCCCAAATGCCTGACAAGAAAAAAAAGTATGTGGCAGTGTGGGTGCTGCCCAGTATCTATTTTCCATGTAGATGAGTTGTCTGATGTCAGAGAAGATGTGAGAAGATGAGGATCAGAAGCTGTCTCGTGTGGGCTGCTGTTGCTGCTATCCAGATTGGAGAGGAAACTTTTGTTCCTGCTTTGATTGAGTCACTTTGGTGAAAGGCTTCTGTCACATGAGTCTATGTATCCTAGTCTTTAGGAGGCACGCGCTTCCAAGAGGAAGTCGTCTTCTAGAAGGGTGGAGTCTTGTGCTGGGAAGCACTGCGGTATAGCAGTCTCGAAATCATCAACCACACTAAGCCAAGTTAGGGGGGTCGCATTCATTTGTCCTGTAGTTGGACACACACACACACACACACACACACTCATGCATACATTGAGTACAGGCAGTGAAGCTGCTAGAGTCCAGTAGTGAACGTAGATCAGAGAGCAGGATGGGGCTCCTCTCTGGGGAGCTGACTCTGATGAAAGCACACAGGGCTGGAGGGGAACACTTAGGCCTCATCACACACACTCGCTCCGAACACACACTCTCACAGAACACACACGCTCAGCTCTTATAGAGCGTCATGGTTAATAATTAATGGCCTTTCCTGAAACACGAGTCCCTGTTGATGTCCAGGAGCATTAGAGGGCTTTTAAAATAATGTTCTTATGTATACACAATCAGTAATGAACGCTTTGTCTTGGACGACTGCAGTTTAAATGTGAGACCGTTTCATGGATGCTCTGGGACTCACTAATACCCTCTAGTTTTCCTCACTTTGTGGATGTTGTGCTGTGGAAGGTTCCAGACTCCAGAATAACTCTGGACAAGATTAGGGACAGATTTAGGCCAGACCTACTTACATTCGCTTGCTAGTCTGATGGTGTGTGAGGGTTTGTCAATCCCAAAGCCTTACTGCCCTTTCCGTGTCGTTGGCAGAATCCCAGTGGCCCACCTAAGCCCCTAGCTTTGAACCCACAAAGACTTCAACCTTCAGTCGACTTTATGCTTGGTTGATTCATGCCTGTTGACTTTTGAGGGTTTAGGGTTTAGGGATAAGGGGGGCACTGGGTTTCTACCGAAGAGATGGAGAGAGCAGGAGGGCTCTCTGTGTGGCTCTAATACAGTTAAAATGGTAATTTAAACTTGGATTTGCACCCAGTGACAGCGGGTGATGCAGGTTTTTTTGCACATCAAATGGATTTTATTTCTTTTTCAAGTTATTTATAATTTAATTTATTCTATACGTTTTACATGAAACGGAACATCTTAACGTCTTAAATGTCATGTCTCTGTGTTTTTGTGGGGAAACTAAAGGCAAATTTCCACATTTGTGGATAGTGAAGTTATAGTGAAGCATTCCCCAGGCTCTGGGCTCTGGGCCCTGGGCCATAGAGTTCCATAAGAGAACTTAAAAAAAAAAAAAAAAAAACGTTTTTGAATTGTAAGACTATTGTAAGACTGCCACTTTTTACAAACACTAACTGAATTATTGCAGCCATGGCTTTAACCCCTGTGTTTATACTGTACATGAAGAAGAGCTCCATTTTAAGGTCCATTGTTCTCTGACAGGCCACATCTGTTTCAAGTGTTGATGTGTTTTGAGGATATCGCACAGTAGTGTGGTTGTCCTCTTGGTCTTGAGCCAAAACAACAGCGGCATCTATTCTCTGACAAGTACCTGGGGTGACATGCCAACTCACAGTCTGCATTTACTTCTCTGCAAATATAATAACTGGGATTTGGTAACAAACTTCTGTAGGCTTGTAAATACAACTTTGAGTGAGATATCATTCGTTCATTCATTAACAAAACGTGCAGCTGATCACAGTGTTTTGTGTACTTAACAAGGAATAATGTGTTAGAAGTGTTCTAACTAAAATAGACAAGTTTCTTTGCTGGACTTTAGCTGTTATGCATTTTCATAGGCTGAATGATTAAAGTGGCGGTTATCTTCACATCAAACACTTTTTTGCATAATTATTTTAAAACTTTAGTTATGGATTGCGCTTGATTGCAGCAGTTGAGTGTGTTCCACTGGCTTGAGTCAGTTTGTCTGGTGTGTTTTTTGCTCCTGTTAGTGATGCCAATGATGGCATGTATTCATACCAGGTCCAGGGTGCACCAAAAAAGGAGAGAGGAGCTCTCCAATACTTCATCACGTCCGCACAGGCAATTGCTTCCAGAGCGCAGTCTATCTTTAGAGCTGTAGCACTGTCCTGCCAATGAGAGATTTCCATCACACACACACACACACATATGCACACACACTCTCTCTCATATACACACACACAAACACTCACACACACATGCACACACACACTTTCATACCTCGCAGGGCAAGTCATGGGACTCTAATATCACAATCGGTGCGGGACGACACACACACTCACACACACACACACACACTTACACATTCGCACACACACGCATACATACAGACATGTACACACGCTTGCACAAAAAAGTCCCACTGCCCTTTCCCATAGTTAGGAGATGCATGTTTTTTTCTGCTTTTTCCTGTGACATTGTGCGGGGCTCTGTGGAGAGAGATGGCTGTCTTTAACGTGGGAAAGCGTATTCGAGGGGAAATGTACCACCCTGAGAAGTCTCAAAAAGAACACGCGGAAAAAAGCCCCAGTGAGATGATGATGTTGAAAATGCAGGCCATTTGTTTGGATTGCAGTTGGGGTTGCTTTTTTTATGGACTACGCTCAATGACATGAGAAGTTAGCCATGCTCCTCTGTAATGTCAGCGAGGTCGCTTTCAACAAACATCTTACAAGTAGCGTATCAAAACAGTGGGTGCAGGGGAAGTTTGTCTTTGGTAGCGCAGTTGTTTGCCAAATTCACAGGCTTTAGTTCTGCTCTGGTGTCGGCCTCTGGGGCTAACCGTAGGGGTGGGGGTGTGGGAGAGGAGAATGTGTGGAGGTGCTTGAGGCCTGGGGGGGTTATGTGTGGGGGTTGCTGAGGGAGGGCTGCCGAGCTGAGCAAACAACCATAACAGGAGTCTGATGCTGGTCTGTTGTGAACGGTTGCTTAGGATATTCAGCCGTTAGTTGCCATCGCAGAACTCCGGCGAGTTCCTTTGCAGAGTATATTTATAGGTTGATGTAGTAGAGGCACTTATTAAGTCCAAGAAAAAAGACAAGTTTACAGTGTTAAGCACTGACAGCACTGGCAGTCTTCACACACTCACTCAGGCATACACACACACACGTGTTTATTGACTTTTTGTTTTTGTATTTAGACTTCGGGAGTTGCACAATGCAACACGCTAATATAAAAACTGACGTCAGTCTTGTTCATCAAAACTCTAGATAAAATGCTACAATTTACACAACAGATTTCTGGTTCATTGTACTGAGCGACTGCAGCAAAAGACGTTTATATTGTGCCTCAAAAACCAATCAGAGCCCTTCATGCAGTGTTATGTGCCGTGACTGGAGCAGGACATCTGGTGGAAGTCCTGTTCTCTGTTTTCTTTCTAATGCTCTTTTTTTTTTTGTCCTGCTGGATTGAAGGAGAAACACAACACACTAGAGAAGACTGTTAAATGTGGTATACAACTGTTAGACACTTGCATGCAATTAGGACATATGTGAGAGGGGTGTTTGTCTCATTCCCCAAGGAACCAGATGCCTGTCTATCTCTATCTCTCTCTGTGAGAGGGTGACAATCCAGATGCCTGTCTCTGTCTCTGTTAGAGGGTTGTTTAACTCCCTGATGAACCAGAAGCCAGTCGGTCTCAGTTGGAGGGTTTGTTTAAATCCCTGATGAGCCAGAAACCAGTCGGTCTCAGTTTGAGGATTTGTTTAAATCCCTGATGAGCCAGAAGCCTGTCTTTCCTTCTGTTTGTGAGAGCAGCATCTGCCTCTCTGGCTGGCCACAGTGGCGTGTAAAGGATGTGATCGGGTCAGTTCAGACCAGCGGGTCAGAATAGTGCGGTCAGTCTGACTAGTGGTGGGTGGAGGCCCTCTGTGGATGCCCTCTGTGGTCGTCAGTGGCATGGGAACGCACTGGCTGCGGGCGGGTGGTGTTAGTGCAGCTGCCTGTGTCAGTATCACCTCAGGTGGTGTGTGTGTGTGTGTGTGTGTGTGTGTGTGTGTGTGTGTGTGTGTGTGTGTGTAAAATCCTACCTGAGGTTTGCACGCTGCCAACAACACAAGTACACACACACAGAACCGAAGAAATGTCCTCACGCAAGGTCAACAGACAGCTCAGTTTCAGGGAAGAGATCTGTTTGGGTGACGCTAATTAGCTTGTTTTAGGTTTGTGTTTGATTTACGAGAGAGATAAAAGCAGCTGAAGGCAATGGATGCGCTCAAAGCCAAAATCATGTTATGACAGGAGGCAACTGGAACCTGTCTTTAGGAAGTATTAGGTCATCTATAACAACCTAGTTAGTGGGAGGTAGCTTCTTTCAAAAGTAAAAGTAGAGCTGATGACTTGCTTATAACAAGAATAACCCCTTTTGATTGGATAAATTTGTGTGCCATTTTGTAACAAGTGGCCTATTACAGTAAACTTATGTACGTAATATGCAATTCTGCCTTACTCTTTCGTGAATTCATACTGTTGCATGTCATTAAAATTAACCCAAACAGAATGCTGTCACAAAATACACTAAAAAGTAGTTAAACGCATAGTGATAATCGTGAAATAGTTTGAAAGTACGATGTTGAAGACTGTAGGACAACAGAAATGACTTCCTGTTGGATTAAGTCACAATTTCCTGTGCCGTAATTCAGAAGTATGGCTTCAAATGTAAAAAATGGAGCAGATTTCCCTAATGGGTAACCTGAGCTGCGTTCGAACCAGACCACAGGGGCTTACAGGGAGCCACGCGCCTCGTTAGAGTCCTAGCACACCTGTAAGCACTTTGGAAGTCTGTTTAGAGTGGCCTCAGGCAGGCAGGAGTGCTAGACTACGCATACACTCATGCGCACACACACACACACACACACACACACACACACACACACACACACACACACACAAGGATGCACGCACAGGGATGTATAGAGAGAGAGTTGTTTGTGAACAGCACTGGCTAACTGCATGCCCCTGTATGCTTGTGTAGAGCTTATGCATTGTCTTTGATGTCCCTGATAAAAAATGTTCCTTTAAAAGCCAACCCATGGGGAATCAGCAGAGTTGATCAGTAAACTCTATATACATTAATAATGTAAAGGTGATTTTGTGAAGACTCTGGTTTCATGTGAAGTTAAGCTCTCTCTCTCTCTCTCTCTCTCTCTCTGTCTTTCTGTGAGGCTCGTATGGAGTGTGCTAGGCTACTGTATAGCTTTAGTGCTTTGACTGACTTTGCCATGTGCTAACTTGCTGAGGTAAAGGCTTACCGTAAAGTAAACCTCAACTGCCACTGTACCGCCACTGTTGCCATGCACCGCCCTTGCTCTGCGTCCAGGGCTGCATGCTTTGACTGGAAGACTGCTTTACTTTGACCCTGTGAGTGACCTGGCTAACAGTATGTGGGTGGACAGGGCTATTAAGAGCACTTAGCATCCACTGTCACGTCACGTAGCCCCTCTGCGCTAAATATGCTAACATGCATATATGCAACAGTTCTATTCTTAAACGCAGGGTGCTGCCATGCTGGGTGGGTTTGATAAGTGACTGGGTGCACACAGGATATACTTAGGTTTGTGTGTACTTAGGTGGGTGTCTGAAGAGGCTGTGTTGTGGTTCAGGATTAATGGAGAGAGTCTGTGGCTCATCATGGCGTAGATTAAGTCAGTGGCAGCTAGCTCCTGCTGCTAGCAGAGTACTTGATTGAACCTAGCTATGGGCTCTGTGCACGGAGGATGAAAAGTCCCAGAAGGATGTTTGTTTCAGTATAGCCATTCTTTTCCAGCGAATGTCTATTTTTGTGAAGTACGGTATACTAGATTGATAATAGCTGTATAGTGTAATTATAGTAGTTTAATAGCCAAAGTAAGCCTAACTAATAAGATCTCCATGTTCTTTGCCAGTTCAGGGTTCATTTTGTAGTTAGCTTGTAGCTATAGCCTCATTACAATTATTTACCAATGTAAAAGCTAATTACTGGACCATCCTGACACTCCCCCCTTGCACAAAGGGAATTGTAGTTCCCTATCAGTGTCACATAACAGCAAAGCACACAAGTACTGCTCTGGGCTTGTGGTGGCTCAACAGCTTTGAATTTGAATTGGTCGTTCACCATGCATTTGATGTAGTACAGTAGCCTATTAGTAGTTACAGTAATGCATTATCTGTTTGTTATGGATTGTGTGTATTCAACTAGGACATCCTCCTGACTTGCTCTTGTTTTCCACAGGTTTCATATAAAATTCTTAGGTAGACAGTTGGTGCTGTGTTTGTCAAAAAACAAACAAACAAACAATGAATTGCATACAAAAACATAAATGTATGACACACAAATAACACAAATAAAACTGAAGAATTAGATAATCCTTTGAGCATGTTTCAGTACACAGTTATTTTCATTACATGAACAAAATGTGTTCCTCATTCCGTGCACTCTGAAAGCAAACGTGAAAGACAGGTGTGAAGAATAGTGTTAATGGACGTTTGGACATGGGGTGGGATTGTGTGTAGGCTGTGTGTGAGTGTTTATGTGTGTGTGTGTGTTTTGTGTGTTGCACGGGGCCAGGGTAATGGAGCCCTCATGTCAAGTTCAAGCATCTGGGGGGATGTTTGTAGGTGGTGGTGTTTTTGGGGAAATTGGTATTGTTTAGGGACTGCCCTTTTTTCCTCTGAGACCAGATGTGAGAGGCCCCCTTTAAAGCTTTATGTGTGTGTGTGTGTGTGTGTGAGAGAGAGAGGGGGCGGGGGGATGGTGTAAAATGTGAAAAAATGTGTCTATATGTATATGCATTTCTATGTCTTTTATTGCATCTGTGTCTGTGTGTGTGTGTGTACTCTGTTAGTTCAGGGTGAGTTCATAGGTTCTCAGAGGTCACTGACCTGATCGGTGGTTGTTTTCTGGATGTCACTGGTCACACCCTTCTGGTCCTCTCGTCGCCTGAAATGATCCGTATCCCTTGCGATGACACAAACACACACATACACACACACACTCACACACATACTGATAGCCTCTCGACTGCCTCTGCTGTGTCAGGAAGTGGGAAGTGAGGCTCCAGCGTAAAGTCATTTGGATTGATTTATTTACAGATGCTTTGGAGCAAAGCGATGCACCAGCACAGCAAGGGAAAAACAGTCATTACCTCAGGATATTTTAGACATAAACACAAAAGCACAGCTTTTTAATGCTTCCAATGGGGCACTTCAAGATTTTAAAGGTGTAGTTTCTTTTAAATGGTTTTATTTCTTTTATAGGTCTATGTTCCTTAAGAAACGTGTTGATTAAGTTTTAGTCTGCTAGAGGATGTTAGAGGGACAATTTGACAAAAAAGTGTTTTATAATCAAAAGTGGTTTTACATACCAGTTGAAGTACCAGAGCCTTGCATGCAAGGAGATGCATTTCTGAATTGCAGGATGACACATTAAAAATCCTCTCTGGTACTTTCCAGATTACCAAGACTTGAGCAAGTAGCCCAGGCTGTGAAATCAGCAGGTTTACTGTAGTTGACTGCTGAATGTTTACAGTCTGGGTTTTATGTGTGCATTGCTGACTGAGCCCGCAGGTGATGGAGTTTTATGAGGGATTGTTTATATTCGCCAGAGACTTTTTCTCCGAGTGGCAGAACTGGAGGCACAGGAGACGAATGAGGATTCTAATAGCAGCTGGAACTGCTCTGGTGCCAGCAAACTTCAAAACAAGACCAGAACCAGACCAGACTAACAGCCATATCTCACCTCCACGTCTCTGGGCCCAGACAGGGAGCCAAGCAGGCAGCACTTGCTGCTCACATGTGGGCCAGATACGGACCTGATCTGGCGACACGCATGTCATGACAGCTCGCACCACCTGTTTTTGCTCCCTCGGCAGCTGCCCAGTACTGGCACAGTGCCTTGTGAAAGGTGGGCAGCGTTGGCGTCACATGTGTCAAGTGGCTGCTGGCGCCTCAGCTAAGGCATTCCAGCGGCTGCTAAGGCCATATCTCAACGGCGGGTCTGTGCCTGAAAAATGGCCGCTGCTGTGCCACTCTACTGCCAGGTGTCCGTTTGTCTTTCATTGTGCCAGAGAGCACAGACAATAATTAACAGCTGAGAGAGAGATAGAGAGTGAGAGAGAGAGGGAGAGATGAAGAGATAGAGAGTAAAATAGAGCATGGGAGAAATTATTAGAGAGGGAGACAGAGGGAGAAGAAGAGAGATAGAAAGAGACAGAGAGTCGGAGAGATAGTGAGAAACAGAGATAGAGTGGAGAGAAGGAGAGAGAGGGAGGATAAAAACAGAGAGAGGAAAGAGGGAAGTAGGAAGAACAGAGAGAGAGGGCCGTGGATGAAAGAGATAGACAGAGAGAAAGACTAAGAGAGATAGAAATAGAGATGGAGTGAAGGTGGAACGTAGAAACAGAGAGAGGAAAGTGGATGGTAGGAGGGGCATAGAAACAAACAGACAGAAAAGGCGATGGGTGAAGGGGAAGAAAGAGAAGAAAAGAGAGAGAGAGAGAGAAAGGCTTTGAAGTGCTTACATATAGCAGACATACAGGATAGCACAGAGCCAGCAGAGGAGTATGGCAGACTGGATGTATAGCATAGAGCCAACAGCAGAGTATCTCTGAGCTGATCTTAAACCAGCCTTGTCCTGTGTCATTAATCCCTGTCAAAGTCAAAGCTAAACTTCAAGTGCTCTCATCTTCAGAGGCCTGTCCACAACAGCTGCTGGCTTTGTTATCAAAGCCTAATAGACAGCTCAACGTACAGCTGGAAAACCCAAACTAACTGAAAGCTAAGGTGAAGGTATGTGGTATACAATGGCGTGTGTGTGCGTGTGTTTGGGGGCGGGGGGATGTCAGCTATCTTCTTGTATTTAGAAGCTCTGATCGTACAGTTCAAAAAGTAGACAATTTGTAAAGGTTCCATCCCACCCAGACTGTTAATTTTGGAAGCTGCCAAATCCAAAATGGAAGTAATGGCTGTCTGGTATTTTGTTTTGCTCTGTTTGAAGTGACATATTCAGTCACTTTGAGGTATGAATCTACTGTTTGATGTGCTTTCAACACCTTTACATGTGAGATCTGTCAGGGTATTTCAAGTAAAACATTATGATACAGAGTGTAAGTTGTCTTTATTAATATGTAATACAGCAGTAATACACAAGCAATTATGAGGCACAAATCTAATTAGCAAACCAAATCAATTATATTGTAGGCATGAAAAAAACAGAATGGGGATTGGGCCACTCACAATGTCCTTACTCAAGGGCTATACTAGGGATGTTACAGAAGTGTTATGTCACACTGGGTCACAATGCATTAATAAGATTGGTCCAATTTTTTAGAGTGCACTCAGCATGGCATCTGATGCAGCTAGTTCCAGTCATTATTGAAGCCAATTTTGTGGCATATGTGACATGGATGTTTTTTAGCATCAGTCTCTAATGACTACTCTTAGCACGGAGTTGCTAACTAGCGGCGCCTTTGCTAATTATCCAGGTGGTTTTAGTTAGACCTCTGTACTACCGATCCTGGGGGATGGGATTGATGTCAGCACTTGGTCAGTCTAAGGAAAAAGGGATTCCTCTGTGCATGAAAGCAAACTTTTAACGTATTTGAACCTGTAAAATGTGTGTGTGTGTGTATGTGTGATGGGGGGTTGCTTCTGTATGATGGTAAGATTTTACAATGGTGTGTGTGTATGGGAGTATGGAGGTTGCCCTTCTATTTTTGTTTGTATCTTTTATTTATTTATTTATTTGGGGGCAGTGTGTTGAGTGAAGTGGACTGACATTGGTCTTTCAGCATGATCACAGATAAAAAGCTGCGTGACTAAAGAGCCGTATGTTCTGAGCGGAATGTGTTGAAATAATTCTCCTTTCAAACACGGACTGAATAGGAAACAGCTGTTGGTGGGAGCACTGTAAGCTGGTGAGGTTTGGTGTAGAGTGTGACAAAAAGTACACAGACACACACACACACACACACGCACACACACACAAAGGACAAAAAAATGCATTTACATGAGGTGCTGTGCTGTCCAGGTGTGAGCTGTCATAGCGGTACAGTGTGAGCGAGAGAATGGCAGGTTCAGCAAACAGTTTGTGAACTCACTCTCACTCAGCCATAACACCAGGTCATCAGCATAGAGGTAGCCTATGACAGCCTCAAGCTGACACACGCACACACACACACACACACACACACACACACAAACTGAGCCAAAAGACTAGGCCATTAGTTTAGTTTTGTTGCACTTTTGCTACCACATGCTATCTCAGCCTAACCACACACACACGCACACGCACACACACACACACACAGACACACAGGCTCCCTCAGTGCTCACAGAGGGTTAGTAGCATACCCACCCTACCTCTAGTGAAAGTGAGTCAGCATTGCTCATGTTTCTCCTGCTGCCTCTGCTGTGCTAATGGGCAGGAAATGCCTTTGTTGGGGAGGCTAACGCTAATCGAATTGCTCAGATAGGTAAGCATCCTTTTTGCCCTGTTAGCCTCCTGGACAGGCGACAGCAACACAAACACACACAGGCAGGGATAGAGAAATAGATGGATGAAAGAATGGAGAGAGGAATGGGAGGATAGAGAGGAAAATGGAAGGATGGGTGCTAGTTTGAAAGACGGTTGGAGCAAAGTGTTGTGTGGCAGTTGCCATTGACTAAATATGATATTGTGTGAACCTGATCATTTTTTGGATAGGTTTGAAAGAGGGAGATTGAGGGAGGGGAGAGAGAGAGAGAGTGGTTCTTACTCCTGTGGGAGGAGGAGAGAGACAGCAAGAGATCAACTAAACAAGCAAAGCTTTATTGTTTGGTGGTTTTGGATTTTGTGTAAACTTGTTCATACTGTGAACAAACAAAGAAGGAAGGAGGGGGGGCTGGAAGGAGTCCAAAACAGTCTTTCGTTTTTGATGTTTTTGGCAAGTGAAGAAGGTTGGATTTAGCTGTGCTAAAAACTTGACCGTCCTGTCATTATAATTTCACACTTGAAAAGCCGACAGATTTCATGTGCGGGAAACATGCAGTTCTGTAGCATTACTAAACACATGACTCTATCTGATGTAATTACACACGAGTAATAAAAAAATACATGCGTAAATGCATCAGTGTGTTTTTCAGTCAGGTTTATATTGCTGCATATTTGGGCCTATAGACTGAAATAGACAAACGGACAAAAAGTTGCACAGTATACCTCGGAGAAATTCCTTTTGATATGAAAAACACAGACAACTCTGAAATCTCAGTGCTTGTAATTGAGACTTCAATAGCAGGCCAGTAAAGCGCGCTAATTCACCAGGGCCTTGGCAGACACAGGCTCACTATTCTGCCTGTAAATTGAGTCTTTCTTCCGCAGCTCTGGAATGCCTCGCTCTCACTCGGACACTGCAGGGCTCTCAGAATTCCTGTCATAGCACCTAATTCCCATCTGCGCCACACGGCCTTGCGACGTTTAAGCCACGGCAGCAGATCATCCACCGCGTGTCGCTGCTGTGTGTGTGTATGTGTGTGTGTGTGTGTGTGTGGTCTGGGGGCCCGACTGGCCTCGGCTAGTTTGGACTCACTGGGAATAAACATACACATGAAGGCCGTGGGTTTTACCTCATTATCAGTCTGCTATGCTTACAGTTTGCTTAGGCTGACCTCTAGTAAGGCATGTGGGTGATGCTCACTAACATATACACACATAAAGTCTGACAGACAAACAAACTGTGTGTGTGTGTGTGTGTGTGTGTGTATGTGTGATGTGAGGGTTATGATTGTCTATGTAGTGTAGATTGTGTGTATTCTGTGTGTGTTTAGATAGATGGCACTGCACCTGTGTGTATTATATACTGCTGTTATGTGTGTCTGCATATCTACATGTGTATTTATGTGTTTGCGTGTGTGTGTGTGTGTGTGTTTGCAGCATGGGCAACGATAGAGGTGAACATGGAGGATCGTGTGGAAGTCTCCCTTGGCCAGATGGCTGAGATCGGCTGCCAGTATAAGATGGACAGTGACCCCAGCACAGCAATCATCCAGTGGTTTGCAGTAAGCATCCAGCGCGCTGGTCTTTTTTTACACACACATGTACAAATAGACAGACAGACACAGACACACACACACACACACACCACCACACACACACACACACATGTAAGGCAGAGCAGTCATACTTTGAGTTGCTGTAAGTATCCACCTCCATTTACAGTAGTCTTTGGACACACATGTGAACATGCACACACATACGCACACACCAGCACAGACTGCACAACTGCAAGCAGTTGTACACAGCGTGTATCCAGCTCCCACTATACCACTCAGTTCTGATCTAAAAGCACGTAGCATCAGGTAGCTTATGTTCTTCAGGTTTAAGCCATTCTTGATTAGAATTTAACATTCATTCGGTTTTACTGTGAATATTTTATCTGTTTTCAGTTCTTCAGAATATTCTCAATTCAGTGTTTCACTCTAAAACGGATAGTTCCGACCCTTGATTGTGATTGGTTCAGTCACGTTAGTTGTCATTGTAAAAATCTCATAACCTCACGTTTCTGGATACATTTCTTTCTATATCTATATATTATAACTGCATCTTCCTAGGACATCTCTTTATTTGCTGCTGACCCTAGTCACCCTTTATCCTGTGACTTTAGACTTCTTCCCGCAGGGCGTAGGTGCACCATGCCATGCTGCAGGACGAATAGGTTAAAAAATGCATTTGTCCACACAGCCATTTCCCTTCTCAACAAACAGTCATGATTTCATTTGCATTTACACTATTTTATTTATATTTAACCTTGCCATTGGTACTAGAGTGCTGAAGGTATTGATGTGTGTCGTCTTGTATGCTTGTGCATTTATTACGCTGCTGACTGTGCAAGTAATTACACCTAGAGGGACATGAAAGATCACTTAAACTTTAACCTTTAACCCTAATTTAACCTGTGTTTTGTTTCTACCTTTGAAATGGTGTACATCACTGTTGATGTGGTGCTTGTGATGGTTCTTCCCAGAGACTGCCCGGCTCCAATGGTAACCAAGAGCGCATCTTCTATAAGGACAGTACCAGAGAGATTCTGGACCAGGACTCGCCGTTTGCAGGCCGGGTGACTGTGGAAAACAGCCTCCCTGGGTCTGTGGTTCTGATTGTGGAGCCGGTCAAGCTGGAGGATGAGCTGCTGTTCGTCTGTCATGTGAACACCGTTAGCGAGGGGGCGACAGAGGGCAGCACTCAACTCAGGGTGTTCAGTGGGTACCAGCTACTGCATATGAGTGTTTTTGTGTGTGTGTGTGTGTGTTTGTGTGTGTGCGTGTTGGGGGTGTTGGTGTATTAAGCACCAACTATTTGCATATACAGGGTTGAAACAGTTTGTCTGTGTGTGTGTGTGTGTGTTTGTGTTCGGCACCACACACTATCCTCACTGTCTCTCTCTGTCTCTGTCTCATAATTTGCATTGTTGTGTGCAGGTAAACCAGAAGTCCCCTCAATTGTGGAAGTGCACACTGGAATCTCTGTCCGAGAGAAGAATCCAGCTAAGGTAAACAACTCCAGTAAACACATCCTCAATTCTGTGGCCATCGTTTATTTACGGTTTCGCTGCTTGGCCTGTGACTTGACCAGTGTCTCATACCCGACCTCTAACGTTAGAGATAACGCTACGCTCTCATTGTAGATCGCAACCTGTGAGGTGAAGAATGGCTACCCACTGCCCAACATCACCTGGTACAGAAACAGCACCCCACTGCACTTCATCAAAGGAGGTAAGGATTTAAACACTAATCATCACATGGAATGCAGTTTTCAAAATTGTTGTTTCAAACATATAGTTGTCTTTTAACAATAGCAATGAAAGTTAGTATAATGTTAGCCTAGCCTAGTTGCAGTGTATTTGCAAGTAATGGTAAAGTTGGTAAAGCTGTCTATGTGTTGTGTAAAACATCCCTTTTCATAACCCACGACATAATCATTATTAACATCACATTAATCAGATATTTTATTAACATAACATCTATCACAGATGTCATTAACATGAGATATATAAGAGATGTTATTAACATGGCATCTTGCAGAGGTATTACTAGGATGACATAACTGGTTGGACATGTACATTATCAGAGTTGTTATTAGGATAACGACTGTGCATGGACATTTGGATGATCAGAGGGGTTACTTGGATGGGGAGCAAAATGCTAGTCAGTGACGATCCATCTATCTATGTTATCCTTAAATAAACATAGACATGAAGCTACATACTAACTCAGTAGCTACTGTGCAGCTCTAGCATGTTGGGTTTATTTATGTTCCCACCGTTAGTGGATAGAACACAGTGGCAGACAGAAATCTTTAGACAATGATCATCACACATTGTTATCTTTGGAACTAATGAGGACAAGCTGTACCCTGATATTCAGGTCACAATGTTTTGTTTATCTCGAATGAGATGATTTTAATCACTCTATAATTACTATAATTTTTTTTTTAATGTGTGACATCTATAGAGGTAGGAGTGATCAACCTGGTGACCAGGGATACCAACAACCTGTATACAGTCACAAGTGAACTTCATATGACAGTGAAAAAGGAGGACAAGGATGCTTCCTTCTACTGCGAATCCACCTACTTCATGCCTGGGAGCACAAGGATGGCTGAGTCCAACCGCATCAGCATCACTGTATACTGTGAGGATGACTCTAATTCCATCTGATTGGATAACTGCTGCTTTCAGAGGATGACCCTGAGTCCATCTGATTGGCTAACTGCTGCCTGCAGAGGACCATAAGTCCATCTGATTGGCTAACTGCTCTCAGTCATTGTCCAATTGTCCAATTTTTTGGCTTCCTCATTTGCACTGCATCAGTAATGGAAGGCATCATTATATAAATGTATCACCATTAGAACACATACTTACACACATACATCTTTACAACCAGGTGTGCATGTGTGTATGTGTGTGTGCGTGTGCATGTTTGTATGTTTGTGCGTGTGTGTTGCAGACCCGCCAACGTCTGTGGAGTTACGTCAGTTATCTCCTAAAGAAAAGGTCAAGGAGGGTGATACTGTGGAGCTTAGATGCTATACGGATGGAAACCCAACTCCACTGCTGACCTTCAAATACAATGAAGTAATATGCACACACACTCTCTCTCTATCTCTCTCTCTCACACACACACACACTGTATTTCAAACTAAAAGCGTAAAATAGTCTGTCTCTGTCGAGCATACTGTCACGCACTGTCCGTCACCATGTCTAACCTCATGTATTGTCCCATGCTCCTCCAGGGGGACTTAGATAGCCATCTTCTAACTGATGACCAGCAGGGGGTGATGTTGCGCGACGTGAAGAGGTGGAACGGGGGCACATACTCCTGCAGTGCTGTGGACTTCGAGGGCCTGGACGTACTGGAACTGGAAGACACAATGAATCTGACTGTACACTGTGCGTCACTCTGGGCACAACACACACACACCACATCACACATACACACACGCACACAGCATGGAGCTGACTGTGACTGTGACGTGCACTGTGCATCACTGTGGACACAACACACACACACACACACTCACACATAAACACACACTAATGTAAGTTCTCACACACCACACTAATGTAAGTTCTACTACTATTTAGATGAAAATAACATTTGTGAACTGGACAATAAAAAAAAACAGAAATAGTAGGGCCACTATTGTGTTTTTTATGTTTTGTGTGTGTGTGTGTGTGTGTGTATGTGTGTACCTGCAGATCTGGACGAGGTTGTGGTGATGCCAAAGGATCCCTTGGTGTTATCCCAGGGTGACTTCTCAGAGGCTTCTTGTAATGCCCTCTCCTCTCTGGACACACATACAGTCTGGTTGAAGGTATGTGTGTGTGTGTGCCTTTATGTGTGTCTCACAGCCAAGAAATAGTTTGGTTCAAGATGTGGGTGTGTGAGAGAGAAAGAGCTAGAGAGAAAGAGAGAGACACTATAATTCTGAAGGCAGGTCTCGCTTTACTGTGAATTCATCCCCCTTTTATGTGTATGAGTGTGTGTGTGTGTGTGTGTGTGTGTATGTGTCTCTGTGTGTGTGTGTGTGTGTGTGTGTGTATGCTTGTGTTCCAGAATAATCTGAAAATTACTGACGGCAACACACTGAGGCTTTCAAACGTATCTGTGGCCATAGCAGGCCAGTACAAGTGCGTGGTGTCAGTCCCTGCCTTGCCTGACTTGTGGAGAGAGAGCTCTCTGAAGGTGTTTGTGCAGAGTGAGTCCTCACACGCCTCCTACTGCCTCACTTCTACCATTGCCTCTAGTACTTTAAAGCTTCTCCTGACTTTTCCACTTTTTTCCTCTCCCTCTCCTTCTCTCTTACTCCCCTCTTTTCTCCTCTGTATCTCCTCTTGTTCTCTCTCTCCATCTCCTTCCCCTTACCTATCAGTCTTTTCTCTCCATCTCTTGCCAATCACTACTCTCTTCTCCATCTCTCCTTTTCTCTTTTTTTCTTTAACTCCTCTTCATCCCCCTGTCCCTATTCTCTCCTTACAATCTCTTCCTTTTTCTTTTCTCCATATCTCCTCTCCTCTCTTCTTCATCTCCTGAACATCTCCCATCCCCTCCTATGAATCTCTCCTGTCCTCCTCCTCTCATCTCCATTCCTCTCATCTCCTAATCTCTCCTGTCAGTTTCCTCTAAATCTCCCCATTCTTCTCTCCTCGCCTCCTCTGCCACCTTCTGTATTTTCTCACCACTTCCAGGCAGTGAGACATTTTCAGTTCCTTCAGTGTTTGGTAAGGTCTTTAAAACATGCACCTTAATAGAATCCAATGGCTGCAGCACTGAAAGCCTGACTTCTTCACAGGTCAGCCCCAAATCACAGACGTAACACAAGGGGACTGGGAGGACGAGGAGAACTCTATGAATGTCACCTGTGTGGCGCAGGGCTACCCCCCACCTACAATCACCTGGAGCTCACCTGACGTACAGGTAGTATAGCCCATCACCCATGATCCCCTGGGAAACACATTTGCGCTCTCCAGCAGTGAAGAGCTGCTGTTAGCCTGTTGGCTAATGGTAGCTGAAACCATCAGCATAGAAATGTAGACAGTGAGGAATTTTCAGGACATTTAGAAACTTATTGCTGCTTGGAGTTGCATTTTGGGATCAGCCTCTCTATCTTACTACACAATTAACAGCAACAGCACATGGCTCCCTCTAAACAGCACTTTGTGTGTGTGTGTGCTTGCATGTTTGCCTACGGGAAGGACCTGGATGGACTGTCCTATGACACTGAGACGCTTGGCGGTGTGGTCAGCATAGTAACAGTGAAAGTCACATCTGTGCTGACAGTGATCTGTGAGGCAGTGAATCAGTTGGGACAGGACAAACGAGAACTCTCAGTTGAGCCTAGTAAGTCCTTAAGTACTTCAGCTGTGTGAGTGTATGTGTGTGTGATTTCCCTGCTAATTACCATGATACACACTATATATGGGCCATTCCTTTCAGACATGAAATGGATTAACTTGATGCTGACATGTGAAGGGCATGTTCCGTTCTTGTTTTTTTTTCCAATTCACAGTTGACCCTGAAACGACCCCTGCTCCCACTACCTCGCGTAAGTGTGTGTGTGTTTCTCGCATGTGCAGTTACGCTGTTCTTTCTCTTATCCTCTCATTCAAATGTTGGGATCTATCATCTGTGTGTGTGTGTGTGTGTGGTGAACATGAAGAGAGTCACAGCCACTGCACTGTGATTCCGGTCAAACAAGCTCTGATAAGAAAGACCGTACAGAGTTAGGATTTTACACTTAAAGCCTTGTTTTCTGATGGTTTATGATGAAATGCAATGCTTAAGATCGCTGGAATCTTTCATTTGTAAAGACGTGAAACTCACAGAATGGTCAGTAATGTTCACTGTTACACACAGACACAAAAATCGCTGCAAGTTATGGTTTCCAACAGGTTTTTGACCATTCATTCTGAATTTTGGACTTGTTTTTTCAAGCCCCTCACACCCAAATGTAAACTTCTGTCTAAGAAAGTCACTATTTTCAATGATTTTTATGACAGCATATCAGTGAACATAACTGACCACTCAGTGAGTTTTACCTCTTTACAAACATGTGCTACTGCAACAACCAAAAATTCTCGGAACAGAAACAGTCATCAAAATTTCAAATTTCAATCAGAAACTATCAGAAAACAAGGCTTTACGTGTAAAAAACACACGTCCTTTAAGCCACTTAGTGGGTCATTTGCACCTGAAGAACACACTCACTCACTGACTCACACAGACACACACACACCCACCCCTCTCTCTCTCACACACACAAACACACCACACACACACAATGCCTGGTTCGCGGTGTAACATTCAAATCAAGTGTAAGTGTCTCTATTTGATATACATGCATTGAAAGACTAACAGCTTTGGCTTTGTCATTGGGGTTGCAGTGACTCTGGCTTCAGAGAACATACTGTCACATTGTCTTTGGTCTGCCAAATCCCAACCACAGTCTTTTACCAGGGAGCAGTCTTTATACCCAGATGAGTCTGTGTATTTGCCAGGGTCTGTGTGTGTGTGTGTGAGAGAGAGAGGTGGTGTCCATGATTGTCTGCAAGAGATACAGAGGTGAAAGCATTCAGTACATAAGCCACTTCTCATTTCCAGGTCTCCCATTGGTCCATGTTGTGTGCTTCACACTGTCAGTTTTCAGTTTCCAAACAAAACAATAACTGATGTTTGTAAAAGGATGTCTAAGCACCAATATGGAAAACTCGTGTCGTTCTTCTTATGATCAGTCCTGCATGAATAATGCAAGGACCATGAAAATTCCACTGGGGGTTACTGGGCTATGAGGTATTGATGACATCACCTGTTGCCGAGGCTATGATGACATTTCTTAACTGACCACTACTTAACGGACTTACTCCCTCCAGCAGTAGTGTCTGAGACCACTACTACTTTGGGCAGCATTCAGACAAGTTTGTTCACCATGCCAGGCAGCGTTCAGACAGATATACCCTCTGCAACCGAGACCAATCAGAGTTCAGGTTTGTAATTTGACCTTTGCCCTTTGACCCAAGCCCTTCATCATGGCTTCCGCTCCATCTTCATCCTACCCATCTCATCTCAGCAGCACGAAGTCTGGCACTCCCTCTGAGTTTGGAATCCATGTGTGTCTGTCTGTCTGTTGTGGACACATGGATTCACCATGGCAGTGTACTGTAGGCCTACTTGTAGTGGATTTAGTCAGCTGTCAGTCATGGCTTCAAACATGAGTTTGATAGCTAAAAAATACACGTGTGTCTACAAGTCCAAGTACATGCCTCTACCACAAAACATGGAGTAAATCCAAGCACAGCTGCTGCAAACCCAAACCCAGTTAGCTGCAACAGATCCAAACATCTACCTGCTGCAATCCCAAACCTTCTACCTGCTAGTGGCTACATTCAAACTGCTTCCTACAAACCAAAGCCCTGCTACCTGCTTCAGACCAAACCAGCTATCTGCTTTGCAGCAAACCAACTGCCTCCTAAAGACCCTAGTGAGCTACCAGCTAATAGACCAAAACCAGCTACTTGCTACAAACTCAAACCAGCTTCCTGTGATAGATCCAAGCCCACCTACCTGCTTTAGATTCAAACCAGAAGCCTGCTAAAAACCTGAAAAAAACTCTTGTCTGTCTGTCCCTGCATATCTGTCTGTCTGCTCAGCTACCCAGCCCCTGACTACATGGCAAGCTAATTAGTGGCTCCATACTCAGCCATGCAGACGCACCACTATTCCCTTACCCGGCTCCCTGCTTTGCCTATCCAAGTGCTTCAGCTCAACATGGAAAACTCCTTGTATCATAGTTAAGACTATCTATCTACCTGTCTGTCTGTCTGTCTATCAATAAATCTATCTATCTCTTTATTTAGCTATCTGTCTTATGTAATAACACGCACAAACTGTACATGTGTGTCTATGTTGTATGTATGTCTATGTTCACATGTGAAGTTATTCTTTTTTTCATATTCTTAAATCCTCAGTGGTGCCAGAGACTAATGTAACAGCTGGCCCTAGTACAAAGTGTAAGTGTGTCTCTATGTCAAATGTCTTCTGTATATACATGTATATGCATGTTTAGATTCACTCTTCAGCGGTTTGTACCTTTTGAGTCTTTATACCAGCTGTAGTTTGTCCGAGTTTTTCACTTACTGTGCAAAGCTTCTAGTGAGGTTTTTTTTTGGTCAGATACACCTACTATAACCCAAGATTTATTTCTCAATGAGTGGTAATACATTTAGCAGAGTAAATGCAGCGATTAGTTTACTGACAGCAAAGTTATCTAACATTACTATGCACACACAGAAGATTAATTTCTCAGTGAGTACTAATGTAGAATATTTAGTAGATTCATTGCAATGATTGGTCAAAATTATCTGATATAGACGCAACTGTAACACAGAGATGGAAAGAAGAACAATAAAAATAGCAACAACAATAACAACACAGCAAATAACCCCCTGTTGGTTTACACACTTACCTCCAGCTTCTCTCTCAAGGCTTTTAAGCACTTACTGAGATGGTTTGCACCCAGAGGATAGTTAGAAGACAGTGGCTCTCTCCCAGCTGCTCTGTGAATGTGTGTGTGTGTATTTGTGTTGGCTGTGTGGCCACTCTCATAGCCACTGTATGTGCATGTATATGAGTGTTTGTGTGTTTGTTGTGTTTTGTATGTGTGTGTGTCTGAGACAGGTGCTGGGTGTGGCCCAGCTGTGGCCTACATGCGGCGTTCAGTCAGCTCCTCTCAGGGCCAAGCCTGGCTATTCCCATTATCTCAACGGGCCTCTGGGGTATTGGGTCATAATTACAATCTGCCTGGAGGCATCTGCTCCACTGTGTGTGTGTGTATATATGTGTATGTGTGTGTGCGCGTATGTCGGTGTGTGTGTGTGTGTGTGTGTGTGATGTGTTTATTAGTATCTGTGTATATGTCTCTTTTGTCTGTCTGTGTATGCATGAGTGTGTGTGTGTGTTAGGGGTATTTGTGTGTGTGGTGTATGTGTATTTGTCTTTATCTACAGGACGTCTGTCTGTGTGTCTGTGTGTGTGTGTGTGTGTTTGTGTGAGTACTGTGTAAATGTGTGTGTCTGACGCCACTGGAGAGAGCTGCTGTCTGTCAAGACAAAGTGCACTATTAGACATAGACACAAACACAAGGCACCGTTACTAATAATAAAAGTGTGTTTGACCCTTGAAGGGTCTCGTTAGAAATCAGTACAAATAATCCTAACAAAACTGAGTGAGCTTAAGCACATCAGTGTGTGTGTGTGTGTGTGTGTGTGTAGGGTGCATTGCATAACACACACCCTGTAGTGTTGTGTTTACATTTAGCTTCCCAGCCGGCCAGGCCATGGAAATCACAATATGCTGTAGTTTTCCAGGACTGAGCTGGATATGGATGAGAGAGAGGGGGAGAGAGAGAGAGGTTTGTTTAACACTGGTGTTTAGGTGGATGGGTTGAGATCAGTTCTAAAGGGTCGTTCAAACAAATTCATAGAAAAAACCTTGAAGAGCCTAGAAGAAAAAGCTTGGTTCTGAAGGAAGTACTGTACCTAATGAAGGGCGGAAACAACTTGGTTCTAGTGATTGGAAGAATGATTGCTAGACTGATTCTGGTTCTGAAGGGTAGTTCTGAATGATTGCTAGACTGATTCTGGTTCAAAAGGGTGGTTCTGAATGATGGGTAGCCTGGTTCCTGTTCTAAAGGATTGTTCTGACTAAGGCTTGGTAGAATGATTGTGGTTCTTAGAGGGTGGTTCTGACTGATGACTCTTGTGCTTGTGGTTCTATAGCCGGCGGCTCGGTAACAGTAAAGCCTCCCAGGAGAGTCCAGAAAGGTTTGTCTTTTTGGGGTCCCTCTTCTCCCCTTCTCTTCCCCTGGGTAGCCTATCATGCAAACATCATATACTATACCAGCACAACCCCCCAATCCCCCCCCCAAACACACATGCACCTGCACTCCTCTTTCCTCCTTAAACCCAGTGTTTCCCCAGTTCTTTGTAAGCAGCACAAGGAGCTTACAGAGACTCAGGACTGTCTGCAGGACTCTACTCTACTCTGCTCTACTCTACACTACACCACTTTATTCTGCTCTACTCCGCTCCGCTCTACCCTACTCTTCTTTGCTCTACTCTGCTCTACTCCACTCTATGCTTCTCCTCTCTGCACTGCACTCTGGGGCCTTTTACATTCAGGTGTGTGGAGGCATCAGCAACTACCAGACGATCAGGGTTATCTTATATTATATTGTATTATAATTTTGTATCCTGTATTCCTGATATGACTACAAGGCTAAACAGAGTTCTAGTCATTAGCGAGGTCCTGATAGTATTCCCAAGCAGATCCCCTCTGTATGGTTCTGCTGAAGATGCTTTAATTAGCGCTCTGCTGGTGATCTTGCCTGTGTCTCCACTGATACCTGAATGGAAAGATGCCTGTTCTCCTGAAGCCTCTTCTTCCTCTACAGAACGCAGCAGCCAGAGGGAAGAACCTGTTTGTGTCACATCACGCTACCACACCCTTTTTCCCCACAGACAAAAAAAGGCTCTGTGTTGGCCTGCATGTCTTCTCACGCAGAGAGAAAAGACTGCATGTCTTGCCTATTTCAGAGAAAAGGCTCTGTGTGTGTGCGTGTGTGTGTGTCTCTGTGCTGCCTGTCCACCTCTACTCTTTCACCAACACTCGTCTTTCTGGCAGCGCCTGTTTATCGTCTCTGAGTACGGGTCTGGTCATCTCAAGAGGTGAAAATGAGTTTGGTTGAACTGTGCTGTAATTATAGCTGCAGCTGCAGCTCAGAGATGCTAAACTGCTTGGGAATGCTTGGGAATACTTGGGAATGCTTGGGAATGCTGCATGGGTGCCTCTCTTCCACCACCAACTACACCAACTTTTGTTTTGTTTGCACACGAGCCACGCTTCCAGCCTCCAGGAGCTTCCTCTCCACTCCACTCTCTCCCTCCCCGCTTCTCCTCCCTTCACCTGTTGCTGTTATTCCTCTTGTCTTCCACCAGAGGGCAGTGGTGTGATCATCGCGGTGCTCATCATCTGCGTTCTCCTGCTGGCCATCCTGGGAAGTGTCCTCTACTTCCTGTTCAAGAAGGGCAAGATCCCCTGCGGGCGCTCAGGAAAGCAGGACCTGTGAGTCCACATCCTTTACAGTGATAAATTAGGATCTTAAAGGTTTTGTCCGTGACCTGCTCAAAATCAAAGACCTGTAGAGTGCTCAGTGGGCATATTGTTGCTGTTGTTAGTAATACTACTATTATTATACTGTAAAATACTGTAAAGTAAGCCTACATTACTGCTGTACTACATGAATTACAGTTTGATTCATTGCATTGCTAAACCATTTTTGAGTGTATGGCTGAAAGGAAGAAACATCTAATCAACAAGATTTGTTTGTTTTGTTGATTGTTTAGGATAAAAGCAATTAAAGCAACAGTGTAAGATTTGCTCGTGGGTTCCCCCTATGGTCGAGAAGCGGTATTGTCTGTAGCAACCGTTGTAAAGTCAGTGTGACAATTCCCGTGAATTTATTGACAAGCCTAAAATACTGACCAACTTTTCCTGATTGAGGGGAACTAATGAGTGATTACTGTCTTCAGGCCAGGTAAAGCAGCCTGACACCTTTTTTGTAATATCAAAAACAAAACATAACTTGACAAAGAAACAGATATTTTTACCGTTCTCATCTCGGTCATTTTCATTTCAGTGGCTGTCGTTTGCATTCACTACACTAAACTCAACGAGCCCGCATGATTCTAAAATCATGTATTGAGAAGGCAGGCACAGAACATTCTCTGGGGGAGGGGGTCATTGACAGGACACCTGACCCCAAACAGTAACAGTGCTAGGTCACCAACGTCCCCGTTTTTTTTTTTGCGAGTTGAAAAAAATCCGTGTCCACATACGAGCCGGAGCAAAAAATATCCGCGCCCTCACGACAACGGAACACAGAGTGAAAACGATGTTATACATATTCCACATCTGAAGTTGTATGAATGAGAAATGAATAGCTAGTTAGGGCGGGAACTTAACAGTCAACGTTACCTCTTTGCCCAAACATTAAATTAAAACATCAATGACGCTGACGCTTACATAAACCAATATCGAACTTTGATGACGAGGAAGAAAAGAATTCTTTCGGCTACTTTCCAGACTGCTAAAAGTCGTTGGCCGCCATTAAAGCCGCTTCTGCAGCTCCCTGGACACAAAGATATGCGTAGACTCCTGGCAACGTAATAACGTATCCGCGGACCATAAAGACTCAACCATATAATTGATATATATTTAGTTGGTGTAGTTTTGACCAACGCTGAAGAAAGCAGGAACACCACAGAGAGACAGAACGGACACACTGACAAGTGTACAAAAATATAATACATTTTACAGAGTAATATACCAAAACAAAAAAAACTTTGAGAAAATAACACTCTGGCAGATATGCTAGCCTACTACAAATAGGCTACTATAGACCTATGCTCTATAGCCTACCCTCACTCTTTCACTCTCCCTCGCTCCCGGTCTCAACTGCCCGCTCTCTTACTGCGTCTGCTACTTGTTCTAAAAGGGTCTTCCACTCACTAAAAAAATATGCATACTGGAGAGGGTTTGATAGTCATTACTACTCGCTGTTGTCCGGGAGCTGCTATCTAAATATGACAAATTCCTGTTACGGGAGTCTGAATTCAGCACTAGTTCTTACACTAGTTCTTACACTCATATACAAGAGTCCTGTGTTTGATTGAGTCTAAGAAATAGTGTTGAATTCAGACTCGTTATATATATGTTTTCTGAATGGATTAGGTTGGCTTAATGTGAAAAATAACATAATCATGACCAGGGTAATTTGATAGTGATTGTTGAAAAAGTGTCCCGACGTATATTTATTGGTATGCTTGGAACAGGCAAGTCAAAACCAGGGGGGAGTGATACAGTGAGCTGCTAGAAATTTTGGGCCCTATGACAAAATTATTTTGGGCCTCCCAAACATTGATTATAATATTAAAATGTTCTCTAGGGCCCCCTATCAGTGCCAGGCCCTTGGAATCATCCTAACTTTTCACCCCCTGGCGGCACCCCTGGAGTGATATATACCGTAAAGCTGTCAAATTTTGTCTTTTTTTTTGGTCTGGGTTCCTACCCGAGACCCGAAGTTGCATAGTGCCAGTGCGTGCGATACAGAAATAATAATAAGACAGAAAAACTCTGCTTTGTGTTGCTTTAAGGCAAATGGTTGAATCAAATATTCTATCTGCAGGACAAAACAGAAATCTAATAAAGATGCCATCATTATGGAGATGAAGACGGATAAGTCGGACGAGGCTGTTCTCTTACAGGGGGTCAACGGGGAGAAAAAAGCTCCCTAGTGACCAGGTAACCAGGGAAACAGTTACACAGCAACACATCCACTAATAAGATCACCCATAACAGAAGCCTGCTGTATTTTCACTCTCTGGATAACACTGCTGCACAGTAATCAGATCACATTATCTAAACACTAAACACAAAACCTGTCCATGGTGCTCTCTGGTCCTTTATTATCCTTTGCCTAGTTGTTGTTTTGTCTTTGGTTCTTGCCAGTTTTATGCCCTCAGTAAACTCCAGTGCAAACAAATATTAAATGCTTCATAATGCAAATGCACATGCATGAATTAATCAAGTAGATGAAAAAATAGTATTGACTTTTTAAATTCAATTTAGTTTTTGTATTAATCTCTTACGTTTTGTTTTGTGTGCTCTCCCTCTCTCTGTTGTCTAGAGGGAAGTTGGTGGACATGCGGCTGTGACTGCCCTGCCTCGCACTGTGCAGAGATCAGGGGCAGGAGTAGCAGTGTGCTCCAACCCACCGTCCAGATGTCACTCAGGGGTCGACCCTACATAGCAACCCCCAAACCCCCACCCCACCCCAGCCTTACCCTAAAACAGCTACCCCCAATCCCCCACCCCAGCCAGACCCTAGCACAGCTGCCCCCAACCCCCCACCACCCTACCCCAGCCAACCCAACACCGTCACCCAGTACACCACCACACTCAACACACTGCCTATTTACAGCTAGCCAAACACATCTAGCCAAATACACTGTCAAATTCACCAACCAGTTATCCTCGCACACCCCTGAAAACAGACATGAAACACACTATCATGCACTACAAATATAGACCTACATCTAGCCAAACCCACCTATCAAACATACGTAGGTACCTTTGCACATGCCTGTGTAAAACTGCCAAATGGAGCGACCCTCCTAATCCCCACAGTAGAGTAGACAACCTCAGCTATCCTCATACAGACCTGTGCACCCACCTGCACTGCCAACCAATCAGTTACCAGTACAATTCCAACATATAGTCTGCTGCTGTTCATAGCCTATCCAGTCTCATACCCACTATGCCCACAGCCAGACCCCAGAGCCATGGACTCTCTCCCCCACCCTCTCCACTGTCCTCTTGATCCAGATTAAAGCTCTGCTGCCCCATCCCCTAACCCCCACCCCTTGTCTCACCTATGTGGAGAGACGCTCTAACAGTGTTAGTGGAGTTTAGTGTTAACTCAAGAGTCCTGTTACACCAGTTATGCGATCAGAAGTCCCTGGTTTTGTGCTATATAATGTATATATCTACTGTATATATTCCTGGAGAGCAGGTGACTTTAGGACGGATGTGGCAGGGCCAGACTCTGAGCCAGACTCCCCACTGAAGTCAGCCCGTTGTTTGGGATTAGATATTTAAAATAGATGAAGAACATTTGTGAAGTGTTAATGATCACAGGTCCATATTTTGAGTTTCTTTCTTTTGCTTTGTTTATTTTGTTTTTGGTTATTTGGTGTTTTTTGTTGTTTTGATAAGGATATTTTCAGAGTTGTGTGTGTTTGTTAGTGTTTGTTCGGGGTCTTTTTGCGTCGCCTCCTGCTGTTTGAAGCTCTGTAGTTTTATGACGAATGATGGAATGAAACAAGACAGCTTCACCACCCAATTACTGAAGACAGTGTCTCAGACAATGGGTGAGAGAAATCACCTTGTCTAGTTCTGGTTCCAAGGGCACAATTCAAAGAGATGAATCTGAAACCTTCATAAGAATAATAGCAGTGGGAATTTTCCCCTTTTAGTATGAATTTCCAGCGTCTCTGTGTAAATCTCCTGCAAAATTCTTCAACCCACAATCATTCAGTGTGCATATTAGATACTACCTTTGCTGTTTGCTGTTTGTAAAAGTGGATCAAAGAGGCCAAGAGCATGTACAGTAAAGTCATGGTCAAAGTACCCATGATTTGATGAAAAAGGAACGTACAGATGTTAGTGTCCTTTTAGTATACTTTCTTCTAAAGTCACCTTTTTTTCAGCAGAGCCAGCTCTAGAGCTTACAGTGTGAACCAGACAATCAGACTGTCTTTTGGCATTTTGCAATTTGGTGTTTTGGCATTCAGCTTTATGTATGCGACTTGTTCCCTCTTCTCTCTGCCTCATTGGAGTCTATGCACTGAATATTTTTGGACTGTCGATTGTACATTTAAAAAGAAGCAAAACACACACACACACACACACACCCTTGGTTTTATGGTTTGTTTTACATAATAATTCAGTCTTGTCTCTACTGTGATGCCCCGTCAAGCACGTCCATCCCCCTCATGCGAGAGAGAACCATGACAGACCAAACTCTTGAGTTTTAGGGCTCATGCGCCATCTAGTGGCAACACAGAGGAAAGACTTTTTTGTTATTTTTCCTGCTGTCTGTGATGCACTGTTTTTTGATCATTAGTTTTGGAACAATAAGATACTTTTTGGCCTTAACTGAGCTTAAGCATTTAGCCTTATGTAAATTTCAACCCCGTGGTATATTTTAGTCTGCTTTTTAATTCAGGCAACTTGCCAGCCACCTAAAAAAACGTGCCCATGTCCGTGGGCCCATGGTCTTTGCACCCCCTATATGAGCCCCAAACCTTTTTGCACTGCTGAGCTCCTGATGATGCCAGTCTGACACACCTGACCATACAATTGACCCATGCCAGATCAGGGCCAGCTCTGGCCCACACCAGAGCTAGATCCAGGCCAGAAAAAACACCCGGGCCTTATAACATGTTTAGTTAGCTGCCATCATGCCATGACCTCTTGACCAAGTTTTAGTGTTTAGGACGGAGCACATATGGACAATGCACACACTGATAAAGATATGAGGTCTCTCAGGTCCTAAAGCCCAGGAGCTCAGAGCAGACGTGGACAGACTGATCAGACAGGCTCAAGCATGCGAGTTGTGCAAGTATATCCAGTCGAGCGATTTTTATACTCTTCTACTGATTTCTAAACTGGGGCAATTCCACGCAACCTGTCACATCCGTAAAGCCAACAAAATGCCATCATATTTGTATGATGCGAATGATTATGTGAAAGGTAAATTATGTAAAATTTGCTCTACAACCAAGAAGTGTTTTTTGTAATCATTCACATCGTACTATAACATGACATTGTGTTGGCGCTATGGACGTTTACAGTTTTGCGTGGATTTGACCAGTGTATTTTTCTGTTGTGTCCAGAGGATTTGTGTCTGAGGCCTCCTCTTTTACAAGCTTTTTAAAATGCTCTACTTCTGTGCCTTTAATGAAAATAAAATATGAAAATGAAATATGAGCAGACTACATGTTATGTGTGCCAAACAAGTTATTGTCTTAAAAAGTGTGAAACTGGTTGTGCAGACATGACTATTAGATATATTGTGAAGAAATTGACGACAGACGACACAAACTGTCCATCGCTATCCACATGCAAGAGCTATATGTCTTACTCCCACACATTACCAAGGAGCAACAGGGGCCAGCAGGGAATAACTCCCTTGTGATAGTTATTCAAGGAACAAACCATGAGCAGATCCATGACTTAAGGCGCAAACCCAATTGCCAGGAGTCATGCAGGAAGAGGGAGTCTGTGTGCGTGTGTGTGTGTGGGGAGTGGGAATGGGGGGCAGTGTACTGTGTGTATGTTGTGGGCGGGGGGTTATGATGAAGGCAGGGTTGGAGTCCAGTGTGCTGTGTGTATGTAGGGGGTGATGTGTGTGTATGTGTACTTGTGATGGCAGGAGGGTGGGCAGTTCCCTGGGGATAGAAACTTCTCCCAAGTCTCTTATTTTTGGCCTTGTGATTACATAGACTCCTTTTTGATCTCGCCTTTGAGTGGTTTGAACAGTCCTTAACGGTCATTATTAGGATGAGAGAAATACTCTTCTGGAATAGATGTCTTGCAGGGCAGGGAGTTGAGTTCTGCAGAGTACTACAATCTCTGTCTGTGGAGCTCCCATACCAGATGATGATGCTACATGCTAGAACACTCTCCACAGCTGAAGTGCACAAGGCCTTCAAGATGGATGTAGAAACCTTGAGTTTCCTTAGCTGACGAAGGAAGAAAAGTCGCTGTCTTGACTTCTCCAGAGCATGTTGGGTGTTAACAGTCCATGTGAAGTCCTCAGAAATGTGGACATCAGGGTAACACTTGTGACTCTCTCTGCAGGTTGCCCACTGATCTTTAGTAGGGTGCCTCCATCACCTGCAGCCTCCACCACCATATCCTTGGTTTTACTCAGCCTGTTAGATTGTGCCACCCTTTCAACCTGATTGAAGTAGGCCTGTTTGCTGTTGTTGCTAATCAGGCCCATGACCACTGTGCCATCCGGAAACTTGATGATGGAGGTGTGACTACTGTTTGCTTTGCAGTCGTGCAGGCTAGAAAACTGGGAACCACAGAATAAAGCACAATACTCCATCATGACTAGGCAAGAGGCAGTAGAAAGGATGCACAGATCTGTGGAACATGTTGTTGATATTCTCTGTCAACAAATCACCCCAGAAATTCTAAATACAAAACAGAAAACCAGAACAGAAAAGGTGGGAGAGCTGATAGTCATGAAGACAGATGAATTGCACAGCATTGAAAGTGAAGACATCAGACTGGCAGTTCCTTAAAGACATAACGGCTAAGACTCTGGAGGAGATGATTAAGGATAAAAAGGTTGATGTGCAGGTCATGATCGAGAAAACCACCACAATTCTGTCAGCATCTCCATTGCAGTGTGGATGAATCCCCTACAAGTCATCCATAAAAGCTGGAGACCCCTACTATAGATTAGAATACCACTGGAGATGATTGGTCAGTACTAATGTAAATGGTTCATCTGTAGAATTCAGACAGAGTGGGAGAGTAAATATGGATATAAATTTGCTGGTAAAGGAGAATTTGCCAGTGAATGGAAAAGATGTACAAAAGAATCTGCCCTGGCAGAGGTAATGTACTAGCCCACCAGCTAAGCTTTGATAGCACCCACAACCAAGTTTTACTCCATCATTACAAACAAACCAAAGGGTGAACCTCAGGAAATTACAGACTACTACTGTAAGTTGTTGGCCAAATAAATAAATTAAATTAAAAGCACCTCAGCTATAAGATAATTGTCTTTTGTGGCAAATGAAGTAGATGTGAGCCACGGATGGACACAGCTTGAGTAACCTCACATATAAAAACTTCCAATATGCACAGTGTGTGTGTGTGTGCGCGCGCACAAAGCAAGAGCATGGCAGCCTATACATTTATTAAAAATTGCTTTAATAACAGTTGTATAAACTTCAAAATTAAAATGACTTTATATGTTTTTTTTCTGGGTTGGTGTACATCATGGACAATTAATAAATAACATTAGTCTTTATTTGTTGACAAATGAAAAAAAAAAAAAATGTACATAATCAAAACAAAAACAAGGCAAATCTGCTGCTCTTCATGACTTTGTACTCTGCAGGTGAACTTGTTATTCATTCTTTTTCATGACTCCTTATTAGTCTGGTGTTCATTGAAACTGTCAATAGATTTAAATGTAATCATCTTCATATTAACAAAGACATGGCGTATGAGTGAAGTCCCCAGTATTCATTACTCATTTCAACAAGTCATCTTCAGCGGAGTGAGGAGGTTTCAGAGCCCAATGCTGAGGAGAGATATCTCCGAGTCCAGTATCACAAACAGCTGTTACGCTGCCATTTTACAGGTTTCCACAAATCAGTACCCCCCCCCCCCCCATCCCCCCAAAAAAACATCACTGCCCCTGCATCCCACCCCACACCCACTTAACCAACCCCTGTCCTTTGGCGTCTACCTCTGGACCCAAAGCCACAGTGGTG